>JBBGZY010002233.1:0-190625 GCA_037952925.1 Lithobates clamitans | reverse complement strand
CCTCTTCTCTCTCTCTCACTCTCACCTCTCTATTTCCCCCTCTCCTATCCATCTCCCTCCTCTCTCTTCTCTTCTCTCTCCCTCTCTCCTCTACTCCAAACTACCCTTCCTCTACCTATCCCTCCACTCTGTCTCCCCTCTTCTCCTATCCATCTCCTCTTCTTCCTCTCCTCTCCCTCTCTCCTCTACATCTCCCTCCCTCCTCTCCTCTACATCTCCCTCCTCCCTCTCCTCTCCTCTCCTCTCCTCTCCTCTCCTCTCTCCTCTCCTCTCCTCTCCCTCTCCTCTCCTCTCATCTCTCTCCTCTCCTCTCCTCTCTACATCTCCCTCCTTTCTACCTCCCTCTTCTCCTCTCCATCTCTTCTTCCTCTCCTCTCCCTCCTCTCCTCTCTCTCTCTCTCCTCTCCTCTCCATCTCCTCTTCTTCCTCTCCTCTCCCTTCCTCCTCTCTTCTCCTCTACATCTCCCTCCTCTCCTCTCTATCTCCCTCCTCTCCTCTCTATCTCCCTCCTCTCCTCTCATCTCCCTCCTCTCTCCTCTACATCTCCTCTTCTTCCTCTCCTCTACATCTCCCTCCTCTCCTCTACATCTCCCTGCTTTCCTCTCCTCTTCTCTACATCTCCCTCCTTTCCTCTCCTCTTCTCTACATCTCCCTCCTCTCCTCTCCTCTCCATCTCCCCCCTCTCCCTCTCCTCTCCTCTCCTCTCCTCTCCTCTCCTCTCCTCTCCTCTCCTCTCCTCTCCATCTCCCTCCTCTCATCCCTTCTCCTCTCCATCTCCATCCTCTCTCCTTTCCTTTCCTATCCTCTCCTCTACATCTCCCCTCTGTCCTTTCTCCTTCTCTAATTCCTCTCTCCCCTCTCTCTCTCCTTCATTCTCTCTCTCTCTCTCCTTCATTCTCTCTCCTCTCTTCTTTTGGTCTTTCACTCTCTCCTGTCTCTTTTTTCTTTCCCTTTCTCTCATTTTCTTTCCTCTCCTCTCTTTCTTTCTCAGTCTTCCTTCTCTTTGTTTTCTCTCCCCCTCCTCTCTCTTCTTCTTCTTCTGTCTCTCTCCTTCTCTATCCTTTCTTTTTATCTTTCCCTCTTTTGTTTTTCTATCCTCTATCCTTCTCTCCTCTCCTCTCTCTCCACTCTTCTCTCTCTGTATCCCACCATAAATAAAGCAACACTAAGGGTCACCACACACATTACAATCTGACCACACAATCTTTCTGCAATCAACTTTAGCTTTACCAAAACTATGTAACATAACAATCTTCCTAAACGATCTAATGGAATTGTATCTAATCAGGAATGCTCTTGCATTATATCCTTGTTGGTAGATCAAAAAAAAAGAGATTGTGCAATCATATTATAATGGGTGTTTTGAGTGTAAGAGCTCGTTCATAGCAGAGTACATGCAGAAACGCAGAGAAAACACGCAATGTGCATTTTTATTATACTGCACCACTCTGCAGTTTGCTGAGCGTTCGGCTGCATTTTTCAAATGTTTTCTAGTTCAACTTTTGTAGGTTTTCTTCACTGATTCCTCCACTATCACTATTTCCACCACTATCACTATTTCCACCACTATCACTACTTTACTATTTCTTTCTCTGACACTTCCAAACATTTGGACGCATGCCGTAATGTGTTTTATTGCGCTGTGTTGCAAAAAAGAAAAAAAAAATGCAGCATGTATATAGTTTTTCGCAACACGCACCAACGCAATGCTTGTTACATAGACAGCAATAGTGCCAACTCAGATCAACGCAGCTCAACGCACCCGGTGTGAACAAGTCCGAAGGCTGAGAGAAGAGAGAGAGATTATTCTAGTAGATCACCGACTGCCAGAAAGAGAGAGAGAAAGAGACATCCTGAAAAGTAAGAATGTACTCTCCTTGTGTCCTATATCTCCTACCTCCACTCCATTCCCTCCCATAGAAGAGCCAATATGTTCTCCTTTCCGGTGTCCCATGTCTTCTACTTCCCCTCTGTTCTCTGCAATAGAGGGGGTCTTCCACTTCTCTTTCCGGTGTTCCTGCGTCTTCTACTTCTCTTCATTCCCTGTGATAGAAGAGGGAATTTTCTCTCCTCTCCAGTATCCAGTGTTTCCTACATTCTCCACTCCGTTCCCTCTCATAGAAGAGGGTATATATTGTCCTCTCCGATGTCCCAAGTCTTCTGCCTTCCCTCTGCTCTCTGTAATAGTCTGATTGGCACTGATAGGCAGCACTGATGGGCACTGATAGGCAGCACTGATAGACAGCACTGATGGGCACTGATGGGCAGCACTGGTGGGCACTGATTGGCAGCACTGATAGACAGCACTGATGGGCACTGATGGGCAGCACTGGTGGGCATTGATTGGCAGCACTGATGGGCACTGATAGGTAGAACTGATAGACAGCACTGGTGGGCACTGATTGGCAGCACTGATGGAAATTGATAGGCAGCACTGATAGACAGCAGTGATGGGCAGCACTGGTGGGCACTGATTGGAAGCACTGATGGGCATTGATAGGCAGCACTGATAGGCAGCACAGATGAAAACTGATAGGCAGTACTGATGGGCACTGATAGGCAGCACTGATAGACAGCACTGATGGGCACTGATGGGCAGCACTGGTGGGCACTGATTGGCAGCACTGATGGGCATTGATAGGCAGCACTGATAGACATCACTGATGGGCACTGATTGGCAGCACTGATGGGCATTGATAGGCACCACTGGCACTGATACTCAGCACTGATTGGCAGCACTGATGGCCATTGATTGGCAGGACTAATAGGCACTACTGATTGGCAGCACTGATTGGCATTGATAGGCAACATTGACACTGATAGGCAGCACTGATTGGCAGCACCGATGGGCATTGATTGGCAGCACTAATGGGCATTGAATGGCAGGAGATAATAGGCACTACTGATTGGCAACACTGATTGGCACTTCTGTTTGATTATCAATGCAGATGTCCCCTTTTAAACTTGCCAGTCACTGGCTCTCTGCCGATATCTGGGAAGTGTGTTTAGATCATGATCAGGTGTGATTGGACACAGCTGATCACGTGGTACAGAGCCGTTGTGATTGGCTCTTTACCCCGATCTGTGATCGGCTGTGTCCGCAATCGCAGATCATGCAAGGTGTATTGAAGCCCCCCAGAACTGGACGACCTCACTGTAGCCGTCATTCTGGTATAGAACGGTCGCCTGGGGGGGGCGCCACCCCTTTTAAAAATGTCACCCAAGCCAAACGCCTTGTGTGCCTTGCAGCTGATACGCCCCTGAATAGAGGGGATCCTATACTTTCCTCTCTGGTGCCCTGTGTCTTCCCCTCCATTCCCTGTAATAGAAGAGGAAATATCCATTACTTTTCGGTTTTCTGTGTCTACTACCTCAACTCCTTTCACTCTCATAGAAGAGGGAATATATTCTCCTCTCCATTATCCCGTGTATTCTGCTTTCCCTCTGTTCTCTGTAATAGAAGAGTTATTCTACTTCCCTCTCTGGTGTCCTGTGTCTTCTACTTCCCTCTCTGGTGTCCTGTGTCTTCTACTTCCTCTCTGGTGTCCTGTGTCTTCTACTTCCCTCTCCGGTGTCCTGTGTCTTCTACTTCCCTCTCTGGTGTCCTGTGTCTTCTACTTCCTCTCTGGTGTCCTGTGTCTTCTACTTTCCTCTCCGGTGTCCTGTGTCTTTTACTTCCCTCTCTGGTGTCCTGTGTCTTCTACTTCCCTCTCTGGTGTCCTGTGTCTTCTACTTCCCTCTCCAGTGTCCTGAGTCTTCTACTTCCCTCTCTAGTGTCCTGTGTCTTCTACTTCCCTCTCTGGTGTCCTGTGTCTTCTACTTCTCCTCCATTCCTTGTAGTCGAAGAGGGAATATACTTTCCTCTCCAGTGTCCCGTGTCTTCTATCTCCATTCCATTCCCTCTCATAGAGTAGAAAATATATTCTCTCCGGTGTCCCATGTCTTCTACTTCCCCTCTGTTCTCTGTAATAAAAGAGGTATTATACTCTCCTCTCCAGTGCCCTGTGTCTTCTACTACTCCTCTATCTCCCTGGTATAGAAGAGGGCGATATACTCTCCTCTCCAGTGCTCTGTGTCTTCTACTACTCCTCTATTTCCCTGGTATAGAAGAGGGCGATATACTCTCCTCTCCAGTGTGCCATGTCTTCTACTTTCCCTCTATTCTCTGTTATAGAAGAGGGAGATATACTCTCCTTTCTGTTGTCCTGTGTCTTCTACTTCCCTCTCCGGTGTCCTGTGTCTTCTACTTCCTTCTCCGGTGTCCTGTGTCTTCTACTTCCCTCTCTGGTGTCCTGTGTCTTCTACTTCCCTCTCCGGTGTCCTGTGTCTTCTACTTCCCCTCTATCTCCCTGGTATAGAAGAGGGCGATATACTCTCCTCTCCAGTTTGCCATGTCTTCTACTTTCCCTCTATTCTCTGCTATAGAAGAGGGAGATATAATCTCCTTTCTGCTGTCCTGTGTCTTTTACTTCCCTCTCTGGTGTCCTGTGTCTTCTACTTCCCTCTCTGGTGTCCTGTGTCTTCTACTTCCCTCTCCGGTGTCCTATGTCTTCTACTTCCCTCTCCGGTGTCCTGTGCTTTCTACTTTCCTCTCTGGTGTCCTGTGTCTTCTACTTCCCTCTCTGGTGTCCTGTGTCTTCTACTTCCCTCTCTGGTGTCCTGTGTCTTCTACTTCCCTCTCTGGTGTCCTGTGTCTTCTACTTCCCTCTCTGGTGTCCTGTGTCTTCTACTTACCTCTTCAGTGTCCTGTGTCTTCTACTTCCCCTCTGTTCTCTATAATAAAAGAGGTATTATACTCTCCTCTCCAGTGCCCTGTGTCTTCTACTACTCCTCTATCTCCCTGGTATAGAAGAGGGCGATATACTCTCCTCTCCAGTGTCCCATGTCTTCTACTTTCCCTCTATTCTCTGTTATAGAAGAGGGAGATATACTCTCCTTTCTGCTGTCCTGTGTCTGCAACCTCCACTCAAATCCCTTTTGGAGAAGAGGGAATATACTCTCCATAGGCAGTTGAAATCTTGGGGCCCCCCTCGCAAGTTTCTGGAGGTGCTCTAGTGGGATAACTGTGAACTTGTGTGCACGTTGGCCGCTCGATGTAGATGAGCGTCACTACTGTACATTACACACACATACTCTGCACCAATCTTTTTTTTTTTTACAAACTGACAGCTGAAAGAAGACGAGCCTTTAAGAGATAAGCTGTAATGTGAACCTGATGTCTCTGGCTTATGGACTTTATTGGGTACATTACATTAATGCAGGATTTTCTATATAGAGTCTTTAATGTAAAGTTTTTGTTTCTTTGAGTTGATTCAGTTTTTTCTATCTTTTGTAAACAATTTAAGAATGCTTCATTGCAATTTTCTTTCAAGATCCAACCAATATTATTTTTATCCATTGTCGGGGGGGGGGGGGCCTTAAACAGCGTGGGGGGCCCATAGGCCGGTGCCTATTTGGTAATCCAGACCAGCGCACGCTCTTTCATGGGGACCATGAACTCGTGTACAGGGGCACATTGCCTGGCTCTTCTGCACATGGGATCCCCCACTATTTTTTTTTTTTATGGCCAAATCTTCAGAATCTGTGACAAGTCTACACACCTCTGTCAGTCATCCCCTCCCCCACTCGTCCCCTGGCTGGGAGATGTGCAGGTTCCTCCATGGAAAAGAAAACACTCGATTGCAATGATTTCATTCTCTGGGTCTGTTGACATTGCAGGTTGGGCGGGAGCAGTGGTGGGGGGGGGGATGTATGGATTTATGCTTTGTACTTTTCTTGCCTGCCTATATGACGTCCTCATCCCTTCAGCCCACCTGACGAAGGTGAAAAGCCTGTCAGTGCTGGCCTGTCCTTCTGAAAATACAACTTGCCTGGCTGATCACTGGCCTTAATACACTGGCGTGGACCAAGCATGTGGGTAAGGATGGTTGACTTCTCTCTGACTTTCCTAATGGTTTATGAGAGGCGCCGCCCTCCTCCTTCTATGACCAGGGCAACCATAGTCATCTTATTGGAACCGTGCTTTCCCGATCAATATATTTTTTTCCCTTGGTCAGTATAACAGCCAGGTGAATAGCATTTTCAGAAGGATAGGCCTAGCAAAGACATGTCCTACCCCATGACAGGTTCTCTTTGACAGCCGACCGTCTCCGTTGGGCGCACTTTCCAGAAATATCCATTTTTTTCTCTTTTCTTTTTTTTTTTTTTACAGAGGAAATATTTACCACCAATGTTTACTCCACCGACGTTTATGGTGGATCCCCGCTGGGCGTAATTACATGATCAAAGCTCCAATTTTTGCAGACAGGAAGCTGCTTGTGACTTTTTTTAATTAGTTTCAGTTTTCTGTTTCAGAAAAAAAAAAAAAAAAACAGGAACTGTAATCAGAAATGGTTATTTAATAATAATAATAAAAAATGTGTCTAAACCGTTCTTCCCTCTCTACATTTTCTCCCATATTTTATGTATCTATTCAAATATCAAACTCAAGAACAACCAACCATCTCTTCCAGATGTTCTCACATTTCCCTGGACAGCCTCTATGTAGAAAAAGATACTTTTCTTTTATCATACTTTCCTTTATTTGTATTCTCCATTGCGCTAATGTTGGAGGGTTACGTTGATATTATTATTATTATTATTATTATAATACAGGATTTTTATAGCGCCAACAGTTTACGCAGCGCTTTACAATATAAAAATGAGACAATACAGTTATAATGCAATAAAATACAAGAGGATTAAGGGGGCCCTGCTCAGAAGAGCTTACAATCGAATAGGGTGAGGCAGGTAAAAGTGATGTCCACTTTTGTGCTATTAACCTGACGAGCCTGACTCCTTACTATTGCTATATAAGCCAAATCCGGAATCCTAGATTCCTCTATCATATTTAACAGGCAAATGCCTGAGTCTATCGGTAATTTTTTACCCGAACACACCATTAATGGTCTCTTTTATAATTATAATTTCGGATTTTTTTCTTTTTTTTCTTTTTTGGTGTGCATTTTCTATGATTGTTATTATGTACTTGGGGTGTCTGTATGCAATGTATGTTTAAAAATTTTGATTATAAAATAATAAAAAGATCCTGGATTCAAAAAAATCAAAAGAAATGGTTATTATAAATCAGAATGGCAGAAATAATATCTTAATGTCTAACCAGGTGATATTAATAATGATCGGGAGAGCTGTTCATTGGTCTGCGTGTCATTAATAAATCCTCAAAAAATGTCTGCACTCTGTCTCTAAAAACTATATAAATATACGCAAATATAATTAAAAAAATATATAATTAGTAAATTAGTAAATATTAAGAACTCAACACATGACTTCCTATTACATAAAAATAAAAAATAATAAGTGTTTCTTCAATACAATACAATGTATCTAAAATTCATAAACAAACAAATAAACATTTCTGTGCAAACAACATGTGGAATCCTACATTAGATCACTAAACTTAGGCCCCTTTCACACTGGGGCGGTAGGGGGCGTCGGCGGTAAAACAGCGCTATTTTTAGCGCTGTTTTTTCCCGCGGTATTCGGCCGCTAGCGGTGCGGTTTTAACCCCCCCGCTGGCGGCCGAAAAAGGGTTAAAACCACTCGTATAGCGCGGATATAGCCGCGGTATTGCTGCGGTATAGCCGCGCTGTCCCATTGATTTCAATGGGCAGGAGCGGTTTAGGAGCGGTGAATACACCGCTCCTTCACCGCTCCAAAGATGCGGCTTGCAGGAGATTTTTTCTTCTCCTGCCAGCGCACCGCTTCAGTGTGAAAGCCCTCGGGCTTTCACACTGAACAAACAGTGGAGGCTGTTTTGGGGCGGTTTGCAGGCGTTATTTTTAGCGCAATAACGCCTGCAAACCGCCCCAGTGTGATAGGGATCTTAAAGTGTTACTAAACCCAGGATCCTGCATTCACTATATCTGGTCTCCCCAGGACCCTGCATTCACTATATCTGGTCTCCCCAGGAGCCTACATTCCCTTCATGTGGTCTCCCACAGTACACAGAACATGGAAATGCAATTATTTTCGTAAATTTATGTCCTTTTTTTACAATTCAGACGCTAAGCATGTGGATGGCTGGGACCGAATTTCTTTTTACGGTTCAGCAACCGAGGTAGGGAAATTTGCCTGCTAAAATCAGATGGTGGTGTACTGCTAGCAGATTGGCTGCAAGTAATTGGGAAACCTATTGCTATGCCTTCATTCCTCTCAGTGCAGGTTTTTGAGAGGACTGGAGGTATATTAGGGTTCCCAGATGAGGAGCAAGGAGAAGTCCGCCTTTTTCTTTGATGGTCTTTCTAGTGCTGTTGCCAACGGACTGCATGGCAGGTCGTCATATGTCTGGTCAAGCATGTAGTGCGCAAGCGGCTGCTGTTTTGGCCACGCTTGATCCGGTTCAGACATAGGTTGCAAACAGCACCGGTGCGATCTGCTGCACACGTGTCGAAAAAGGCCCACACCAAGAAACTTTCAAAAATCAGCGGGGAGTCAGCAGTGCCCTGCATCTGCGGAGCTCTGCGGTGTGATGCAATAGGGTAGCTGCCCTTAAGCTGCCCCCTAGAGGACATCCTGCCTCTTTGGAGTTGTGCCTCCTCCTCTTTTCTATCAGGCACCCAAGTACAGTCAGTGACCTCATCATCCCCTCCCTCCTCATCACTGGAGCAAACTTGGCAGTATGCTGCAGCTGGGGGAACATGACTGCCAGTTTTTTGTCCTTCTTGGGCACCCCCTCTCTCTAGGCTCACGTTACTCTCTTCCTCAACCTGGGAACCAACATTGGAGCATTCTAATCGCTGCGCATCCTCCAGCAGCATGTACCCGATACTGTGGTCGAATAATTCTGGGGACTCCTCCGTGCATGATGGTGTGGCTACGGAAGGAGTGACTGTGGACAAGGAGCCGGTGGAATAGGCCGCATTGGAAGGCAAACTACTCTGAGCCTGGGTGACAGAGGAAGAGGAGGATGAGGATGGCTCTGTTATCCACTCCACCAACTCTGCTGCATGTTCTGGCTCAATAACACGGCCAGCAGCAGAAAAAAAGGACAAGCGTTCCCCAGGGCACACCTGCAGAGGAAGCACCGTGTCCACAACCAGCACTGTTGACTGTAGACACAGAGGCTGCTTGCCCTCTTTTAGTGGCCTGTGAGCGTCTGCCTCTCCTTGATGGCCTTCCGGACATGATGGGTATTTTGTTTTGCAACAGAACACTACACTGTATTAGATACTGTGTACACCGCCTGCACTGTATTATCAACTATACTACGGCTGCACTGTATTGTGAACTGTGTACACCTCCAGAAGTGTAGTAGAAACTGTACACACTGTATTAGATACTGTGTACACCACCTGCACTGTATTAGCAACTGTACTACAGCTGCACTGTATTTTACTGTATACTGTGTACACCACCAGAAGTGTATTAGAAACATTACACAACAGAATGCACTGTAGATATAGGGCACACTGGATGCAGAGTATATATATATATATATATATATACACACATGCATGTGTGTTTGAGCTTTGGGGTGCACACTCTAATGCAATAGTCTGCGCACACCAATGACACCAGGCATATGAAATGAATGCATACATCTGTGTGCATGAGGTCTTCTGGTGTTAGCGGGTGCACCGGGCCAAACTGGCCGGAAATGACATTGTGCAGAAGCTCATTATTGAGGGATTTGGGTTTCTCAGCTTGTTCAGTATCCAGCAAGAAAGCCCAGTGACATCACTCTTGCCTAGGCATGCGCTGAAAGCTGGAGATTAAGGTAAGGTAATACTGATTAACAAGACTATGGAGTTGATTAGCTAAATAGACTAAATGGATTTTCGTTTAGCTTAGTGAAGATTCACCTTACAAAGAATACCAAATTACAGTAAAATGAATTATACGGTATTTTTGAATGGTCATGATTGGATGAGCCAGCTGAGCTTCACCTTATTTACTAAATTAAGGGAATATTATCTTTGCAAAGCGACCTGCCTATTTGTCTTTAGTAACTCACCCCCCCCCCTCCCCCCTATGGGTCTATATAAATTACTAAATGCTGATTTCTTGGGGTTGATTTGCTAAAGACAAATAGACTTCACTTTGTAAGAGAATTTTCTCCAGAGTGCAGGGCTGGGACAAGGGGGGGCAGGAGGGGCAGCTGCCCTGGGCCATGTGAGGTTGGGGGGGATTGGCGGGAAGGTAATTTGTGTTGGGTGGGGGAATTTGCAGGGGGTAAGAATTGTTCTTGGAGGGGACATTTGTGGGTTTGTGCTAGGAAAGGTGATTTGGGGGGGATTTGTGTAGGGAGGGGGGTTGGGGGAAGAGGATTTGTGTTAGGTGAGGTGATATGGTAGAGGGGGGAGGGGGTTTGTGCTAGAAGGGGAAACTTTTTTTTTGGGGGGGGGGATTTTTGCTAGTAGGTATGATTGGAAGGTATTTGTGCTAGTAGGGGAAATGGGGGGGGGGGTGGTGTTTGTACTAGGGGGAGTGATCTTTTTTTGGGGGGGGGGATTTGTGCTGGGTGAATATGGGGAGAGAGAGGATTTGAGCTGGGAGGGGAAATTTCAGCAGGGGGGCAGGTTTGGCGATCAGTGACCCCCCCTCCCTTTTGCGGGAGACGGACAGCGGCTATCAGTTTCCCCCCCCCCCCCCCGTGGGAGACAGATGGCGGTAATCAGTGGCCTTACCTTAAGTGGCCGATGCTGCGCCTCACTCTGGGGAAGAGTCGCGGCCATTGCTTCTCTTCCCGGCTAAACAAGAAGTGGGTCCTGAGACTCACTGGCCAATATTAATTCACTATGGTCACATAACTGGGTGGGTTCAGGGCGCAGTGCTCTGCCTCCCGAGCCCACCCTGTTTTTAAGCCAATTAGAGCCTCAGGCTCTATTCATGTACTTTAAAAAAAAAAAAAACCCTATTGAAAACCATGCGTCCGGCGCCCTGTATGTAGATTAGGGACCGGACGCATGGATCTGGGGAGCGACGCTCCTGCGCCCCTAATGGACGGGTCGCCACTGTGTACAAGTGTCTACTACAATAAAGGAACTTAAGAGGAAGTAAGAAGGATCATTCTCCCCTGAACCCCAAAGTTGTTAAAGTAGTTGTGAACATACAATGTTCTAAATTAATGCAGTTATAACTAAGCCGGCAACATAAGTGCTTTGCAAAAAATAGAAAAAGGACGGCCGCACTCCAATATAATGCCTTTAATTAATAAAGCTTAGTCCATACATCAATCAGAGACACAGGTCCTGATGATAGCTGACACGTTTTGCACCGTTAATGGCGTTTAGTCATAGCTGCTATGATTAAGCGCCATGCGAAACGCGTCAGTATCATCTGGACCTGTGTCTCTGATTGATGTATGGACTAAGCTTTATTAAATAAAGGCATTATATTTTTTGCCATTGCCTTTGTCAAGCCGGCACCCTTCATCTCCTACATACTAGGACGGTGTGAATACAAGTGATACCACCTGGAGTGGTGATTACTTTGATTTGGTGTTCTTGGAGTGAACATAAGTGCTTTTGCTAAGTAGGAAAAGTAAGTTAGAAAAGTTGCACATCATAGCAAAACCCTGTAAGGGGGTGTATGACAGCGTCAGCCCGGGCTCCAAGAAGGCCACGACCCCCCAATGCCTTTCACTCAGCTTAATCATGGGAGGGGGGGGCACAGCCAGGGCACCTGATAAGGCAGTACAGCCAACCCTCCCTGTACTGGGCCCAGGCCCCGTCAGTTCAAAAGGGGTAGACATGGGCAGAACGAAAAAAGTTGTTTCGTTTAGTTTTGTTTATTCGTATTCGAATCGATTTGAATTTTCGGAATTCGAATCGATTCAAATAGTTTTTGAATCAATTTAGAAAAGTTTTCGATTTCGAATAGTTTTCGAATTCGAAAAGTTTTCAAATTCAAATAGTTTTCGAATTCGAATAGTTTTCTATATCAAATAGTTTCGAATAGTTTTCCAATTTCCAAAGAGAATAAAAATAAAAAATAAAGGAATGGAATACAGTGTAGTGTAGAGAATATATAATACAGTGTAGTGTAAAGTATATATAATACAGTGCAGTGTAGAGTATATAATACAGTGTAGTGTAGAGAATATATAATAGAATTTAGTGTAAAGTATATATAATACAGTGTAGTGAATATATAATACAGTGCAGTGTAGAGTATATAATACAATGTAGTGTAGAGAATATATAATACAATGTAGTGTAGTATATATAATACAGTATAGTTTAGAGAATATATAATAAAAGGGGGGCCTGGGTACCTGAGTAGGAGGTCCGGCTGTACTGTCTTAATGCAGACACCGATCCTCTTCTGCCTCCCCCTCCAGCACTGCCAGCTTCTCCTCCTCTCCCATTCGGCTGCACTGCAGGGGGATTGTTTCTAGCACATGAACCCCATCTATCTGCTGTCTGGGACCCCCCCTGTGTGCCCCCCCTGTGTGCCCCCCCCTGTGTGCCCCTCCCCCCCCCCCGCAGCGCTGCTGACTTTCCTCTTTCCCCCCGCTGGCACACAGGGGGATGGTATAGGATGGAAAGCAGGTGAAGGAGCCTGTAAATATGTCATTTACTGGCCCCTTCATTTCCTGAATGAACACAGTGAGCAACTGGTACCAATCACTCCTGTGTCCATTCGCCACTGAAGTATAGTAAACTGTGTTTACTATGCTTCAGTCCGTTCACCCTAGTTCACCCTATTCATTCATCTGTGCAGTTGTGGCTGTGGAGAAAGGAACTGATAAATCAAACTTTGGGCCAGGAGGAGGGGCCTGTCCTATAAACTGTATGGGGCCTCATGATTTCTAACAGCAGCCCTGGGCACAGCAAGTAGAAAAACGTATTTTATTTTTTTTACCCTAATACAGGGAATGCATTTAGGTGAAAAAACATTTTAGCTTTAGAACGTCTGGAAGTGCCGGTTTTATGGGATAAGATCTGAGATTTTCCAGAGTTAGTAGCAAGCAGAGGGACTGCGAAGGGACTTTGCTGTAACCGAGGAGCAGGTCAGGCCTAGAAATAGTGTTACAGGATTGTTTGCAGGACCTCCGCCTCCGCCAGATTTGTAGAACAGATTGCCGCAGAACTTCTGTGTACTAAAGAATAAATGGCAGGTGCACAGAAAATCAAAGGCTTGTCCCCCGAGGGAGGACTTCCTACTGATGAGCCTGTACATGCAACAGAGTAATCAGAGTAAATGTCATGTTACAATATACAGCAGCAGTATCGGGTTTTTTTTTTTTTTTTTTTTGGAACAACCTTTTATGAATAAATTGCTGATCTTAGCTGAGTTTCCTCACCCTGTGATCAGACTGCAACATTGTAACAAGATCTGTGTCAGATATTGGTGAAAACAGCCAAGAACTGCACAGACATCAGGATTTACATCATCTCCGAGCTGGTTTCTCAGTCCAGTTCGTGGCTCTGGATGATGACTGGACAAGGATGGCGCCGTCCTTCTGGAGAGAAAAGGGGAAATATTGTGATCTCTGTGAGAAAACATATCTGATGCTGGGCCTGTATTAATGTAGCAATCTCAGTCAGGTTAATTTACTAAAGGCAAATAGACTGTTAACTTTGCAAGAGAATCTGCACTGCAGTGGCGGCCCGGCGCCGCCCCCCCTAATGCATGCGCCTAGCCCCTAATCTACATGCAGGGCACCGGACACATGAATTACAATGTTTTTTTTTTCTTCTTTTAAGCACATGATTAGAGCCTACGGCTCTATTTGGCTTCAAAAAAGGGTGGTCTCGGGGCGCAGAGCACTGCGCCCTGAGCCCACCCAGTTGTGTGACATTAGCGAATTAATATTCGCTAATGTCTTTCTTTTTCTCCTCCCCACCAATCAGGAAGCGGGTCCTGAGACCAGATTGGCCAGGAGTCCTAAGACCCCATTGGTCGGGAGTCCGAAAACACCATTGGTCCGGGAGGAAAAGCAGCAACCACCGGGACACAGGGGAGACGGAGGGGGAAAACCGCAGCCGCGACCTGGATGGGGTAAGTGCTGATCGATTGGTGAGCGAGCGAGTCGGCAACTGGGGGGGGGGGGTTGCTGTGGTGTGGCAGGATGGAGCGACGGGGGGGTAGATGTCTTAGGTTTGTTTGACGCCCCCCCCCCCCGACCAATGGTTCGAGACACGCTCTTCATCAGGGCTATGAAAAAAAACAATGTAAAACAGATCTAAAAGAACTAAGAGAACAACCTATTATAAGGTTTCCTAATATAATATATATCATGCTATGTAAAAAAAAACGGGCATGATATTATAGATAACAAATTCAATACATAAAAAAATATATATCTATGTTCACAAGAGGTAATAAAAACATGACAATGAACATATTAAGTAACATGAAAATATTGATAGTATAATGATCCAGTCATGAATGAGCAAGGATTGGAATAACATAATAAAATATAATATAATTGATTATAATATAGTATCACACACTGCTCAAAAAAATCAATGGGATGCTTTGAAAACACAGATCTCAACGGGGAAAAATCTCATGCTGGATATCTATACTGGTATGGACTGGGTAATGGGTTAGGATCCATACTGGTATGGACTGGGTAATGGGTTAGGATCTATACTGGTATGGAATGGGTAATAGGTTAGGAGGATCTATACTGGTATGGACTGGGTAATGGGTTAGGATCTATACTGATATGGACTGGGTAATGTCTTAGGATCCATACTGGTATGGACTGGTATGGACTGGGTAATGGGTCAGGAGGATCTATGCTGGTATGGACTAGGTAATGTGTTGGGATCTATACTGGTATGGACTGGGTAATGGGTTAGGATCTATACTGGTATGGAATGGGTAAGGGGTTAGGATCTATACTGGTATGGACTGGGTAATGGGTTAGGATCTATACTGGTATGGACTGGGTAATAGGTTAGGAGGATCTATACTGGTATGGACTGGGTAATGGGTTAGGATCTATACTGATATGGACTGGGTAATGTCTTAGGATCCATACTGGTATGGACTGGTATGGACTGGGTAATGGGTCAGGAGGATCTATGCTGGTATGGACTAGGTAATGTGTTGGGATCTATACTGGTATGGACTGGGTAATGGGTTAGGATCTATACTGGTATGGACTGGGTAATGTGTTAGGATCTATACTGGTATGGACTGGGTAATGTTTTAGGAAGGAAAGGATGCCACATCGTTTGATGGAAATGAAACTTATCAACTTACATTGAATTCAAAGACACCCCGAAAATCAAAGTGAAAAAGTGATGCAGCAGGCTGGTCCATTTTGGTGAAATTTCATTGCAGCAACTCAGAATGGTCCTCAGTAGTTTGTATGGCCCCCACGTGCTTGTATGCATGCCTGACAACGTTGGGATATGTTCCTAATGAGATGACGGATGGTGTCCTGGGGTATTTCCTCCCAGATCTGGACCAGGACACCTCTGAGCTCCTGAACAGTCTGAGGTGCAACTTGGCGGTGTCGGATGGACCGAAACATAATGTCCCAGAGGTGTTCTGTTGGATTTAGGTCAAACGAGTGTGGGGGGCCATTCAATGGTATCAATTCCTTCATCCTCCAGGAACTGGCTGCATACTCTCGGCACATGAGGCCGGGCATTGTCGTGCACCAGGACCCACTGCACCAATGTAGGGTCTGACATCGGGTCCAAGGATTTCATCCCGATACCTGATGGCAGTCATGGTGCCATTGTCTAGCCTGTAGAGGTCTGTGCGTCCCTCCATGGATATGCCTCTCCAGACCATCACTGAACCACTACCAAACCGGTCATGCTGAACGATTTTACAGGCAGCATAACATTCTCCATGCCTTCTCCAGACCCTTTCCTGTCTGTCACGTGCTCAGGGTGAACCTGCTCTCATCTGTGAAAAGCACAGGGCGCCAGTGGTGGACCTGCCAAGTCTGATGTTCAACGGCAAACGGCAATCAAGCTCCATGGTGCTGGGCAGTGATCACAGGGCCCACTAGAGGACGTCGGGCCCTCATGCCACCCTCATGAAGTCTGTTTCTGATTGTTTGGTCAGAGACATGCACACCAGTGGCCTGCTGGAGGTCATTTTGTATTGCTCTGGCAGTGCTCATCCTGTTCCTCTTTGCACAAAGGAGCAGATACCCAACCTGCTGTTGGGTTAAGGACCTTCTACGGCCCTGTCCAGCTGTCCTAGAATAACTGCCTGTCTCCTGGAATCTCCTCCATGCTCTTTAGACTGTGCTGGGAGACACAGCAAGCCTTCTGGCAATGGCGCGTATTGATGTGCCATCCTGGAGGAGTTGGACTGCCTGTGCAACCTCTATAGGGTCCAGGTATCTCCTTATGCTACCAGTAGTGACACCAAACTCTATAGGGTCCAGGTATCTCCTCATGCTACCAGTAGTGACACCAACCTCTATAGGGTCCAGGTATCACCTCATGCTACCAGTAGTGACACCAACCTCTATAGGGTCCAGGTATCACCTCATGCTACCAGTAGTGACACCAACCTCTATAGGGTCCAGGTATCACCTCATGCTACCAGTAGTGACTCCAACCTCTATAGGGTCCAGGTATCACCTCATGTTACCAGTAGTGACACCAACCTCTATAGGGTCCAGGTATCACCTCATGGTACCAGTAGTGACACCAACCTCTATAGGGTCCAGGTATCACCTCATGCTACCAGTAGTGACACCAACCTCTATAGGGTCCAGGTATCTCCTCATGCTACCAGTAGTGACACCAACCTCTATAGGGTCCAGGTATCTCCTCATGCTACCAGTAGTGACACCAACCTCTATAGGGTCCAGGTATCTCCTCATGCTACCAGTAGTGACACCAACCTCTATAGGGTCCAGGTATCTCCTCATGCTACCAGTAGTGACACCAACCTCTATAGGGTCCAGGTATCACCTCATGCTACCAGTAGTGACACCAACCTCTATAATGTCCAGGTATCTCCTCATGCTACCAGTAGTGACACCAACCTCTATAGGGTCCAGGTATCTCCTCATGCTACCAGTAGTGACACCAACCTCTATAGGGTCCAGGTATCACCTTATGCTACCAGTAGTGACACCAACCTCTATAGGGTCCAGGTATCTCCTCATGCTACCAGTAGTGACACTGACCCTAGACAAATGCAAAACTAGTGAAAAACAGTCATGAGTAGGGAAAAAAAAAGTCAGTGGCCTCCACCTGTAAAACCATTCCTATTTTGGAGGTCGTCTCATTGTTGCCCATCTAGTGCACCTGTAAATTTCAGTAACACCAAAGCAGCTGAAACTGATTAACAAATCCCTCTGCTACTTTACTGATCAGATCAATATCCCAGGAGTATAATTAACTCTGTTTAAAAAGTGTTCCTTTAATTTTTTTGAGCAGTGTATAATTAAATAAATTATTATTATTATTATTATTCAGGATTATTATTTTGGATTACATGTAAGTCTTTGTTGCACACCCGGGCCCATTTTTTATCTCTGATATGTGTGCAGTGTCAACCATTGGATATTTCACAGTTATTTCACAGTACATAACAGTACAATTCAATATAGGAGGAATCAGAGGGTAATATAAAATAATATAAAATGTATTAATATATAATATATTATAATATAATGCAATTTTACTATGTCAGGGAAGACAACCTCCTCTGGATTTTGGTTAAGCCACCCTCCATGCACACACACTCAGTAATGGCAGATTGATAATAGTGTTGGAATGCAGAGGAAAGCTATAAAGGAGGTCCAGAGGCGGCTGTATTAATTATCACCTTCATTAATACTGAAATATTATTTCTGTAGAGTACTGTAGATGGTTGTTATATGCATAATGTATACATTAGGCTCTTATGAGTGTTTTTTTTTTTTTCTTGCAGAGAAGAAATAAATTAAATTCCATTACTATCCTAAGGTTATTTTTAGGTTTTATTGCTCTTACAGGCCAAAGCCTGAGGGCCAACCACCAACAGGAGCGTTGTACAACAGTGTACGGGGTGTCTGGGTCGTTCGCCTTGTCTAATTGTAGCAGCAATGACATCTATTTTGTAATGTAGTTTCCTTACAAATTTTATGTAAATGGAGCTTCAATGGGCTGGCCCTTTAAACTGCGTTTTCTGCGAAGGTTGGTGTCGGAATTTCATGCGCACGTTTTTTCTGCTCGCTCTCTCTTTCTCATCACCAAACCCCCCCATTTCCCTTTAAACTCCCTTGTTCTTCCTGCATGAAAAGCCGCACTAGACTTTTCTGCTAATGAGTTTTTTTTTTTTTGTGGGGCTCCAAATCTGCTCCTGAATTTACTGCCTATAAATCAGCTTTTGTTAACCCTCTCACCACTCTGCGGGAGACCTCGCCATAAAACTCCGCAGAGCGACGATCTTGTTTGGGGGCCATTATTAGCTGAAGAAAGGCGCTCTTGGGCTATGAAGAGGTTAAGTAGGCCAAGTAACAGTCTCAGTTACACCACATACTTCTATAGTCTCCAGCCTTCTGCAGAGCATATCACCCACAGAGCAGTATGCTGCAGAGCATTGCACTTATGGAGGTGCTATAGAGAACACTCTCTTCTCTCCTGAACATTTAAAGGAAGACTTATAATCTTTGTACCTGGGATGGTCCATTGTTCGCAGAGGCAGAGTATCATTGTGATGGTCCAATGTTAGATGATGTAGAATATCATTGTAATGGTCCAATGTTAGATGATCACTGTGACGGTTAAGTGTTAGGTGATGTAGAGTATCATTGTGATGGTCCAGTGTTAGATACAGAGATATGGCCCAATGTTAGATGATACAGAGTATCATTGTGATGGTCTAATGTTAGATGATGTAGAGTATTATTGTGATGGTCCAATGTTAGATGATGTAGAGTATCATTGTGATGGTCCAATGTTAGATGATGTGGAGTATTATTGTGATGGTCCAATGTTAGGTGATGTAGAGTATCATTGTGATGGTCTAATGTTAGATGATGTAGAGTATCATTGTGATGGTCTAATGTTAGATGATGTGGAGTATTTTTGTGATGGTCCAATGTTAGATGATGCAGAGAATCATTGTGATGGTCCAATGTTAGATGATGTAGAGTATCATTGTGATGGTCTATTGTTTAATGACGTAGAGTATGATTTTGGTGGTCCAATGTTGGATGATGTAGAGTATCATTGTGATGGTCCATTGTTTAATGACGTAGAGTATGATTGTGGTGGTCCAATGTTAGATGATGTAGAGTATCATTGTGATGGTCCATTGTTTAATGACGTAGAGTATGATTGTGGTGGTCCAATGTTGGATGATGTAGAGTATCATTGTGATGGTCCATTGTTTAATGACGTAGAGTATGATTGTGGTGGTCCAATGTTGGATGATGTAGAGTATCATTGTGATGGTCCATTGTTTAATGACATAGAGTATGATTGTGGTGGTCCAATGTTAGATGATGTAGAGTATCATTGTGATGGTCCATTGTTTAATGACGTAGAGTATGATTGTGGTGGTCCAATGTTGGATGATGTGGAGTATCATTGTGATGATCCAATGTTAGATTATGTAGAGTATCATTGTGATGGTCCAATGTTAGACGATGTAGAGTATCATTGTGATGGTCCAATGTAAGATGATGTGGAGTATTATTGTGATAGTCCAATGTTAGACGATGTAGAGTATCATTGTGATGGTCTAATGTTAGATGATGTGGAGTATTATTGTGATGGTCCAATGTTAGATGATGCAGGTTATCATTGTGATGGTCCAACGTTAGATGATGTAGAATATCATTGTGATGGTCTAATGTTAGATGATATAGAATATCATTGTGATGGTCTAATGTTAGATGATGTAGAATATCATTGTGATGGTCTAATGTTAGATGATATAGAATATCATTGTGATGGTCTAATGTTAGATGATGTAGAGTATCATTGTAATGGTCCAATGTTAGATGATCACTGTGACGGTTAAGTGTTAGCTGATGTAGAGTATCATTGTGATGGTCCAATGTTAAATGATGTAGCGTATCATTGTGATTGTCCGTTGTTAGTTGAAGTAGAATATCATTGTGATGATCCGATTATAGATGATGTATAATATCTTTGTGATGGTCCTATGTTAGATGATGTAGAGTATTATTGTGATGGTCCAATGTTAGATGATGTAGAGTATCATTGTGATGGTCCAATGTTAGATGATTACTGTGATAGTCAAGTGTTAGATGATGTAGAGTATCATTGTGATGGTCCATTGTTAGATAATGCAAAGTATCACTGTGATGGCCCAATGACTTTGCCCAGACTGAGATGATGTCATCAGTCTACTGCAGCCAGAGTGGAGCATTTCCTCACTCTCCCCTCCCCCAGTGATCAGACTGCAACGTTGTAATTTGGTAGCAAGTTTCCAGGTACTTGAAAATACAGACTCACTGTATTTGAATACAATTAGTTGCAGCGCAGATATACTTAGAGGGATTCAGACATTCTTCAAGCTGTGAACTTGCTGTGACTTGGAAAGTTTAATAGAAGACCAGCGGCAGAAATAGTTCTGGCCCAGAAATCAGAACATAACTACGTTTTATGGCCGCATCCAGTTTGGAGACCACTGCTGTAAAGTATCATTGTGATGGTCTAATGATAAATGATGTAAAGTATCATTGTACTTGTCCAATCTTAGATGATAGAGTATCATTGTGATGGTCTATGGTTAGATGATATAAAGTATCATTATGATGGTCCATTGTTAGATGATGTAGAGGCAGGGATCTCCAAACTACGGTCCTCCAACTGTTGCGACACTACACATCCCATGAGGCATTGTAAAACTCTGACATTCACAGACATGACTAGGCATGATGGGAATTGTAGTTCCTGAACAACTGGAGGGCCAAAGGTTGGAGACCCTTGAGTAGAGTATCATTGTGGTGGTCCAATATTAGATGATGTAGAGTATCATTGTGATGGCCCAATGACTTTGCCTAGGCTGAGATGATGTCATCAGTCTGCTGCAGTCAGAGAGAAGCATTTCCTCAGTCTGCCCTCCCCCAGTGATCATACTGCAACATTGTAAAATGGATAGCAAGTTTCCAAGTACTTGAAAATACAGAGTCTCTGTATTTGAATACAATTAGTTGCAGCGCAGATATATTGCGAAGGATACAGACATTCTTCAAGCTGTGAACTTGCTGTGACTTGGAAAGTTTAATAGAAGACCAGCGGCAGAAATAGTTCTGGCCCAGAAATCAGAACATAACTAAGTTTTAGGGGTCAAGGGTCAGATGTTATACATCAGGAGGAGAAGTGACTCATAGCGCCCATCTTCTCCCCGCGGCCTTTTTTCTGCTCATATCGAGGCCCCTACAGGGAATCATTAGTAGACGTGAACCTGAGACCTTCCTGCGGGCAACAAAATAACAACCAGTCCAACCACTAATGTGAGTTTATTTGTAATAAATCCACCACCTGAATGTAAAGTCCCCGCATCAAGCTGTCACATACCATGTCCTTCACACACAAGGACTGTATTATCTTGGCAGATGGTGTATGGGGACTAGGGATGAGCCGAACACCCCCCGGTTCGGTTCGCACCAGAACCCGCGAACGGACCGCAAGTTCGCACGAACGTTAGAACCCCATTGACGTCTATGGGACTCGAACGTTCGAAATCAAAAGTGCTCATTTTAAAGGCTAATTTGCATGGTATTGTCCTAAAAAGGGTTTGGGGACCCGGGTCCTACCCCAGGGGACATGTATCAATGCAAAAAAAACTTTTAAAAACGGCCGTTTTTTCGGGAGCAGTGATTTTAATGATGCTTAAAGTAAAAAAAAAAAAGTGAAATATTCCTTTAAATATCGTACCTGGGGGGTGTCTATAGTATGCCTGTAAAGTGACGCGTGTTTCCCATGTTTAGAACAGTCCCTGCACCAAATGTCATTTTTAAAGGAAAAAATCTCATTTAAAACTGCTTGCGGGTTTAATGTCATGTCGGGTCATGGCAATATGGATGAAAATCAGTGAGACAAACGGCATGGGTACCCCCCAGTCCATTACCAGGCCCTTTGGGTCTTGTATGGATATTAAGGGGAACCCCGCACCCAAATTAAAATAAGGAAAGGTCCCTATATACTCTGAACAGCAGTATACAGGCGGTGCAAACAAGACAGGGACTGTAGGTTTGTTGTTAAGTAGAATCTGTTTGTAATTTTGAACATTTTTAATGTGTTTAGCTCCAGCCAAAAAATCTTTTCTAAGCTTTTTGGAAAACATAGGGAAGGGTTATCACCCCTGTGACATTTGTTTTGCGTCTTTCCTCCTCTTCAGAAGATTTCACCTCACTTTTTTGTCCCAATGAAAAATGTTTTTTGAAAATTTGGGTTTTTTTGTGGAACAAGGATTGGAAAGCATCAGTGGAAAGGAAAAATTGTTTTCCCATATTAACTCTTACAGGAGAGAATTTCCCTTCCTTAGGGGTAGATTTCATCTCACTTCCTGTTGTCTCCTTCCGTTTGCAAGTAGGAGTCGTTTGTAAGTTAGATGTTTGAAAGTAGGGTCCTGCCCTATATACTCAGCAGAAATTTGGGCCTTAGGTGTTGCTGTGGCCAAAACACTGTAAGCCCTCACAGGGCCCTGCTGTGAAATATTAGATCAAGAATTGTAATTACATGCCCCTGTTGAACAGGAGCTGAAAAATTAGGCCTTAGGCACTGGTGCTGGTGCCACAACACTGCAACCCCTCACAGACACTCTAGTTGAAACGCAGGAACAAGCCCAGCTGCAAAGTATTGCATCAAAAATTGTAATTACACGCCCCTGTTAGACAGGGGCTGAAAAATTGGGTCTTAGGCACTGGTGCTGGTGCCACAACACTGCAACCCCTCACAGACACTCTAGTTGAAACGCAGGAACAAGCCCTGCTGCAAAGTATTGCATCAAAAATTGTAATTACACGCCCCTGTTAGACAGGGGCTGAAAAATTGGGTCTTAGGCACTGGTGCTGGTGCCACAACACTGCAACCCCTCACAGACACTCTAGTTGGAATGCAGGAACAAGCCCTGCTGCAAAGTATTGCATCAAAAATTGTAATTACACGCCCCTGTTAGACAGGGGCAGAAAAATTGGGTCTTAGGCACTGGTGCTGGTGCCACAACACTGCAACCCCTCACAGACACTCTAGTTGGAATGCAGGAACGAGCCCTGCTGCAAAGTATTACATCAAAAATTGTAATTACACGCCCCTGTTAAACAGGGGCTGAAAAATTGTGCCTTAGGCACTGGTGGTGGCGCCCAGAACCAAAAATGTTCTTACAAGCTATCAGCGTGATGATTGAGGAGGAAGAGGATAATTACTCAGGGATAGTCACTCAGCATCAGCATAGGCAGTCTTTGAAGGGATCTGAGATTTCAAAAAAAATTATTCGGTTACATCTGCATCAGGTGCTTGGTAGCTGGTGGTGATCCAAGACTGATTCATTTTTATGAAGGTCAGCCGATCGACCGAGTCGGTGGACAGACGCACCCTGTGATCGGTTACCACGCCTCCAGCAGCACTGAATGTGCGTTCCGAAAGAACGCTGGATGCAGGACAGGCCAGTAGCTCAATTGCATACTGTGCAAGCTCTGGCCAGTGATCCATCCTCAAGACCCAGTAACCCAGAGGATTTTCGGTGGGAAAGGTGTCCAAGTCTGATCTTGCCCCTAGGTATTCCTGCACCATGTAAAACAGACGCTGGCGATGGTTGCTGGAACCGATCATACCTTGGGGCTGCGGACCAAAAAATTGTCTGAACGCATCGGTCAGACGGCCACCTTCTCCACCGCTCCTTCTTTGACTGACCGAAGCCTCAGCAACACGTTGTCCAGAAACAGGAGTTTGTAACCTCCCAGTCTCTGGGAACGCGTTGCACAGACCTTTCTGCAAGGCCTCCCGAAGATGTTTCATCCTCTGCTCCCTCTGCGATGGCAAGATAAGGTCCGCAACCTTACCCTTGTAACGTGGATCAAGGAGGGTTGCCAGCCAGTATTGGTCCTTCTCCTTGATACCACGAATACGAGGATCCTTACGCAGGCTTTGCAGGATCAGGGAGGCCATGCAGCGTAGGTTTGCTGAGGCATTCGGTCCGGAGTCCTCTGGGTCACTAAGGACAACAACGTCCGCAGCCACCTCCTCCCAGCCACGTACAAGTCCATGTGTTCCTTGGGACTGATCCCTTAAAGACTGCTGATGCTGAGTGCCAGGCTCCACCTCCATACTGACACAATCTTCCTCCTCCTCCTCCTCCTCCTCCTCGTCCTCTTCCTGTGTGATCGGCGGGCACGCAGGAACACTGTCTGGATAAAGGGGGCCTTGAGAGCTAAGGAAGTCCTCCTCTTCCTGCCTCTGTTCTGCCTCAAGTGCCCTGTCCATTATCCCACGCAGCGTGTGCTCCAACAGGTGGACAAGGGGGACAGTGTCACTGATGCATGCACTGTCAGTGCTCACCATCCTCGTGGCCTCCTCGAATGGTGACAGGACAGTGCATGCATCCCTGATCATGGCCCACTGGCGTGGGGAAAAAAAACCAAGGTCCCCTGACCCTGTCCTGGTGCCATAGTCGCACAGGTACTCATTGATGGCCCTCTGCTGCGTGTGCAGCCGCTGCAGCATGGCCAACGTCGAGTTCCACCTGGTGGGCATGTCACAGATTAGGCGGTTCTTGGGCAGGTTAAACTCCTTTTGGAGGTCCGTCAGCCGAGCACTGGCATTATATGACCGGCGGAAATGCACACAGACTTTCCTGGCCTGCCTCAGGACATCCTGTAAGCCCGGGTACCTGCCCAAGAACCGCTGCACCACCAAGTTAAGGACGTGAGCCAAACAGGGCACATGGGTCAGTTGTCCCTGTCGGAGGGCAGAGAGGAGGTTGGTGCCATTGTCGCAAACCACCATTCCTGCCTTAAGTTGGCGTGGCGTCAACCACCTCTGAACCTGCCCCTGCAGAGCTGACAGAACCTCTGCCCCAGTGTGGCTCCTGTCCCCCAAGCACACCAGCTCAAGCACCGCATGGCATCTTTTGGCCTGCGTACTTGCGTAGCCCCTTGAACGCCTACGGAGCACCGCTGGTTCCGAGGAAGAGGCCATGGAGGAAGAAGAAGAGGAGGGGGTGGAGGAGAGAGGTGTGTCACAATCAGCATTTTGGAGGCGTGGTGGCGGAACAACCTCCAACACTACTGCACCTTGTCCTGCATCCTTCCCAGCTGCCAGCAGAGTCACCCAATGCGCCGTGAAACTTAAGTAACGTCCCTGTCCATGCCTGCTGGACCATGAGTCAGCGGTAATATGCACCTTACCGCTGACCGCCCTGTCCAGCGAGGCATGGACATTGCCTTCCACATGCCGGTAGAGAGCCGGAATCGCCTTCCGTGAGAAAAAGTGGCGTTTGGGTACCTGCCACTGAGGAACCGCACATTCCACAAACTCACGGAAGGGGGCAGAGTCTACCAACTGAAAAGGCAGCAGTTGAAGTGCTAGCAATTTTGCCAAGCTAGCATTCAACCGCTGGGCATGTGGATGGCTGGGAGCAAACTTCTTTCGGCGGTGCAGCAGCTGGGGCAGGGAAATTTGCCTGGTACAATCTGACGTCGGTGTACCAAAAGCAGATTGCCCATAAGTACTTGGCTGTGACACACCTAATTCTACACCTTCATTCCTCTCACTGCAGGTCGCAGAGAGGACTGAAGGTCTAGTGGGGTTGGAAATCTCAGCTGATGAGGAGCAAGGAGAGATCGTCTTTGTTCTTTGGTGTGGGTCTTTTAGATACGCTTGCCAACGAACTGCATGGCAGGTCAACATATGTCTGGTCAAGCATGTGGTACCCAAGCGGGAGATGTTTTGGCCACGCGAGATACGCTTGAGACATATATTGCAAATAGCAGCGGTGCGATCTGATGCACTCGTCTCAAAAAAGGCCCACACCAAAGAACTTTTTGAATAACGCGCAGAGACTGCAGCGCCCTGCACATGTGGAGCTTTGGGGTGTGATGCAGTCAATGTGCTGCCCTTAGGCTGGCCCCTGGAGGGCATCCTGCCTAGTTGGTGATGTGCCACCTCCTCCTCCTCCTCCTCCTCCTCCTCCTCCTCCTCCTCTCTCCTATCAGGCACCCACGTTGAGTCAGTGACCTCATCATCCCCTCCCTCCTCATCACTGGAGCAAACCTGGCAGTATGCTGCAGCAGGGGGAGCATGACTGCCAGATTGCTGTCCTTCTTGGGCACCCCCTCTGTCCGTGCTCATGTTACTGCCTTCATTGAGCTCAGTATCATCATCAGAGCCTTCCAAACGCTGGGCATCCTCCTGGAGCATGTACCCAACACTGTGGTCAAACAGTTCGAGGGAATCCTCAGGAGGACATGGTGGGGCTAGGGAAGGAGTCACTGATGACATTGAGCTGAGGGAAGAGGCCGCTGCTTTGCCAGACAAAGCACCCTGGGCATGGGTGAGAGAGGATGAGGAGGATGAGGACGGCTTGGTCATCCACTCGACCAAGTCTTCCGCATGTTGCGGCTCAACACGGCCAGCTGCCGAAAAAAAGGCCAAGCGTGTCCCATGGCCACGTGCTGATGAGGATGCACCGTCTCCACGACCAGCACTAGACACAGAGCCTGCTTGCCCTCTCTTATTGGCTTGTGACTGTCTGCCTCTCCTTCTTGGCCTTCCAGACATACTAATGGCCTGTAGCTGCACTAAGCTGGGATAGAACACCTGTAATTTTCTTCAGGTAGCTTTATATACTGTAACCAGACAAGCCTGCCTGTCAGTAGGAAGATAACAGGAACGGATCTAGCTGAACACTGTGAGCAGGACGTACTGCACTAAATGTATATAGCAGGAACGGATCTAGCTGAACACTGTGAGCAGCACGCACTGCACTGAATGTAAATAGCAGGAACGGATCTAGCTGAACACTGTGAGCAGGACGCACTGTACTGAATGTAAATAGCAGGAACGGATCTAGCTGAACACTGTGAGCAGGACACACTGCACTGAATGTAAATAACAGGAACGGATCTAGCTGAACACTGTGAGCAGGACACACTGTACTAAATGTAAATAGTCTAGCTGCCTGACCGTGGTACTAATAGGATCAAAAAGAACACCTGTAATTTTCTTTAGGTAGCTTTATATACTGTAACCAGACAAGCCTGCCTGTCAGTAGAAAGATAACAGGAACGGATCTAGCTGAACACTGTGAGCAGGACGCACTGCACTGAATGTAAATAGCAGGAACGGATCTAGCTGAACACTGTGAGCAGCACGCACTGCACTGAATGTAAATAGCAGGAACGGATCTAGCTGAACACTGTGAGCAGGACGCACTGCACTGAATGTAAATAGCAGGAACGGATCTAGCTGAACACTGTGAGCAGGACGCACTGCACTGAATGTAAATAACAGGAACGGATCTAGCTGAACACTGTGAGCAGGACACACTGTACTAAATGTAAATAGTCTAGCTGCCTGACCGTGGTACTAATAGGATCAAAAAGAACACCTGTAATTTTCTTCAGGTAGCTTTATATACTGTAACCAGACAAGCCTGCCTGTCAGTAGGAAGATAACAGGAACGGATCTAGCTGAACACTGTGAGCAGGACGTACTGCACTAAATGTATATAGCAGGAACGGATCTAGCTGAACACTGTGAGCAGCACGCACTGTACTGAATGTAAATAGCAGGAACGGATCTAGCTGAACACTGTGAGCAGGACACACTGCACTGAATGTAAATAACAGGAACGGATCTAGCTGAACACTGTGAGCAGGACACACTGTACTAAATGTAAATAGTCTAGCTGCCTGACCGTGGTACTAATAGGATCAAAAAGAACACCTGTAATTTTCTTCAGGTAGCTTTATATACTGTAACCAGACAAGCCTGCCTGTCAGTAGGAAGATAACAGGAACGGATCTAGCTGAACACTGTGAGCAGGACGCACTGCACTGAATGTAAATAGCAGGAACGGATCTAGCTGAACACTGTGAGCAGCACGCACTGCACTGAATGTAAATAGCAGGAACGGATCTAGCTGAACACTGTGAGCAGGACGCACTGCACTGAATGTAAATAGCAGGAACGGATCTAGCTGAACACTGTGAGCAGGACGCACTGCACTGAATGTAAATAGCAGGAACGGATCTAGCTGAACACTGTGAGCAGCACGCACTGCACTGAATGTAAATAGCAGGAACGGATCTAGCTGAACACTGTGAGCAGCACGCACTGCACTGAATGTAAATAGCAGGAACGGATCTAGCTGAACACTGTGAGCAGGAAGCACTGTACTGAATGTAAATAGCAGGAACGGATCTAGCTGAACACTGTGAGCAGGACACACTGCACTGAATGTAAATAGTCTAGATAGAAGATAACAGGAACGGATCTAGCTAAACTGAATACAGTGTATATATATATATGCAACACCTGGGATGCATATATATACACAATACACTGTAAGTGCAGCTAACTGACTGACTGTTCTGCCTAATCTATCTAACTCAAATCAAACACTGTCTCTCTGTCTATCTCTTTCAACGCCGGAACACACACTACACAGGGCCGCCGTGCAGGCGGCCTTATATAGTGTGGGGCGTGTACTAAATCCCCTGAGCCATAATTGGCCAAAGCCTCCTTGGCTTTGGCCAATTACGGCTCTCTGTTCAGGCGGCGCTGTGATTGGCCAAGCATGCGGGTCATAGTGCATGCTTGGCCAATCATCAGCCAGCAATGCACTGCGATGCCGCAGTGAATTATGGGCCGTGACGCGCCACACGAATTTGGCGCGAACGGCCCATATCGTTCGCAATTCGACGGACGGTCGAACAGCCGATGTTCGAGTCGAACATGGGTTCGACTCGAACACGAAGCTCATCCCTAATGGGGACAATATCATTACCAGGATTCCTCCTCTTCCTTCATTAACTGTTTTAGCGCCGTGCCGCCTGCACTTATTTGCTAAACAAGCTCTTTTTTGGCTTTACTGTCCTAATCCCCCATGTTCCTTGGATGTAATCTGTCTGAGCTCATTCACCAAGGGGGTGTTTGGCCCCGTCTCAAGGACAGTCACTTAGCCAGTGTCACCAGGTCACTTCTAGGGTCCTCAATGGGAACAGTTTAGTGTTAAGTAATTAGGGATTTGTCACCTCGTTTGTCATGGTTTATTATCGTATCGTCATTGAGCGGGCTGGAAATGAACCGCAAAACTCAGACATGTTATTACATAATTAGCCAGCAAATTAGGTGGAGGAAGGCGGAATGCGAGCTCGCAAGCAGACGACGTCAGGGCAGACACAAAGAAAATTAATAAACCCGGAGAGCTGAGGAGGAGGAGTGGGCAGGGGGATATAACTATCCATAGACTTAAAGAACGATGAGTAATTGGACATCGAACAATGGTCCACCAACAGGTCAGACTCTGAACATTGGTAACGCCAATCTTCTTGGCAAATAAAATTTCCCTTTAACACTTCCCACCATTCACAATTAAAGACAGCCTCCATTTTTTTTTTTACTTACCTGGGTCCACCATCACATTACCCCCAGTGGCACCTCAACCATAAGTGATCCACCATTCCAATCCTAACCTGCCTATGGTCTTGGTGCTGCCTTTCGTGTGTCATGTGACCGAGGATTCAGGTAAGAAACTGGGGCACTTAGTTTTTTTTTTTGTTTTTTTTTTAATGGTCTTGTTGCTGCCCCTTACCCTGTAAGGACCCCACCAATGGACAGCCATTAAAAAGTGCCCATGTCACCAAGAAGGGATGTTGCTCTTCAATGCAGAAGAAACCAGATTTGGAACCTGGCATGTCAAGTGATCATGGATTCAGGTAAGAAATTGGGGCACTTTGTTTTTTTTTTTTAATTCAATTCCACTGGCCTTGTTGCTGCCCCTCTTCCTAACTGAGACCCTCTAAGGACCTCGCCAATAGATAGCCAGTAAAAAACACCCATGTTACCAGGGAGGGATCTGGCAGAAGAAACAAGACATGGAATCTGGTGTGTCACGTGACAGCGGATTCAGGTAAGAAATTGGGGCAATTTGTTTATTTTTAAATTAATTCCACTGTTCTTGTTGCAACCCCTTATCCCAGTGGAGACCCTGTGAAGACCCCCACCAATAAACCTCCAATATAAAAGGGCCCATGTCACCAAGGAGGGATGTGGCTCTACAATGAAGAAGAAACAGGACTTGGAACCTTACGCAAACTGCCCATCATCCCAATGGAGATCCTGTGAGAGATGTGAAGAAGACCTGTGAAGACCCCCACCAATAAACCTCCAATATAAAAGGGCCCATGTCACCAAGGAGGGATGTGGCTCTACAATGAAGAAGAAACAGGACTTGGAACCTTACGCAAACTGCCCATCATCCCAATGGAGATCCTGTGAGGATTCCACCGATGGACAGCCAATAAAAAGCACCCTTGTCACCAAGAAGGGACGTGGCGCAGAAGAAACAAGACTTCAGGCCTGCTGTGTTATATGACCGCCAATTCAGGTAAGAAATCAGGGCACTTTTTAAATATTTTTTTCATTTATTCAACTGGTCTTGTTGCGCCCTTCATCCCAATGGAGACCCTTTTGAGGACCCCACCGATGGATAGTCAATAAAAAGTGGCCATGTCATATAGCAGGGATGTTGATCTTTAATGCAGGAGAAACCAGGGTAGGAAAGTTGGAGCTTGGCCTGAACCAACCCTAATCCCAACAGAGACTTTGGGAAACAGGACTTGGAACCTGGTATGTCATTTTGTCCTTAGATTCAGGTAAGTATTTTGGGCAAATCATTTTTTTTATTTTTCACTGGTCTTGTTGCTACTCCTCATCCCAACAGAGAGCCTGTGAGGACCTCAACTATGGGGTCCTTTCCCCATCGGTGGGATGGACAGCCAATAAAAAGTGTCCATTTTACATGCGGTTTTTCAATACAGAAGAAACAAGACTTAGAACCTTGCGTGAACTTCTCATCCCAATGTAGATCCTGTGAGGACCCCACTGATGGACAGCCAATAAAAAAAAAAAAAAACGTCACCAAGGAGGGACCTGGATCTTCAATGTAGAAGAAAAAAGACTTGGAACCTGGTGGTTCATATGACCGCAAACTTTGGTAAGAAATTGGGGCAATTTTTCGATTTGTTTTAATACCACTGGTCTTGTTGCTGCCCCTCATCCCAATAGAAACCCTGCGAGGTCCCTACAATGGACAGCCAATGAAACGTGTCCTTGTCATCAAGGAGGGATGTGGCTCTTCAGTGCAGTGGATTTAGCTAAGAACTTGGGGCACTTTTCTTTTTTAAATTGAATTGAGTGATTAGCTAGAGGGGGGGAGGAGTGTAGTGATGCTGGTGGAGCTGAGAATTTAGCCTAAGAGTAGCTTTTAAGAGTAAAATGGTCCTAGAAAATACAATTCTGCCAGGCTGATTGACTTCTCCTCTGGGAACTGGTGGGGGTACTAAGGCGTAACGATTGTCTCCCAGGCCAACAATCGTCTTAAGTTTAGACTTGCCATATGCTGCCTGGTTTTCATAGGTGTAGTCTGAGCATCAGGCAGTTTACGGGCAATGTTACAATTGAATGAGTTTGAGGTCAGCCTCAGATTTCTACCCCTGGAGAAGCTCATGTGACCATTCATCGACCAAGGAACAAAACCTTTCAACACTCAAATGCCAAACTCTAGATGAGGCCAAGTCACACCACAGCCGGTCCTCAAAGGGATGGTTGCATGTTGGACCTTGTAGCCACCTGTAAGATCTGGTACTACAAAACCTTGGAGAGCGCGATACAGCGGCCAAACGTATGGAGGCTGGGTGGTAATGGGCAGAAAATAAAATTGTGATTTTTCTCTAAAGTTTTGAGTCTTTATGACTGCTATTGAAAATGTAAATTTCGAGTAAAATGCTGATATGTGCATTCCTTATTAGAACAGAAGTTGTTGCGTTAGTAGAGCGCTAGACCAGGTGTCTTCGTGGGTCTTCAAAAGCAGTATGAGCACTAGTATGAGTCCAATCCATGTTTATTGTACATAACAAGAAAGAAGGCAACGCGATTCGGGGGGGGGGGCTTAAAACCTCCCATTTATCAGGACTGCAAAGTCATATGAACTAAGATAAAAGAAGCAGAGTAAGCATATAAAAGAAAAATATATAAAAAGTATTCTTTAGGCTGCATTCTGGAATGCGTGACAAAGCCCCAGAAAATGTTTTCATAAATATGCTGCAAATGCATGCGTGTTGCACTTGCAGTACCATTTAAGGCCCCCATTTACATATCGCGTCGCGAGAACAAGCGCTCCCACGCGTGATTTTTGTTGCCCATTGACTTCAACAGGCTGCCCTATGCGGGTTTGTTGCCCAAATGAAGATTTTGCCTCTTTTTTGGGTGACAAGCTTAGCGTGATTTTTTACTTTTTGGGTTTTTATGCCACCATTGCTGCACGATCCTGTCGAAAAACAATAATAAAGAATAATGGCACCCAAACGCTTGACGCGCGTTCTGCTGTGATTTGGAACCGCCAGGCCGAAAATTGCGGCAATTCTGCGCATGCGTTCGAAAATCGCGAGATTTGAACAGGGCCCAACTTGACGGCAGCCCAAGCGTGGGTAGCAGATGCTGTCTTGCTGCGCGGCAAACAAACTACAGCTGCGCCAAAACGCGCAGTGAAAAAACGTGCTGCCAGACATGTGCACCTCCCCAAAAAATTTGTTAGTTTTCGTTTCACTTGTTTTTTTTGTTTTTTTGTTTTTTAGGTCATTCGTTATGGTCAAATTTCGTTATTTCGAATAAATTCGGAAATTCGGAAATTTGGAAATCTGAAAGTTCGGAAATTCAGGAGTTGGAAAATTTGAAAATTCGAAAATCCAAAAATTTGAAAATAAATAAAATCCAAAAATTCGAAAGAACAAAAATGCCATAATAACGAAAATCAGAAAATTCAAAAATCCAAAAATCTGAAATAATAACTAACTGTTAAATTATAGGTATTGGAATTACCCGTCAAATTTGGCTGTCAGGTAACGTAACGAATACAAATTTCTTTATAATTCGAAGTTACGAATTATCCGAAATAAAGAACTCAACGAATTAATAATAATAAAAAATAATAAATAGAAATGATTTATTTGTAATATTCCTTTCTCCATTGTTTCCTGGCCCATAAAGTCCGATTTTTTGTAGTACTGACAATAGTTCCCCTTTTTTCATCCCCAATAAAAAATAATAATTTGTTACATTCCATTCGTTTAGATGCGGCATTCATTATTTCGAATGATTCGTAACTTCGGATAAAGTCATTTTCAATACGTTCACTAACAGCCAAATTTGAACGGAAATTCCCATACCTATAATTCAATAGTTATTATTTCAGATCTTCTAATTTTCTGGTTTTCTTTTTTTTCGGATTTTCGTTCTTATTTTCGGATTTTCGTTCTTTCGATTTTTTCTGAATTTCTGTCTTATTTATTATGATTTTTGAATTTTCTAATGTCTGAATCTTCAAATTTCTGAATCTTCAAATTTCTGAATCTTCAGATTTTCGAATTTTCCAATTTCTGAATTTTTAAAATTTCGGAAAAAATTTGTTAAACAGGTTTTCGCTAATTCGAATATTCCCGAATTAACGAATTTGTCGAATTTAGTTGAAAAACGAAATTAGGAACTAAACAAATTGCACATGTCTACACGTCGTGTACCGCTACAAAAAAAAAAGTTTTGGAGCTTCTTTGGTGCGGTTGTCATGTGTAGAGTTGCCCGTTTTAGGTAAATGGGCTGCCCTATGCGTGACGAGTGGAAAGGCTCCGAAACGCGCAAAAAAAAAATGCAGGAACAGCTCGCTGGACAGGTAAGTGTCCTTATTAAAAGTCAGCAGCTACAGTGTTTGTAGCTGCTGACTTTAGAAAAAAAAAAAAACAGCGGCCGGAACGCCCCTTTAAATGATTTTAGCAAATGACTGCAATATAACAAAGAGTGAAAAATTTAAGGGGGTCTGAATACTTTCCGTCCCCACTGTATATTGATATTTGATCTATATTGATATTTGATCAATTTAATCAGATGGAACTTTGGCAGTGGAATTCCAGGTTTGTATCACTTTCTTTCTTGCTGTTTATTTCTCTGGATAATGAGCCCAGTGAGGAGGTAGCGGCCCCTCCCCCCTCCCGCCGTCTTATTGGCTCATGTTAGGAATGCAATTAGTGACAATTACTCTGTCAATATTTACATCTCTGACAATGTTTAATCTGACCCCCCCACCCCCCCCCCCTCGCTTAACCCCAAGTGTGCCGCGTGCGGAGGAGTGACGGGTTGTGCGGGTCCAGATCCCCGCCGCTGGTCCCTTTATACCCGGTCACCCCGGAACCACCCACCGCCCTTCTAATGTACCCTAACTGCAACCTTTCCTGAAGTGGACCTGTTATTAGATATACCTGAATTGTTCAATGTTCAGTACACCATGCAGAGTAATGTGTCAGTGTAACCCTTGTTGGTAGGGTGTATGTGTAGCTCTTGGCTGTGTTCACAAATGTCTGACACGGATCAGCCCCCTGCTACAGTCTCTCAACTTGTGACTTGCTACAATGTTACAGTCTGATCACTGGGGGAGGGGAGACTGGGGAAATGCTTCCTCCTGCCTGCAGCAGACTGATGACATCATCTGAACCTAGCCAATGTTGGGTTTCTCTATATATTGGGTCGCTCTGTGTATTGTCGCTCTGTGTATTGGGTCTCTCTGGGTCACTCTGTGTATTGGGTTGCTCCGGTTCTCTCTGGGTTTCTCTGTGTATTGGGTCTCTCTGGGTTGCTCTGTGTACTGGGTCTCTCTGGGTCGCTCTGTGTATTGGGTTGCTCCGGGTCTCTCTGTGTTGCTCTGTGTATTGGGTCTCTCTGGGTCGCTCTGTGTATTGGGTCTCTCAGGGTCACTCTGTGTATTGGGTCTCTCTGGGTCGCTCTGTGTATTGGGTCTCTCTGGGTTGCTCTGTGTACTGGGTCTCTCTGGGTCGCTCTGTGTATTGGGTCTCTCTGGGTCGCTCTATGTATTGGGTCTCTCAGGGTCACTCTGTGTATTGGGTCACTCTGTGTATTGGGTCTCTCAGGGTCGCTCTGTGTATTGGGTCTCTCAGGGTCGCTCTGTGTATTGGGTCGCTCTGTGTATTGGGTCTCTCTGGGTTGCTCTGGATTGCTGTGTGTATTGTCCCTTTTATTGTCTCATTCTTCTCGCTGTGTATTGGGTTGTTCTGGGTCGCTCTGTGTATTGGGTTGCTGTGTGTATTGGGTCACTCTGTGTATTGGGTCGCTCTGTGTATTGGGTCGCTCTGTGTATTGGGTCGCTCTGTGTATTGGGTTGCTCTGTGTATTGGGTTGCTCTGTGTATTGGGTTGCTCTGTGCATTGGGTCGCTCTGTGTATTGGGTCGCTCTGTATATTGGGTCGCTCCGGGTTGCTCTGTGTATTGAGCTGCTCTGTGTATTGAGTCGCTCTGTGTATTGGGTCGCTCTGGGTCGCTCTGTGTACTGGGTCGCTCTGTGTATTGGGTCGGCTGTGTATTGGGTTGCTCTGTGTAATTGGCCGCTCTGTGTATTGGGTCGCTCCGGGTCGCTCTGTGTATTGGGTCGCTCTGTGTATTGGGTCGCTCTGTGTACTGGGTCTCTCTGGGTCGCTCTGTGTATTGGGTCGCTCTGGGTCGCTCTGTGTATTGGGTCGCTCTGTGTACTGGGTCTCTCTGGGTCGCACTGTGTATTGGGTCGCTCTGTGTATTGGGTCGCTCTGGGTCGCTCTGTGTATTGGGTCGCTCTGTGTATTGGGTCGCTCTGGGTCGCTCTGTGTATTGGGTCGCTCCGGGTCGCTCTGTGTATTGGGTCTCTCTGGGTCGCTCTGTGTATTGGGTCGCTCTGTGTATTGGGTCGCTCCGGGTCGCTCTGTGTATTGGGTCTCTCTGGGTCGCTCTGTGTATTGGGTCGCTCTGTGTATTGGGTCTCTCTGGGTCGCTCTGTGTATGGGGTCGCTCCGGGTCGCTCTGTGTATTGGGTCTCTCTGGGTCGCTCTGTGTATTGGGTCGCTCTGTGTATTGGGTCGCTCCGGGTCGCTCTGTGTATTGGGTCTCTCTGGGTCGCTCTGTGTATTGGGTCGCACTGTGTATTGGGTCGCTCTGTGTATTGGGTCGCTCTGGGTCGCTCTGTGTATTGGGTCGCTCCGGGTCGCTCTGTGTATTGGGTCTCTCTGGGTCGCTCTGTGTATTGGGTCTCTCTGGGTCGCTCTGTGTATTGGGTCGCTCTGTGTATTGGGTCGCTCCGGGTCGCTCTGTGTATTGGGTCTCTCCGGGTCGCTCTGTGTATTGGGTCGCTCTGTGTATTGGGTCGCTCCGGGTCGCACTGTGTATTGGGTTGCTCTGTGTATTGGGTCGCTCCGGGTCGCTCTGTGTATTGGGTCTCTCTGGGTCGCTCTGTGTATTGGGTCGCTCCGGGTCGCACTGTGTATTGGGTCGCTCCGGGTCGCTCTGTGTATTGGGTCTCTCTGGGTCGCTCTGTGTATTGGGTCTCTCCGGGTTGCTCTGTGTATTGGGTCTCTCCGGGTCGCTCTGTGTATTGGGTCGCTCTGGGTCGCTCTGTGTATTGGGTCTCTCCGGGTCGCTCTGTGTATTGGGTCGCTCTGGGTCGCTCTGTGTATTGGGTCTCTCCGGGTCGCTCTGTGTATTGGGTCTCTCCGGGTCGCTCTGTGTATTGGGTCTCTCTGGGTTTCTCTGGGTCGCTCTGTGTATTGGGTCGCTCTGTGTATTGGGTCGCTCTGTGTATTAGGTCGCACTGTGTATTGGGTCGCTCTGGGTTTCTGTGTATTGTCCCTTTTATTGTCTCGTTCTCCTCGCTGTGTATTGCTGGTTGGAGGAATGCCGTTGTTCCGGATGGTTCTATGCTACAATCTCCTCCACACCCCATTACTCTTCTGTCATTTCTGCCTCCCGAGTCGCAGCTGCTGCATTGTCCCGGCCTGTGTCCCGCCCTGACCTGATGGCGCACCTCACAAATCCGCACACAATCTGCACTGCGGCCTGTCTGTGCTGCACCCGGTACAACAGGTACACGCAGATATAAACACTGTCATCTCGTTCAGTAAAGCGCTGTGCGTTGTCAATATTTACCTTGGACTTTTCATCGATGTAATCCTTGTTTTTACAGTTTCTCATGCTCCAGTACATCTTAGTGCTGCTGATCCCCTGCGGCCTCTTTGCAGCCACTTCCTGTCTACATGGCCTCCGGCAGTAACTAGACAGCGTTTCTCAGGGCGGATTTCCTGATGGTGACAACAGAGGACCATCCCTGCGTCATATGTGCTGAAACGTCCACTTGTAGTCTCCATCAACAGCCTTTGTGACATGGTGACAACACAGGAAGACGATTAGGAGACAAAGACAGAGTGTTGTCACCCTATAACAGGAAGTGCCTGAGCAAAGACCTTCATGGCAGGATCACCAGGGCTCAGACAAAGTGGATTGAAGGATGCTGGCCCGCAGACTGAGGACATCTAGTGGCAGAAAATAGTACTGAGGGGGGAAATCTCTGGATTGAAAGTGAGTATTGCAGCAAAAGCTGCTTTTTTTATTTTATGTTTTATTGGACTTGTAATTTTTGGCTGGAGCTCTGTGGTAACAATATACATAAATCAGTTACTGCAGCTGTACAGTCAGGAGGCTGGTGGGTGGGGGCTGCTGGGACATGTAGTTCCTCTGATGCCGGTGGGGGGCGCTTTATCCTGAATGTACTCAGTCATCAGTCAGTATCGTGTCTGCAGAACCGTCCATGACAAAGTAACCTGCTCCATAGACCCCGAGGAATCCCCCCCAACACAAAGCCAGCCAAGAATCCCTTTGATAGGTTTAGTCAGACCCCCCGCCTCCCAAAAAACATCTTCCCCTCCCACTACTAATCACCAGTCGTCCCCCCCAGGACGCCCCCCACTGGGATCCTCAATGGAAGTGACCCCTTTTATGTCATTGTCCAGACTTTCTGCTCCGTCCGCCCCCTTCGTAGGGTGAGCTGTCAGTGTGTGCCGAGTGACCCCGTTCACCCCCTGGGGGGGGGGGGGGGGTACTGAACGCACTCCAACCAGCAATACACAGCGAGAATACCGAGCTAATATAGGGGACAATATACAGAGCAACCCAATACACAGAGCGACCCAATACACAGAGCGACCCAATACACAGAGCGACCCAATATATAGAGCGGCCCAATACACAGAGTGACCCAATACATAGAGCAACCCAATATATAGAGCGACCCCCCGATACACAGAGCGACCCAATACACAGAGCGACCCAATACACAGAGCGACCCAATACACAGAGTGACCCAATACATAGAGCAACCCAATATATAGAGCGACCCTATACATAGGGCAATCTAGAGCTACCAAATACATAGAGCAACCCAATACACAGAGCAACCCAATATATAGAGCAACCCAATACACAGAGCAACCCAATATATGGAGCAACCCAATACACAGAGCAAACCAGAGCAACCCAAGACATAGAGCAACCCAATACATTGAGCAACCCAATAAATAGAGCAACTCAGCAACCCGATATTTAGAGCATCCCAATACACAGAGCAACCCAATACACAGAGCGACCCAATATACAGAGCAACCCTATACACAGAGCGACCCAATACACAGAGCGACCCAATATACAGAGCAACCCTATACACAGAGTGACCCCTCAATACACAGAGCGACCCCCCAATATACAGAGCGACCCAATACACAGAGCAACCCTATACACAGAGCAACCCTATACACAGAGCGACCCAATATACAGAGCAACCCTATACACAGAGTGACCCAATACACAGAGCGACCCCCCAATACACAGAGCGACCCCCCAATATACAGAGCGACCCAATACACAGAGCGACCCAATACACAGAGCGACCCAATACGCAGAGCAACCCAATACACAGAGCGACCCAATACACAGAGTGACCCCCCAATACACAGAGCGACCCAATACACAGAGCGACCCAATACGCAGAGCAACCCAATACACAGAGCGACCCAATACACAGAGCGACCCAATACACAGAGCGACCCAATACGCAGAGCAACCCAATACACAGAGCGACCCAATACACAGAACAACCCAATACATAGAGCAACCCAATATATAGAGCGACCCAATACACAGAGCGACCCAATACATAGAGAAACCCAATACACGGAGCAACCCAATATTTAGAGCAGCCCAATACATAGGGCAATCTAGAGCTACCAAATACATAGAGCAACCCAATATATAGAGCAACCCAATACATAGAGCAACCCAATACACAGAGCAAACCAGAGCAACCCAAGACATAGAGCAACCCAATACATTGAGCAACCCAATATATAGAGCAACCCAATACATTGAGCAACCCAATATATAGAGCAACCCAATACATTGAGCAACCCAATATATAGAGCAATTCAGAGAAACCCAATACATAGAGCAACAAAAGACATAGAGCAATTCAGAGCAACCCAATACATAGAGCAACCCAATACATAGAGAAATCCAGAGCAACCCAATACACAGAGCAACTCAATACATAGAGCAACTCAGAGAAACCCAGAGCAACCCAATACATAGAGCAACGCAGAGCAACCCAAGACACAGAGTGACCCATTACACCGTACGTTGGTGGATGGCAATGTGTTGCTCTGTGTCATGGGTTGCCTTTGGTCCAGATTGTATCCTCACAGTATTTACTACACACCCATGATGTGTAGAGATAGGCACACTTATCGCAGGGCACATACAGTGAATATATTAGGACCTATGCCACGTATGTGCCATTGTCTGTCCCGGCTATGTGGCGGCGTCCCTGCAAAAAAAATTAGGATTTTCTCTGGTTTTGGTTATGAGGAGATTTTCTCCCACTGATCACAAATATATTTGAGTCCTCCCACTGACTACCAATCCAAAAGAGCTATTTTCCTATTGGCCACCAATGTAAAGGAATCTTTCTCCCACTGGCCACCAATCTATTGTAGTCCTTCCACTGACCACCAGTGTAAGGTAGTCCTTCTAGCACTGGCTACCAATCTAAGGGATTCCTTCTGCCACTGACCAACAACATATTGGAATCCTCCCACTGACCACCAATGAAAGGGAGTCCTTCTCCACTGACAACTAAGGTAAGGGAATTCTTCTCCCACTTGCCACCAATCTAAGGGATTCCTTCCCTCATTGACCACCACTCTCTTGTTGTCCTTCTACTGACCACCAATGTAAGAGAGTCGGTCTCCCACTGGCCACCAGTGCAAGGGAGACCTTCTTCCACTGGCCACCAATCTAAGAGACTTCTTCTCCTACTGACTGACCACCAATGAAAAGGAGTCCTTCTCCCATTAATGTAACAGAGCCCTTCTCTAATTGAACAATCTAAAGGATTCTCCCACTGAGATTTTATCTCCCACCAATGTAAAGAAGTCCTTCTCCTACTGACTACTAATGTAAGGGAGTCCTTCTCCCACTGGCCACCAAAGTAGGGGAGTCCTTCTCCCACTGGCCACCAGTTTATGGAATTCCTTCTCCCACTGGCCACCAATTTAAGAGATTCGTTCTTCTGCAGGCTACCAATCTTAGGGATTCTATCACTGACCACCAATGTAAAGAATTCCTTCTCCTACTGACCACTAATGTAAGAGAGTCCTTCCCCCACTGGCCACCAATGTAAAGAAGTCCTTCTTCTACTGACCACCAATGTAAAGAAATCCTTCTCCTACTGACCACCAATGTAAAGAAGTCCTTCTCCTACTGACCACCAATGTAAAGAAGTCCTTCTCCTACTGACCAATAACATAAGGGAGTCCTTCTCCCACTGGCCACCAATGTACAGAAATCCTTCTACTGACCACTAACACAAGAGAGTCCTTTTCCCACTGGCCACCAATGTAAAGAAGTCCTTCTCCTACTGACCACTAACGTAAGAGAGTTCATCTCCCACTGCCCACCAATCTAAGGTATCCCAACTACCACTTATCACCAATGTAAAGAAGTCCTTCTCCTGCTGGCCACTAACATAAGGGAGTCCTTCCACTGATCACCAGTGTAGGGGAGACCTTCTACCATTGGCCACCAATCTAAAGGAGTCCTTCTACCACTGACCACCAATTTATAGAAGTCCTTCTCCTACTGACCACTAATGTAAGGGAGTCCTTCTCTCACTGGCCACCAATGTAAAGAAATCCTACTACGCTAAGTATGCCACATTTCTTGTTCTTTTATATCTATAGCTTAATGTTCACACTAATGTCCCGTGAGGTGTAGTAGATATAAGAATTATTAGAGGGGTTCCCTGAGATTGGAAAGCTATTTCCAGCGTTCCTCACTGATAAAAAGGTGGAGAGAGGCCCCCATAGACAATTAGGCTCCACCCCTCACTCCTTTCCTTATAAAATAGGAATTTACTCCATGTTTGCCCTGTACAGAAGGTCCTCAATGACTCTCTGTGTACCTGGCAGCTCTGTACACGCTGCAACTGACAAGTCCAATCCATATCAGCACTACGTCATGACACGCCGCCATCCATCATCCGGGCTTCCATTCCTTGGACAGGGGTACAATGGGGACAAGGGGATGCATTAGCTATGCTACCCTTGGTGGTGATGAGTGGAGACATGTTGCTTTTTAAATCTTCCCAGATCAATATTCTTTGTTGCTGCAGACTTGAAGGGTGTAGGGTGTGCCGGCGTACGGCATTCCTGGAAGTGAAGGGCTCCGGCTGCCTTCAAGTGTTTTAATTGACATTTTAATGCAATACTTTTAGGAAGCAGAATGCGTCGAGCAAGTCTGAACGGATTGCCTTCTCGTCCTGGAAAGGAACGGATTGGAGCCGGCCTACAGAAAGACGCTCATCAGTCCCCATTCACCGATATTTCCCAGGTCAATGTCCGAACCAAAAACAATGTAACAACCCGATAATTCAGACTAGGCTGTGTGCAATGAGATATAACCATAACCAGATATAAACATCCAAATAAAAGATGAAAAATTGTATATGGCGGCACTTTATAAAGTTAGACAATTCTTCCCAATAAGAAGAAACAGAAAACACCACAAACATTCTCTTCATAGAAAAAGTAGATCCACCAAAAGTGAGCTCACCTCCACCTTTTATTGAAAACACAGGCTACCAGATATTAGGGATTCATAAATACATAATATTCCCTATGGGGGTGCACAGAGAACAGGGGGGGGGGGGGCAGGAGCACCAGTGGAGACCACAGAAGAGGAGAAGCTGAGAGCTCTGGTGGGGGACCCCAGAAGAAAAGGGGCCAGGAGTACCTCCAGTGGATCTCAGAAGAGGAGCAGCTGAGAGCTCTACTGGGGGACCCCAGAATAGGAGCAGCCAGGAGCACCAGCAGGTGACCCCAGAAGAGGAGGAGCTGAGAGCTCCAGGGGGGACCCCAGAAAAGGAGCACCAGCAGGGGACCCCAGAAGAAAAGGAGCTGAGAGCTCCAGAAGGGCACCCCAGAAAAGGAGCAGCCAGGAGCACTGGTGGGGACCCCAGAAGAGGAGGATCTGAGAGCTCCGTCGTGGGATCCAAGAGTAAAAGGAGCCAGGAGCACCAGTGGGGGACCCCAGAAGTGGAGCAGCCAAGAGCTCTGGTGGGAGACCTCAGAAGAAGAGAGGCCAGAAGCACCAGCAGAGTACCCCAGAAGAGTAGCAGCTAAGACCTCCAGTGGGGGACCGCAGAAGAGGAGGAGCTGAGAACTCTGACATTGGAACCCAGAGGAGAAGGAGCCAGGAGCACTGGGGGGACCCCAGAAGAAGAGCAGGAGAGAGCTCCAGCAGGGGACCGCAGATGAGGAGGAGCTGAGAGCTCCCGCGGGGGAATACAGAAGAGAAGGAGCAAAGAGGACCGGTGGGGGACCCCGGAGGAGGAATAGTCAAGAGCTCTGGTGGGGGACCTCAGAAGAAGAGAGGCCAGAAGCACCAGCAGAGGACCCCAGAAGAGTAGCAGCTAAGACCTCCAGTGGGGGACCCCAGAAGAGGAGGAGCTGAGAACTCTGACATTGGAACCCAGAGGAGAAGGAGCCAGGAGCACTGGGGGGGACCCAGAAGTAGAGCAGGAGAGAGCTCCAGCAGGGGATCGCAGATGAGGAGGAGCTGAGAGCTCCCGCGGGGGACCCCAGAAGAGGAGGAGCCAAGAGCTCCGGTGAGGGACCCCAGAACAGAAGGAGCACCGGTGGGAGACCCCAGAAGAGGAGCAATCAAGAGCAATGGCAGGGATCCCAGAACAGGAGGAGCAAAGAGCTCCAGTGAGGGATTCCAGAAGAGGAGGAGCTGAGAGTTCCGACATGGGACTCCAGAAGAGGAGGAGCTTAGAGCTCCAGTGGGGGGCCCTAGGAGAGAAACCATTCAAGAGCTCCTGCAGGGGACCCCAGAAGAGGATGAGCCAAGAGCTCCAAGCTCGGACGGGGGAGTTGGGAGCTTCAGCGGGGGTCCCCAGAAGAGAAGGAGCCAAGTGCTCCTGTGGGGGACTCCAGAAGAGAAGGAGCTGAGAGCTCCGGCGGTGGACCCTAGAAGAGGAGGATCCGAGAACTCTGGAGGGGGACCCCAGGAGAGGAGAAGCTAAGAGCTTCAGCATGGGACCCCACAAGAGTAGGTGCCGAGAGCCCTGGTGGGGGGGCCACAGAAGAGGAGGAGCTGAGAGCTCCAGCGAGAGACCCCAGAAAAGGTGGAGCCAAGACTTCCGGCAGGGAACCCTAGAAGAGAAGGAGCTGCAAACTCCAGCGGGGGGACCCCAGAAGAAAAAAGAGCCAGGAGCACTGGCAGGGAACCCCAGAAGAGGAGGAGCTGAGAGCTGTCGAAGGGGACCCCAAAAAGGAAGGAGCCAGGAAAACCAGTGGGGGGACTCTAGAAGAGCAGGAACTGAGAGCTCCGGTGGGGGACCCCAGAAGAAGAACTGAGAACTCCAGTGTGGGACCGCGGGGGACCGCAAAAGAGAAGGAGCTGAGAGATCTGGTGGTGGACCTGAGAACAGGAGGAGCTAAGAGCTCCGACAAGGGACCCAGACGAGAAGGAGCCGAGAGCTCCGGCGGGGACCCCAGAAGAGGGGGGAGCTCAAAACGTTGGTGGGGATCCCATATAAGGGGGAGCTGTGAGCTCCAGTGGGAGATCCCAGAAGGGGAGGAGCTCCAGGCGGGGGACCCCAGAAAAGGAGGATCGGGGCCGCTCTGTGCAATACCATTACACAGAGCAGGTAAGTAGGACATGTTTGTTATTATCTAATGAAAATGAAAACTTTACTATCACTCTAACTTCCTCATCGACTCACAAGCCGTGTTTTACCTAAAAGAATCCATTTAGCGGTCCCCATGTAAAATGTAATTTGTCGAATGTTCTGCCCTTCCCCCACCCGGTCTAGTTCTGTCCGGGGGTACTCTTTAGCTGCCTGTAGGTGATCATGTGTACTAAGCTGATGGGTTTAATCAACTCTTCCCCGGGGTCGGAGTTCCCCCTTTCTGTGTGTGTTTAGGGATTGCTGAGATTTCACAGAAGACAGATGTGACCCGGGGTGGCGATTGTCCCCGGATTGGATCGGTTATGCGGGTGACGTCACATGTTTGTGCACATGTTTGTTTTCACTGGCCGTTGTGAGCCTCGTGGTGACATTTCCCAGACGGGCGTGCTCCGGATTCCCACACATGGACCAGACTGCCAGGTGAGGAGACGCAGGACAGCGCCGGACGGGGCGACTCTGAGGAATCCCAGAACTCCTCCGGCCTCCCCTCCCAGGTCTTGCACAGTTGTAGCGGCTCCTCTCCTGGACCGAAACGGCTTCCTCTGATTTCACTGCACACTGTAAGCTTATTACCATGTGCATCAGAAGCTGCAGCAAATCAGATAGGTGAGTCATCCTCTTTTCTTGGCTGGTGGACACCCAGCATCATCTAGCACTTTCCTCCCCTGGCCTGACTGTCCCTGGCCCCGCCTCTTTCATTCATTGGATTTCAGTTCTTTTACTCATTTGGTTTTCACAAATGTCTGTCACATATCAGCCCCTTCTTCTCACCTTGCAACTTACTACAAAGGTACAATGTATAGTCTGATCACTGGAGGGAGGGGAGACTGAGGAAATTCTTCGTCCTGCCTGCAGCAGACTGATGACATCATCTCAGCCTAGGCAAAGTTGTATTGATGCAGTCTGATCACTAGGGGGGAAGGGGAGACTTAGGAAATGCTTCCTCCTGCCTGCAGCATACTGATGACATCATCTCAGCCTAGGCAAAGTTGTATTGATGCAGTCTGATCACTGGAGGGAAGGGGAGACTTAGGAAATGCTTCCTTCTGTCTGCAGCAGACTGATGACATCATCTCAGCCTAGGCAAAGTTGTATTGATGCAGTCTGGTCACTGGAGGGAGGGGAGACTTAGGAAATGCTTCCTCCTGCCTGCAGCATACTGATGACATCATCTCAGCCTAGGCAAAGTTGTATTGATGCAGTCTGGTCACTGGGGGGGGGGGGACTTGAGAAATTCTTCCTCCTGTTCATGTTTGATGACTAAGCGCAGCGTCACTGTGTGAAACACGTCTACCTGTTTGCCTGTCCTGTGGTGTCATTCATGTTACGGATTTTACAATAAAGAGATTCATCACTACCTTGGCGTGCAGACATCCATTCCTGGGATCTATTGTTGTTTGGGAATCTACTCTCGTTGGGGGGGATCTATTATTGCTGGGTGAATATACTGTTGCTGGGGGGATCTGTTGTTGCTGGGGGAATCTACTCTTGTTGGGGGAATCTAATGTTGCAGGGGAATCTACTATTGTTGGGGGAGGGTCTATTGTTGCTGGGGGAATCTACTCTTGTTAGGGAGGGGTCTATTGTTGCTGGGGGAATCTACTCTTGTTGGGGGAGGGTCTATTGTTGCTGGGGGAATCTACTCTTGTTGGGGGGGGCTCTACTGTTGCTGGGGGGAATCTACTCTTGTTGGGGGATCTATTGTTGCTGGGGGGAATCTACTCTTGTTGGGGGGGAGCTATTGTTGCTGGGGGAATCTACTCCTGTTGGGGGATCTATTGTTGATGGGGGGAATCTACTCTTGTTTGGGGGGATCTATTGTTGCTGGGGGGAATCTACTCTTGGTGGGGGGATCTATTGTTGCTGGGGGGAATCTACTCTTGTTGGAGGATCTATTGTTCCTGGGGGAATCTACTCTTGTTGGGGGGTCTATTGTTGCTGGGGAATCTACTCTTGTTGGAAGATCTATTGTTGCTGGGGAATCTACTCTTGTTGGGGGGGATCTATTGTTGCTGGCTGCACAGGATCATGCTGGGAGGTGGGTAGGGGGAGGGGACTTGGGGAGTACCTGCACCTATTCTCTGTTTGTAGATTGTCAGCTCTTGGGCCCGGCGATGAAGAAGGCGCGCCGGGGCCCTGTACTGCAGAGAGCGCGGTGTGCCGCAGTGTGGAGGATCCTGCCTGTCTCCGCTCAGCATTCACACAACTCCCCGGACGCCTCATTAGATTCTCTAAAACAACTATTTGATTATTTCTTCTTTTTTTAACTTGAGTGTCGTCTCCCAGCAGAGCCCCGGAGGGGAAGAGACTACGAGAGAACTGATTAGAAGTGAGCGGAGGAGGGGGGGAGAGCCGAGACGAGACGAGGAAAGAAATCACTTTACTTACAGGACAGAAAATCAGACAATAAAACTTTTGCCGGATTTATTATTAAAGGGTAACTCCGGGTGGCCATACAAGACCCAACTCCGGACAAAACTGAAGCACGGGGAGAGCCGGTCCACAGAGGAGGACAACATGATACTCTGATCACTGAACCCGTTCACTATCACGCGGCATGCTGAAAACCTTATTTTATTCCCAGGCGCTCGGTCTCTCTGCTTCTCTATGCAATGCAGGCAGATCATGGCTGGTGGGAGGGGCCGGTGGCTCAGTACTCTTCTCAAGAGCCCTCAGTCCCGATGCAAGCAGTGGGAGGGGTTATGCAAATATCAAAATGTCTTGATGGGTGGGTGTCAGTCTGGAGAAGTGGAGCCATAGAAAGGGGCAACTCTGTATTATTCACCATGGAGGGGAGAGTGGTGCAACCCCATACTAAAGACCATGGAGGGATGAAACTCCATATCAATGGCCATGGGGAGGGGGGACTCTATATTAATGGCCACGGGGGGAGGACTCCATGTTATTGGCCATGGGGTGATGGACTCCATATTAATGGCCATGGGGGGAAGGAGTCCATTTTAATGGCCATGGGGGGGGGCTCCATATTAATGGCCATGGAGGGGAAGGACTTCATATTAAGGGTAATGGGGGGGAGGACTCAATATTATTGGCCATGGGGTGATGGACTCCATATTAATGGCCATGGGGGGAAGGAGTCCATTTTAATGGCCATGGGGGGGGGGACTCCATATTAATGGCCATGGAGGGGAAGGAATCTATATTGATGGCCATGGGGGGGGGGGGGACTCGATATTATTGGCCATGGGGGGAAGGACTCCATAATAATGGCCATGGGGTAAGGAGTCAATTTTAATGGCCATGAGGGGGAAGGACTCCATATTAATGGCCATGGAGGGGAAGGAATCTATATTGATGGCCATGGGGTGATGGACTCCATATTAATGGCCATGGGGGGAAGGAGTCCATTTTAATGGCCATGGGGGGGGGGACTCCATATCAATGGCCATGGAGGGGAAGGACTTCAAATTAATGGCCATGGGGGGGGGGGGGGACTCGATATTATTGGCCATGGGGGGAAGGACTCCATAATAATGGCCATGGGGTAAGGAGTCAATTTTAATGGCCATGAGGGGGAAGGACTCCATATTAATGGCCATGGAGGGGAAGGAATCTATATTGATGGCCATGGGGTGATGGACTCCATATTAATGGCCATGGGGGGAAGGAGTCCATTTTAATGGCCATGGGGGGGGGGGCTCCATATTAATGGCCATGGAGGGGAAGGACTTCAAATTAATGGCCATGGGGGGGAGGACTCAATATTATTGGCCATGGGGGGAAGGACTCCATAATAATGGCCATGGAGGGGAAGGAATCTATATTGATGGCCATGGAGGGAAGGAGTCCATTTTAATGGCCATAGGGGGGGGGGAGGCAGAGGCGGCTCTCTAATTAGGCAATGACATTTACCAGCCCCTTTTTCCCGCCTCCATCCTGAATATCCCCCACAGCAGTCAGCGGGAGAGCAGAGGAGGGAAGTCGGCAGCGCTGTGGGGGGGCAAACAGTTATTTTTTATCGCTAGAATTGTTTTTCCCATTATGGGCGTGAGTGGGGCCTCATGTCCAAGTTTTGCCTAAGGCCTCACAAAGCCTAGAGCCGCCTCTGGGGGGAGGACACCATATTAATGGTCATGGGGGAAGGACTCTACTCTATATTGATGGCCATGGGGGGGGGGGGGCTCCATATCATCGGCCATGGGGGGAGAGAAACCACATTGATGGCCATGGGGGGAAGGACTCCATATTAATGGCCATGGGGGGAAGGACTCCATATTAATGGCCATGGGGGGAAGGACTCCATATTAATGGCCATGGGGGGAAGGAATCAATATTAATGGCCATGGGGGGGAAGGAATCAATATTAATGGCCATGGGGGGGGACTTAATATAAATGGTTATGGGGGTGGCAGCTCTATAGTATTGACAATGAACAGGAGAAGGGTGCAACTCCATGTTAATGGACACGTGAGGGGGACTACATATTAAAATGTCATGGTGGGGGGGGGGGGACACTACATATTAAAAGGCCATGGTGGGGGGGGCTACATATTAATCCTCATGGAGGGGCACAACTCTATATTATTGGTCATGGTGGGAGGGGGACAAAACCATAGTAATTGCCATGCGGGGTGGGGGGTGACTCCATACTAATCACCATGGATCAGGGCAACTCAGTATTAATCTCCATGGAGGGAGAGGGGTGCAAATCCATATTATTGGACATGGGAAGGGAGCAGTTCCATAGTATTCAACATGGAGGGGTCCAACTCCATATTAATGGCTATGGTGGGGGGAAGACTCCATATTAATGGCTATGGCGGGGGAAATTCCATATTAATGGCTATGGAGGGGGGGGATCCATATTAATGGCTTTGGGGAGGGGGATTGACTCCATATTAATGGCCCTGGAGAGGGGCAACTTCATATTAATCACCATAGAGGGGTGCAACTCCATATTATTAACCATGGGGGGGCGATTACATCACCATGGAGGTTGTAAGGGTGCAAATCCATATTAATGGACATAGAGAGAGGAACTCCATATTAATGGCTAATAATGACCATGGGGGCAGGGGGGGGTCGACTCCATCACCATGGAGGGGGTAAGGGTGCACATCCATGTTAATGGACATTGGGAGGGGAACTCTATATTATTAGCTTTCGTGGGGGACGGCAACTCCATTTCAATTGCCATGGAGAGGGGCAAACTCCATATTAACCACCATGGAGGGGAGAGGGGTGCAACTCCAAACTACTGCCCATTATTCTGGAATAGGAGCCCCAACCAGCTGGTATATACAGTATATATGATGGTCTTGGTTCACAGACTTATGGCCATGTACTTTATGTATGCCTTTATGCCCCGGGTGAAGTCTCCAAACAATTTTCCGCTTCTTTGGGCTCAAATAGACATAACACTCAATGCAATTCCATCTAATAAGCATTTGTCTCCTGACACTCGTCCTCCGTCTTTGCTTAGAAATTGGCTCTTAGTTGGAGGGATGTGATTGGTCGTATTCGGCTCATACACTGTTGCAAACAAAAATAGTGCAGAAGTAACATTATGAACGTTTTCTGGTATAAATATAAGCATGTGTGTGTAATAATAATAACTATATATATGTATATATATATATATATATATATATATATATATATATATATATATATCTGGGGTAGGCACGCAGGCTTTGTAGTAGGTCATTAGTGTAGAGACTTGTCACTTCCACAGGGCAGGCTTAGCGTCGCCCCTCTGACGGGATAATTACTAATTAGAGAACGCTTTCATCTATTACTGGATGGTGTCACTCATTACAAAGCAATTTCCCTCATTAATATAACTCTCATTCATTAGAGGACGTTATAAATACAGCGCGGGGTAACTCTGGATGGAAGCGATTATCCTAAGGCTTCTCTCCATATAATCCCTTCGTTTATTGAAAAAGCCTCTCGATTGTCGGAGTGGATTTAGCTTCAGGTGGGATGAGGGAGGGAAGATTCCTTTACCTGTTCTTTATCAATGAATGACACCATGTATAGAGACTGAACAAAGCGCAGTCCCCTCCTCCGAGCAATTCAGATCAAAGATGCCAAAATGTCTTTACATTGGGGGCCACAAAGGAAAACCATTTAGTAGATCAAGGTGGTACCCATGCCTCTTCGAATGGATACCACCATTCCTAACCCCTAACCAAATCATGGGGGAAGGGTATGGATCCCTGGATAATTAAAAAAAATATATGAAACTGGACATTCTCCATTATGGAACCTGAAACTGAAGATAAAAAATGGACTTGGTGTCACCCACTTACATACAAGGGTATCTATAGGCAACCTTTTGGCTAAAACCAGTTATTAGATCAAGGTGGTGTCCATTCATCTAAAAATGTTACCGCTATTACTAACCATAACCACATGACAGGGATGGAGCTGGATCTTTAAAAAAATTAAAAATAATTACATTTAAATAATTACAAAGAAATGAAACAAGAGTATCTCCATTATTAAACCTGAAACTGAAGGTGAGAAATGGACTTGGTGTCATTCATACATCTAATTTAAAGGGTATCTATAGCCATATTTTGGACTACATTACACACTTTTTTTTTGCAATTATTATCAAACGTATTATAACAAATCTAGTACATTTGATAAATACTTATTAATAAACCCTATCCAAGCAACTGAAACCCTGGACATGTATCTCAATATTTGTCCCAATGACATTCAAAGTAATAATTTTTTTTCCCCCCCAAGGCCTAGAGCCCCTTAAATCCACCATCCAAAATTGTGAAATCATGCAAAATGTTACTTATTGGAGGTAACCTTCCCACCGCCCATTCTCTAAGCAATTCTTTTGGTGTAATCCCCCTCCTCCGAGCGATTCAGATCAGAGATGCCAAAATATCGGGGGGCACAAATAAACTGTACTGTTAAAGGACGATGACACATTTTTAAGTTAAAAACAAATAACTTTTATTACATATACAATGTATAAAAACAGTCCCACAGGACAAGAGGTAACAACATACAACAGCATGAATGAGAATCAACTCCCTCTTGACGGCTCCTGCACCCCCACCACGGGAGCTACCTCTGACTGAGTATCTTCCCAGTCAGAGGTAGCTCCCGTGGTGGGGGTGTAGGAGCCGTCAAGAGGGAGTTGATTCTCATTCATGCTGTTGTATGTTGTTACCTCTTGTCCTGTGGGACTGTTTTTATACATTGTATATGTAATAAAAGTTATTTGTTTTTAACTTAAAAAAATGTGTCATCGTCCTTTGACGGTACCAAGAAAATCCTGCTGCCCCATTTTTTCCAATTTTTTCACATTTAATAAAAAGTAGAAAAAGGAATTTCCCAAAAATACTAAAACCAAGGTGATGACATTGCCCAACCCAAGCCAGTGAAACCCTGGAAATATATGGTTGGCCCAATGACTTTCAAAATAACTCAAAAAATATGTAAGAAATGGGATTTTAAAGGTACCCCTAATATAGGAGAGAACACTATCAACTAAAAATATACCGAATTTGGTATATTTTTAGTTGATAGTGTTCTTTCCTATATTAGGGGTACCTTTAAAATCCCATTTCTTACATATTTTTTGGTTTACTACTTTAGGGATGATGGTACATACATAAAAAATGTTTGGAAATACTGATCTCTACCCATTTAGCTTACTTCAAAATAACTCCTTTCTCCAAGGCCTAGAGCCCCATAAAACTCCACTATCCAAAATGTTGAGATTTGTTACAAAATGTTACTTATTGGAGGTAATCTTCCTATTGTCCAATCTATAAGCAACTCATTTGGCGTGGTCCCCTCCTCTGAGCAATTCAGATCAAAGTTGCCAAATCATCTTTATAATTTTATTTTTTTTTTAAGCCTGTGGTGCGTGAACACAATCCAAAAAACTCCACAAAAAAAAAAGGCATACCAAAAAGTGAACACAAAAAGTACACTTTGGGGTTGATTTACTAAAGGCAACTAGTTTTTGCACCCTGCAAGAACAGTTGCTCCAGAGCTTAGTAAATGAGCAGAAGCTCTGCTGACTTCCATCATCCAATCATGTGCAAGCAAAAATGTTGTTGTTTTTCTTTTTCCTTGCATGTGATTGGATATTTTTTGCAAAGTGAAGCCTTACCTAATTTTCTAAGCTCTGGAGCAACTGCACTTGCCAAGTGCAACTGCACTTTGCAAAGTGCACAGACTATTTGCCTTTAGTAAATCAACCCCATAGGGTGTACATATGGTCCTCCAAAATCGAAGGACCTTGCCCTGATCCCCCGGGGCGTTAGGCTCTAGACAGGGGCTGGGGTACTTTCACATGGTCCACCTGACCGAAGCCAAGAGGACCCCGTTCTCTGGGGAGTCATCCGAAACAGACCACCACCAAGAACTAGGTGGGGCTTCCCTGAAGGGAGACCCCATGAGAGAGGGCGAACTAAGCCAGAAGGCCATGTCCACCCCCTCCCAAGCGTTTCAGGGCAGGCCCGAGGACCTACACCCTACTCATCAAACGTGAAACAATGTACAAACTCAACAACCAAAAAGAAAATACATAAAGTGACAACACAAGACAAGCAATATAAAGGTGGGGAAAGTGGAAGTGGAGAAAGTGCATGCGGTGCCATGTGCATGGCCGGCCCTGAGGCCAGGAATAAAAGAATTCCTCTGGTCCTGGCCAAAAGGCCCGGCCCAAGAGGTAGGTGCAAAAAACATCTTTATATTGGGGGCACAAATAACACCCAGTTATTAGATCAAGGTGGTATCTATTCTAGCACTCTCGCCTAGCAGTAAGAAGGGTCGCTGGTTCGAATCCCAACCACGGCACTACCTGCCTGGAGTTTGCATGTTCTCCCTGTGTCTGCGTACATTTCCTCCGGGTACTCCAGTTTCCTCCCACACTCCAAAGACATGCTGGTAGGTGGATCCTGTCTAAATTGTCCCCAGTATGTATGAATGTGAGTTTAGGGACGTTTAGGGCGCTGCGTAAATTGACGGCGCTATATAAGTACCTGAAATAAATAAAATAAATTAATCTCCAACTGGATACCACCATTCCTACCCCTAACTAAATTATGCAGGGGGGGGGGACTGGATCTCTAAATAATAAAAACAAAAATGAATTTGGATTCTCTCCATTATTAAACCTGAAACTGAAGGTGAGAAATGGACCTGGTGTCATCCGCTTAAGACATTCATCTAATTTAAAGGGTATCTACTGCCAAAATGTTTTGACTACATTTCACATTTTGTAAAATTAATATCAAATATATTTATAATAAATCTCGTACATTAAATTAATATCCCAAATAAATAAAATTAGGTTCATCACAGTACCCTAACAAAGCAACTGAAACACTGGAAATGTATCTATATTTGACCCAATGTGTTTCCAAATAACTCTTTTTTTGCCCCAAGCAAAACGCCCCATAAATTCCAGCATCAAAAATGTTGAGACCTGTTGGAAAATATTACTTATTGGGGCTAACCTTCCCTATTTTCTAAGCAATAATTTTAGTGTAGTCCCCTCCTCTGGGCAATTCAGGTGATAGATGCCAAAATGTCTTTATATTAGGAGGGGGGAGGGGGAATAAATGACACCCATTTATTAGATCAAGATCATTACAACTCATTTAAAGGGCATCTATAGCCGGAATTTTGGCTACATTAGATGTGTTAAAAATCCCATCAAATTAATTTATAATAAATCTAGTTAAATGAATAAATAATTAATAAGTAATTACCCAAAATACATAAATCTCAGGTAATCACAATGCCCTTCCCAAACAACCAAAACCTTGGAAATGTTTCACTATATTTGTCCCAAAAAAAACAAAAAAACAAAAAACAAATCTAGTACAATTAATAAATCATTCATAGGTAATCACCCAAAAATGCATAAAATGAAGGTCATCATTGTATCCTTTTCAAGCAACTGAAACCCAGGAAATGTATTTCTATATTTGACCCAATGTCTTTCAAAATAACTAATTTTTTTCAAAGCCTAGAGACCCATAAAACTCCTCCTCAAAAAATGTTGAGATCTTGCAAAATGTTACCAATTGGAGGTAACCTTCCCATTGTCCATTTTATAAGCAATTATTTTGGTGTAGTCCTCTCCACTGAGCGATTCAGATCAAATTTGCCAAAATGTCCTTAGAAATGATATCCAGTTATTAGATCAAGGCGGTATCCATTCACCTCCAAATGGTTACCACCATTCCTAACCCTAACCCTAATGGTGGGAAGGGCCTGAATCTCTAAATAATTAAAATTAAAAATGAAACTAGATTTTGTCCATGATAGAACCTGAAACTGAAAGTGAGGAATGGACTTGGTGTCATCCACTTACATCTTATTTAAAGGGTATCTTTAGCCCAAAATTTTGGCTACCTTATATGCTTTTTTTTAAATTCCCATCAAATTAATTTATTCTAACTCTAGTACAATTAATAAATAATTAATACATAATTACCCAAAATACATAAAACCCAGTTAATGGCATTTCCCTTTCCAAGCAACCAAAACCCTGTGGAAATTTTTCTCTAAATTTGTCCCCCGAAATTAAAAAAATAACTATTTTTTTTTACCAAGGCCTAGTGCCTAGAACCCAATAAAACTCTGTTATCGAAATGTTGAGGTCTGTTGGAAAATGGTGGGTATAATTGGTGGACACCTTCTCACTGTCCATTTTCTAAGCAATTCTTTGGTGTTATCCATATTATTAACCCTAATACCTTTCCATCTCTTCCCTGGGGACTTGGTAAGACTACAATTGTTCCAAATGGTAAGTTTGTTCCTCTTGGGAGGTATGGGGTGCAAATGATGGGCAGGGCCGCTGATAAGGGAGTGGCACCTGCCCTTCTGTACAGGATCCAGGCCCCATAAGTTCAACAGGGGGGCCCAGAGCAGCAGGAGTAGGTACAATTACTGGAACCAATCCTTCTGTGGCCCTCTCAAAGTGATGTAGTGGTTAGCACTCTCTAGGGTCGCCGGTTTGAATCCCAACCATGACACTACCTGTCTGGAGTTTGCATGTTCTCCCTGTGCCTGCGTTGGTTTCCTCCCACACTCTAAAGACATGCTGGTAGGTTAATTGGATCCTGGCTAAGTTGGCCCTAGTATGTACTGTATATGTGTGAATGAGGGACCTTAGATTGTAAGCTCCTGGAGGGTAGGGACTGATGTGAATGTACAATGTATATGTGAAGCGCTGCGTAAATTGATGGCACTATATAAGTACCTGTAATATCCAAATCCATGCGCCTGGCCCTTTAATCCACGTGCAGGGTGCCGGACGCATGGATTTCAATACGTTATTTTTTTTTTGAAGCACATAATTAATGCCTGAGGCTCTAATTGGCTTCATAAAAGGTGAGCACTGCACCCTGAGCCCACCCAATTGTGTGACAATAGCTAATTAATATTCACTATTGTTTTCCTGCTTCTCCTTCCAGCCAATCAGGAAGCGGGTCTCAATTGGCCGAAGAGGAGAAGTGATCATATTGGCCGGTATGGGGGGGGGGGGCGGGGAGGATGTACAGGGAGGTCCAGGAGATGGCCGCCATCATCGGAGCATCTGAGCGATCTCTCTGCTCTGCTCTGCATTGCCGCCAAGAGCCTGACCGCGTGAGTACCACCCACCACCGGGGGGGGGGCTGGATGTTTTGTTTTCCGTCCTTGGGGGGGTGTCAGTGGTTTGTTTGCCCCCCTTCCCTGGCTGGAGCACCAGCCCCCACTGGAATGAGAGAACGTTGGTGGTGAGGGTGAAAGTCCACTTTAAGTATAAAAACTTGACAGAGGGTCTAGCCCTTTCTCATTCTATCCAAAGCTAAAATAAAAGGTCTTCCCTGGAGGTAGACTTTAACGTAATGGGGGGGGGGGGGGGGATAATCTGCACCAACACCTATCTTATCTCGGAGACACAGAAAATCCAATCTACGTGATCCAGCATCTCCACACAGAACATTGGATACCTCCAGACAAATCAATCGTGTCCCGATCAGATAACAATTGGGTTGTATCAATGAGTAATATATAGAAGACACATCAGGTCTGGGGAATAAAATGACTTTCATGTATAAATAAATAATAGCTCTCCCGATTCCTGCATTCTATATCTATTCAATATCCAATGCTTAGCCTATGTGATGTATGTTTTGTATAGGGATCACTCATCCCTACCCCGTGTGTGTGCAATAAAGACAGCACAGATAATCTCTCCTCTTGTTCCTTTCATTATGTTTTCACTTTCTGGGACTTGAATTGACGTCTCCTCATTAACAGAAGAGCGAGGAGCGAGGCACGGCTAAAATGTGATGACATCTGAAAGATGGCCGATGTGAGCCTGTAATGAGGAGATTCGGTTTCAGCTTCAACTAATGACTGCAAACCCAACACCGGGTCACCGGAAAACGCAGCCAGCACCTGGAAACCTGTACATTTAATTATGGGTGAAAAATATATATATATATACACACACACACACATATATAGATATATATATATATATATATATATATATATATATATATATATATATATATATATATATATATATATATACTGTACACCACAGAAATAAAACCCAGGAGTAATTGTATAACAAGTTATTTTATCATGGAGGGATTTAAATAACAACTTTGGCTTTATATTTACAATATGTATCAATTATAAACATTTACATTATGTATTATTATTATAAATACTGTAGTTGCAGTATGTATCGATATTGTTGTATGATTATAGTTACATTATATATTATTATTTTTAGTTACAGTTTGTATCAATCATAGTACACATGCAATGATTTACTTCTGTCAATGATTTATTTATAACATCTGTATTATTTATTTACTGTACGTAGCAAAACATTGTATTCTAGCAGAGCTTTATGGTGCATAATAAACAATTCATATCATCATCAAATACATAATCTCCCCACACAGTCACACACTATTATTATTATTATACATTTATATAGCTCTGACATATACCACAGTGCTGTACAGAGAACACCGAGCCAGTCACATCAGTCTCTGTGCCGAAGGAGCTTACAATCTAATGTCCGCCCACAGTCACACACTATTATTATTATACATGTATATAGCTCTGACATATACCGCAGCGCTGTACAGAGAACGCTGAGCAAGTCACATCGGTCTCTATACCAGAGGATTATACTTACACTCTAATGTCCCCCTACAGTCACACACTATTATTATTATAATTTACAGTGGGGACGGAAAGTATTCAGACCCCCTTCAATGTTTCACTCTTTGTTATATTGCAGCCATTTGCTAAAATCATTTAAGTTCATTTTTTTCCTCATTAATGTACACACAGCACCCCATATTGTACACACAGCACCCCATATTGTACACACAGCACCCCATATTGTACACACAGCACCACATATTGTACACACAGCACCCCATATTGTACACACAGCACCCCATATTGTACACACAGCACCCCATATTGTACACACAGCACCCCATATTGACAGAAAAACACAGAATTGTTGACATTTTTGCAGATTTATTAAAAAAGAAAAACTGAAATATCACATGGTCCTAAGTATTCAGACCCTTTGCTCAGTATTTAGTAGAAGCCCCTTTTGATGAGTCTTTTTGGGAAAGATGCAACAAGTTTTTCACACCTGGATTTGGTGATCCTCTGCCATTCCTCCTTGCAGATCCTCTCCAGTTCTGTCAGGTTGGATGGTAAACGTTGGTGAACGGCCATTTTTAGGTCTCTCCAGAGATGCTCAATTGGGTTTAAGTCAGGGCTCTGGCTGGGCCATTCAAGAACAGTCACGGAGTTGTTGTGAAGCCACTCCTTCGTTATTTTAGCTGTGTGTTTAGGGTCATTGTCTTGTTGGAAGGTAAACCTTCAGCCCAGTCTGAGGTCCTGAGCACTCTGGAGAAGGTTTTCATCCAGGATATCCCTGTACTTGGCCGCATTAATCTTTCCCTCGATTGCAACCAGTCGTCCTGTCCCTGCAGCTGAAAAACACCCCCACAGCATGATGCTGCCACCACTATGCTTCACTGTTGGGACTGTATTGAAAAGGTGATGAGCAGTGCCTGGTTTTCTCCACACATACCGCTTAGAATTTAGGCCAAAAAATTCTATCTTGGTCTCATCAGACCAGAGAATCTTATTTCTCATTATCTTGGAGTCCTTCAGGTGTTTTTTTAGTAAACTCCATGCGGGCTTTCATGTGTCTTGCACTAAGGAGAGGCTTCCGTCGGGCCACTCTGCCATAAAGCCCCGACTGGTGGAGGGCTGCAGTGATGGTTGACTTTCTACAACTTTCTCCCATCTCCTGACTGCATCTCTGGAGCTCAGCCACAGTGATCTTTGGGTTCTTCTTTACCTCTCTCACCAAGGCTCTTCTCCCCCGATAGCTCAGTTTGGCAGCCTAGGCCAGCTCTAGGAAGGGTTCTGGTCGTGACAACCGTCTTCCATTTAAGGATTATGGAGGTCACTGTGCTCTTAGGAACCTTAAGTGCAGGAGAAATTTTTTTGTAACCTTGGCCAGATCTGTGCCTTGCCACAATTCTGTCTCTGAGCTCTTCAGGCAGTTCCTTTGACCTCATGATTCTCATTTGCTCTGACATGCACTGTGAGCTGTAAGGCCTTATATAGACAGGTGTGTGGCTTTCCTAATCAAGTCCAATCAGTATAATCAAACACAGTTGGACTCAAATGAAGGTGTAGAACCATCTCAAGGATGATCAGAAGAAATGAACAGCACCTGAGTTAAATATATGAGTGTCACAGCAAAGGGTCTGAATACTTAGGACCATGTGATATTTCAGTTTTTCTTTTTTAATAAATCTGCAAAAATGTCAACAATTCTGTGTTTTTCTGTCAATATGGGGTGCTGTGTGTACAATATGGGGGGCTGTGTGTACAATATGGGGTGCTGTGTGTACAATATGGGGTGCTGTGTGTACATTAATGAGGAAAAAAATGAACTTAAATGATTTTAGCAAATGGCTGCAATATAACAAAGAGTGAAAAATTTAAGGGGGTCTGAATACTTTCCGTCCCCACTGTATGTAGCTCTGACATATACCACAGCGCTGTACAGAGAACACTGAGCCAGTCACATCGGTCTCTGTACCAGAGGAGCTTACACTCTAATCTCCCCCCACAGTCACACATTATTATTATTATACATGTATATAGCTCTGACATATACCGCAGCGCTGTACAGAGAATGCTGAGCAAGTCACATCGGTCTCTATACCAGAGGAGCTTACACTCTAATGTCCCCTCACAGTCACACACTATTATTATACATTTATATAGCTCTGACATATACCGCAGCGCTGTACAGAGAACACTGAGCCAGTCGTGTCAGTCTGTACCAGAGGAGCTTACACTCTAATGTCCCCTCACAGTCACACACTATTATTATTATACATTTCTATAGCTCTGACATATACCGCAGCGCTGTACAGAGAACGCTGAGCAAGTCACATCTGTCTCTGTACCAGAGGAGCTTACACTCTAATGTCTCCAATAGAGTCAAGGGCCACTTTGGGTTACTTTATCAATTATCAGGATGAATTTGGGCGCACACCTTCTCAGGAATGGGGGAAGTAGAGGAACTCCGTATAGAAAGAATGTTTACAGTGCTGGAGTATTGGGGGGGGGGGGTAGTGACTTGCCCCCCTGTGTAGGTTTAGCCTGGTTCGGTACATGGGGGGGGTCCGCCGGGTTGGGTGGGATCTCTGGAACTTTTCTTTCGTTAGCCTCTCTGTTAGTCATCGCTCTCTATTCGTAGTCCATGAAGCTTGCGATTTCGGGGCCGGGGGGGGGCCTGGAATGCCAGTGTGTTTTTAGAGGGGTGGGTTGGAGGTGGTTTGTATGTCTTTCCCATGACTCGTGTGTTTGCTAAAATCAGGACAAAAAAAAAAAGAAGAGAACTTTAAAAAGTTTTGGAAAGTGAAGGGGGGGGGGGGGGGCGTGCGGAGGGAGGGGTGGGGAGGGAACAGGTGCAGGAGGACAATACCAGATGAAGATTGATGACACATCCAAACATTCACTATCTCCCAGCCCGGCCCTGAACCGTGCAGCGCCCAGAGGGCCACAGCTGTTCGTACATGTGTGCAGCCAATGCCTAGGCGCCTTCTGTATTCGTGTCAGCTGCCCAGACCTCCAGCTCCTGTTCAGTAGACCTGTACATGTGCTTCCTCCATTAACCTGATCCTTCGTATTCCGCACACCAGTATTTATGTCGCCCATCATGGAGAGCATTCCCATAGCCGGGGCGTAATACCCCCCCCCCCCCGCCCTCCTCGTCTTCCCCTTTCTGGTTTTCTCTTCAGTTTTCCCTCCACATTACTGTCTCAGACTCCTGGAAATAAATCCCCCAAATTTGTTACAGTCCTCGAAGGAGCTGAGCGGAGGTCGGAGGTCACAACACAGGAGCTCCAAACTTACAGTAACGTTATAGGAGAGAAAAGTGAGAGGGGGGGGCTCCGTCAGGATGGTGGGAGACAGACGGCGATCATAAATGCAATACCAGCGCATGTGCAAGAATAGTAAATGTACACTATATTGCCAAAAGTATTGGGACGCCTGCCTTTACACACACATGAACTTTAATGGCATCCCAGTCTTAGTCCGTAGGGTTCAATATTGAGTTGGCCCACCCTTTGCAGCTATAACAGCTTCAACTTGTCTGGGAAGGCTGTCCACAAGGTTTAGGAGGGTGTCTATGGGAATGTTTGACCATTCTTCCAGAAGAGCATTTGTGAGGTCAGGCACTGATGTTGGACGAGAAGGCCTGGTTCGCAGGGTCCGCTCTAATTCATCTCAAAGGTGTTCTATCGGGTTGAGGTCAGGACTCTGTGCAGGCCAGTCAAGTTCCTCCACCCCAAACTCGCTCATCCATATCTTTATGGACCTTGCTTTGTGCACTGGTGCGCAGTCATGTTGGAACAGGAAGGGGCCGTCCCCAAACTGTTCCCACAAAGTTGGGAGCATGAAATTGTCCAAAATGTCTTGGTATGCTGATGCCTAAAGAGTTCCCTAGACTGGAACTAAGGGGCCGAGCCCAACCCCTGAAAAACAACCCCCCACACCATTACCCCCCCCCCCTCCACCAAATGATTTGGACCAGTGCACAAAGCAAGGTCCATAAAGACATGGATGAGCGAGTTAGGGGTGGGGGAACTTGACTGGCCTGCACAGAGTCCTGACCTACACCTGACAGAACACCTTTGGAATTAATTAGAGTGGAGAATGTAAACCAAGCCTTCTCGTCCAACATCAATGTCTGACCTCACAAATGCTCTTCTGGAAGAATGGTCAAACCTTCCCATAGACACACTCCTAATCCTTGTGGACGGCCTTCCCAAGAGTTGAAGCTGTTATAGGTGCATGTGCGTGTAAAGGTGGGCATCCAAATATTTTTGGTAATATAGTGTATCTACGACTTATCTTTGACATGTAACACATATGAACTATCTATGACAAGTAACAAGTATGAAGACTCTATGACTAGCTACTTTTGGCAATATAGTGTACATTCACTTTTCTTGCACATGCATGGGTGCTGCATTTTTGATCGCCGTCTGTCCCCCACCATCATGGCTGAGCAAGGGAGGGTTATAACCCTTTTCTTGCTATCTCTGTCCCATTGCGGAGATTTTCCTTCACTTCCTGTCCCATAGCCAAACAGGAAGTGAGACAAAATCTCTGCAAATTAAAGGAATTTCTTGGGGACCCCAAACCCACCAGAACTAGTGTTCCCATTGGAAGATTTCCCATCTATTACTTTTCTGGGGGACAAACCAAAATTTGGGGTTTTCTGTTTACTTTCACTTTCAATGATAATGGTAAACAGGACAAATAGAGAGGGAGAATCTTCCTAACGGGGGCACAGACTGCAATAAAAACTGACAGGGGCTCTAATCCCTCTCCAGTCTGCCCAAAACGGGAAAAAAATAAAATTGCCTTTAGTTATACTTTAATGAGACGTAATGCGTTGCAACCCATGTGCATTGCCTTTTCTCGAAAGGTGCGTTGGGATAACGTTCGCATACATGTGCCTACATGTAAATGAGCCCTAAAGGCACCAATATGGGGGAGTGACAATGACTGCCTGTCGCAGTTTGGGACTCGCAAGTCTCATGGCGGTCGGCAGCGTTGACTGCCTGTCGCGGTTTGGGACTCGCGAGTCTCATGGCGGTCGGCGGCATTGACTGTCTGTCGCGGTTTGGGACTCGCGAGTCTCATGGCGGTCGGCGGCGTTGACTGCCTGTCGCGGTTTGGGACTCGCGGGTCTCATGGCGGTCGGCGGCGTTGACTGCCTGTCGCGGTTTGGGACTCGCGAGTCTCATGGCGGTCGGCGGCGTTGACCGCCTGTCGCGGTTTGGGACTCGCGAGTCTCATGGCGGTCGGCGGCGTTGACTGCCTGTCGCGGTTTGGGACTCGCGAGTCTCATGGCGGTCAGCGGCGTTGACTGCCTGTCACGGTTTGGGACTCGCGAGTCTCATGGCGGTCAGCGGCGTTGACTGCCTGTAGCGGTTTGGGACTCGCGAGTCTCATGGCGGTCGGTGGCGTTGACTGCCTGTCACGGTTTGGGACTCGCGAGTCTCATGGCGGTCGGCGGCGTTGACTGCCTGTCGCGGTTTGGGACTCGCGAGTCTCATGGCGGTCAGCGGCGTTGACTGCCTGTCACGGTTTGGGACTCGCGAGTCTCATGGCGGTCGGTGGCGTTGACTGTCTGTCGTGGTTTCGGACTCGCGAGTCTCATGGCGGTCGGTGGCGTTGACTGTCTGTCGTGGTTTCGGACTCGCGAGTCTCATGGCGGTCAGCGGCGTTGACTGCCTGTCGCGGTTTGGGACTCGCGAGTCTCATGGCGGTCGGCGGCATTGACTGTCTGTCGCGGTTTGGGACTCGCGAGTCTCATGGCGGTCGGCGGCATTGACTGTCTGTCGCGGTTTGGGACTCGCGAGTCTCGTGGCGGTCAGCGGCGTTGACTGCCTGTCGCAATTTGGGACTCGCGAGTCTCATGGCGGTCGGTGGCGTTGACTGTCTGTCGTGGTTCCGGACTCGCGAGTCTCATGGCGGTCAGTGGCGTTGACTGCCTGTCGCGGTTTGGGACTCGCGAGTCTCATGGCGGTCGGCGGCGTTGACTGTCTGTCGCGGTTTGGGACTCGCGAGTCTCATGGTGGTCGGCAGCGTTGACTGCCTGTCGCGGTTTGGGACTCGCGAGTCTCATGGCGGTCGGCGGCATTGACTGCCTGTCACGGTTTGGGACTCGCGAGTCTCATGGCGGTCGGCAGCGTTGACTGCCTGTCGCGGTTTGGGACTCGCGAGTCTCATGGCGGTCGGCGGCGTTGACTGTCTTTCGCGGTTTGGGTCTCAGGAGTCTCATGGCGGTCGGCGGCGTTGACTGCCTGTCGCGGTTTGGGACTCGCGAGTCTCATGGCGGTTGGCGGCGTTGACTGCCTGTCGCGGTTTGGGACTCGCGAGTCTCATGGTGGTCGGCGGCGTTGACTGTCTGTCGCGGTTTGGGTCTCGGGAGACTCATGGCGGTCGGCGGCGTTGACTGCCTGTTGTGGTTTGGGACTCGTGAGTCTTATGGTGGTCAGCGGCGTTGACTGCCTGTTGCGGTTTAAGACTCACGAGTCTCATGGCGGTCGGCGGCGTTGACTGCCTGTCGCAGTTTGGGACTCGCGAGTCTCATATCGGTCGGCGGCGTCCACCTTCTGATCATACGCGTTCTACAGAATCTTTCATCTGATTTATGTTACACATTGTATCACTTTGTATGTTGGATGTCAGACATGGCGGGCCGCGGGCTTTGTACAGAGACGACAGTAAGTAACACTCTGGATTTCTTCGAGTTGGAACTTGTGGAAGAGGCCGCGTGAAAGCTGAACCCGGGACAGCGGGAGCCGCACAGGAAACAGATCTGATGCAGGTTAAGTGAGAGGGTAATTGATGACAATCGAATTGTTAAGGTTTAGATTAACGCTCCCATAGAAGGGCGCTGCCACGGGGTGTGCAGGATCCCTGCGGGGCCACAGAATGGGCCTCATTTACTAAAGATTAGGTGTGTACGTTCATGACATCGATCGTACGTGGAATGCCGCTAATTTTAATTATACCCCTTGTGATCCATAGGCACCAGCATACATACAGAGAAAATTCCTGGGGGCCCATTTGCATGTCTGTGTTGTGTCAATGCACGCCAAAACGCGCATTTCCGCCATGCGCGGTAATACACCTGCTCCATGTGCAGTGCGCTGCCATTTACTGTGAGTATGATTGAAGTAACTGCTCAAAAAGGAGTTTATTCCAAAATACAGCCACCCCCATCCTAAGTATCATGGAAGAGAGCGATGGGAAGGGTGGGGCAGCGGGATTTTATCGGTACTGTCGTCTCTGTACAAAGCCCTATTACAAAGTGTCTTTAAAAAGCAATACATTTTATTTATATACATATAATCAACAACACAGTATAAAAAGTCGAATAGACATACAAAATAAATACATACGTCTTTTTATACAGTGTTGTTGATTATATGTATATAAATAAAATGTATTGCTTTTTAAAGAAACTTTGTAAATATAAAAACTGTGAATTGTACAGTAGAGCCGGGAGCACAAAGCGCCACAGTACACCACACAACGCATAAAATATTACATATTAATATTATTATTATTACATAATATTACATACATATTATTATCTATTATTACATACTGTACATGTTATTATATGTTATTACTCAATATTATTTTATATTATTACATACATGCTATTATGTAAAATTATGTACATATTATTATATATTATTACATATTATTAATATTATTATTATTTATTTTTATTATTATTATTGTTAGATATTATTACATACTGTACATGTTATCATATGTTATTATTATTATATATTATTCATGCATGTTTTCATGTATTATTATTTACATACATGTAATTATATATTATTATAATTATTTATTATAATTATTCAATAAATACATGCTAGTATATATTATTATTATTATTATTATTATTATTATTATTTATTATTATTATTATTCATTACATATTATAATTATTTTTATATATTATTACATTTATTATTATTTTTATTATTATTAGATATTTTTACATGCATGTTATTAGGTATTATTACATATTATTATATATTATTCCATGCATGTTTTTATGTATTATTATTTACATGTTATTATATATTATTATATATTATTATTTATTATTATTATTCATTACATACATATTAGTGTATATTATTATTATTCATTACATATTATTAATATTATTTTTAGATATTATTACATACATGCTATTATGTATTGCTATATATTTTTATTCTATATTATTACATATTATTACATACTGTACATGTTATTATATGTTATTACTTAATAAATATTATTATTATTTATTTTTATTATTATTATTATTATTATTATTATTATTATTATTATTATTATTAGATATTATCACATACATGTTATTATATATTATTACATATTATTATTTTATATTATTAGATATTATTACATACTGTACATGTTGTCATATATTATTATTATATATTATTCATGCATGTTTTCATGTATTATTATTTACATACATGTTATTATAAATTATTATATATTATTATAATTATTTATTATAATTATTCAATAAAAACATGCTAGTATATATGATTATTATTCATTAAATATTATAATTATTTTTATATATTATTACATTTATTATTATTATTATTATTATTATTATTATTATTATTGTTAGATATTATTACATACATATTATTATGTATTATTACATATTATTATTATTTTATATTATTATATATTATTCCATGCATGTTTTTATGTATTATTATTTACATGTTATTATATATTATTATATATTATTATTTATTATTACTATTCATTACATATATATTAGTATATATTATTATTATTCATTACATATTATTAATATTATTTTTAGATATTATTACATACGTGGTATTATGTATTGCTATATATTTTTATTCTATATTATTACATATTAATACATACTGTACATGTTATTATATGTTTATTCTATATTATTACATACTGTACATATTTATATCCCCAAGAGAAAAAAGGTGACAGGGGAGGGATCTCCAGCTGATTGACAGACTCAGCTCTGTTCCTGTGTGCTGTGTAAAGGGGTGTGTGTCCCTTCCCTCCAATCAGCTGTCAGGGCTCTCCTCACTGAGCTCTGCAGAGTGTAGCTTCAGCTCCCCGTCCCCTTTATTCTGAACTCTCAGACAAGCTTATAAATTCAGTACTTTCACATCCTATGCATTAAGGTAAAAGACCTTCTGTACTGCAGGATCTCCCTAGTCCCCCCTATCCCCCCCTATCCCCCCCTTATGCTTACCCAAGCCCAATCCCGATCCAGCGATGTGCATGAGAGCAGCGGCTCTCACCTCTCACTCCCTCCTCACTGGGCAGATTGATAGCAGGGGGAGTCAATAAAGGCAGACAAGGCAGATCGGGAGCGAGCACGTACAAGTGCCTCCATAGTAAGCGGCTTGCTATGGGGCCACTCGCCAAAGAGGAGGAGCCAGGAGCGCCAGCGGGGGACCCCAGAAGAGGAGGATCCGGGGCTGCTCTGTGCAAAACCATTACACAGAGCAGGTAAGTATAACATGTTTATTATAATAATAGAATAAAAAAAAAGGTTTAAAGTTTTTTTTAATTCCAATGGATGGAAAGCATTTTTCACACCTTACATGATGCTAAATGGACACCTTGGTTTCTTTACAGACATCAAGACTAATATGATTTCCAATCCTCACTTTATGAAAGTTATGAAAACTTTTTTCTCTCTACTTTATACTTATACATGTTTTCATTTCTTATTTTACATTCCTCTTTTTTTTATACTTTAAATAGATAATGATATACTTATAGTGTTATATTATATCTTTATATGGATATTTGTAATTTCACTATCTTATTGTAATATTGTGATTCAATATTGTTTTATCTTTGATATTTGTTCCTTTATACTGTCAATGTATACAATAAAAACAAAAAAAAAAACAGGAAAATGATAGAAATAGAAACATTACTAAAACTTTGATAGAAAAGGATATTGGGAGTTCTACAAAGAATTGACTCCGGGGGGCGCCATATAAATGTACCCCCCACACTTTTCACATATTTGATTGTAAAACATTTTGAAAACCATTTATCATTTTCCTTTCACTTCATAATTATGAGCCACTTTGTGTTGATCTATCACATAAAATCCCAATAAAATACATTTAGATTTTTGATTGTAACATGACAAAATGTGGAAAATTTCAAGGGGTATGAAAACTTTTTTTAAAGGCACTGTAACTTGTTAGGCTCGATTCACACAGGGGCAACACAACTTTAACGCGACTTTGCACGGCGACTTCAACGCGGCTTCATCGCGACTTCGGCGCGACTTCAGCGCGACTTTAGCAAATTACAACGCGACTTCAAGTCGCCTCCAGGACAGGCGACTTCGGCTGTGGCCAATCACAGGACAATCAGCTCTCTGGGAGGGAGGGGTTTTCCCTGCAAAGTCGCTTGACTTTGAGAGAGAGATCCGACTTGGAGGCGACTTCCATTGATTTCTATGGTACAGGTCGCCTACCAAGTCGGATCCAAGTAGTACAGGGAGTACGCTCTGAAGTCGGAGCGACTTCAGTAGTGTCTATTCAGACGCTCCCATTCACTTAAATGTGAATCTCTTTCTGGGGCGACTTGGGGCGACTTGAGGGCGTACAAGTCGGATCCCAAGTCGTCCCAGTGTGAACCGACCCTTATGCTTTGTTCCATAGCGGTATCACAGTGACAACTCCCAACATGTTTAGCCCATTGGGCTTCCTCAAGGGACGCATTACCCACCGCTACTGGTGAGAACACTATATCAAGAAAACAAGATATATATATATATATATATATGTGTGTGTTATTGATATCTATATATAAGTATACATAACAAACATGACATTACATTGCTTTACTTCATCATCAATTTATGTAAAGTAACGTAGTGTCACGTTTGTTATGTACACTTACAGGTATATCTTGTTTTCTTGATATAGTGTTTTCACCACTAGTGATCCCCTGAGGAAGCCTGAGAATGGGTGAAACATGTTGGGAGTTGTCACTGTGATACTGCTATGGAACAAAGGATAACAATTTATATGTTAAGACCATATTTGCTTTTATGTGGATGTTTTTTTTTTTTTTTTTAACATTGTTTCAATATATTATGAGTTTTAATGAAGTTTACGTCAGTAGCACCGTACAAGTCCCAATTTCCTTCTCTCCCAATCTCATGTACTCTGGGATGTGGGGCTTTGATGGTTATTCACCCACATTAACAATCCTCGTCCATTGATAAAATCTGTTCTTACATTTCTACTGCAATTGACCGATAAATCCTCCTCGGTGTCATGTGACCGCAGAGCTGTCCGTCTTTCTGGTCTCCTATTATACTCCATGGACCCGTGTTTGTTGGCTCCACGCACAATTAATAATGCGGCTTATTTACTTTCTCTCTTTCAGGTCTCCTTCCATTGTCCCCGCTGTCATTCCAGCCATTGTCTGGAGGTGGAAGTCCTTTATCTGAGGCATTCTCTGTTCCTTCTTGTAGGGAGTAGCTGGGATCATCTTACATGAAGACCCCCTGGGGGGGGGGGGGGGGGACAGACATGTTTACATCACACACATTGATAAATAGGCACCTGCAGCCCCGGATCCATTCAGGTACAAATACAGAAGACGTAAAGATATTACTGGACAGGAGCAGATACAGGGGGGGGCCCCGGGGGGGGGGGGGGGGCAGCGCTCCTATCAGAAGATATCAACCGATAAAAGGCACCTGAGCCCATACACTAGTACGGGGGTCCCCAACCTTCCCTATATGAGGGGCACGGGGTATATTGTACATATATTTGTGGCTGGAAAAAAAAAACAGTTTTATAAACCCCATCAGAGTCCCTCTTTACATCAGAGTCCCCCCTTACATCAGGGTCCCCATCAGAGTCCCTCCTCACATAAGGGTCCCCATGAGTCCCCCTTACATTAGAGTCCTCCCTTACATCAAGGTCCCCATCACAGCCCCCCCTCTTATATCAGAGACCCCCCTTACATCAGGGTCTCCAGAGTCCCTCCTCACACCAGGGTCCCGTAAGTCTCCCCCTATGTCAGAGTCCCCTTACATCAGGGTCCCCATTGGAGTCCCTCCTTACATCAGGGCCCCCTTGAGTCCCCCTTACATCAGAGTTCAAATCAGCTTCTCCCCTTACATCAGGGTCCCCATCAGAGTTTTCCTCACATCAGGGTCCCTGTGAGTCCCCCCTTATGTCAGAGTCCCCTCACATCTGGGTCCCCATCACAGTCCCCCTTTACATCAGGGTCCCCGTCAGATTCCCTCCTCACATCAGGGTACTCATGAATCCCCCCTTACGTCAGAGTCTCCACTTAAGTCAAAGTACCCATCAGAGTCTCCCCATACATCAGGGTCCCCATCAGAGTCCCTCCTCACTTCAGGGTCCCCTTGAGTCCCCCTTTACATCAGAGTCCTCCCTTAGATCAAAGTCCTCATCAGAGTTCCCCCTTCAGGGTACCCCCATGAATCCCCCCTTACATCAGGGTCCTCCCTTACATTAAGGTCCTCATCACAGCCCTCCCCCTTACATCAGAGTCCCCCCTTACATCAGGGTCTCCATTAGAGTCCCTCCTCACATCAGGGTCCCTGCAAGTCTCCCCCTATGTCAGAGTCCCCTTACATCAGGGTCCCCATTAGAGTCCCTCTTCTCATAAGGGTCCCCTTGAGTCCCCCCTTACATCAGAGTCCACCAACAGAGTCTCCCATTACATCAGGGTCCCCATCAGAGTTTTCCTCACATTAGGGTCCCCATGAATTCCCCCGTTACATCAGAGTCCTCCCTTTCATCAAGGTCCCCACCACAGTCCACCCTTACACCAGAGTCCCCATCACAGATCCCCTTTACATCAGGGTCCCCATCAGAGTCCCTCCCCACATCAGGGTCCCCATGAATACACCCCTATGTTAGAGTCCACCCTTACACAGCCCCAACCCCACATCAGAGTCCCCTTCAGAGTCCCCCCTTACATCAGAGTACCCATAAAAGTCCTCCTTACATCAGAGTCCCTTCTTATATCCAAGTCCCCATCAGAGTCCTTCTTACATGAAGGGCCAGATAATACCTCAATACCCCAATAGAAGATTTTTTTTTTTCTCAAGTCTCATTCTCAGTACATTTGATGACTTGATGAGTATCTTTTAAAAGTACCTTCATTGACATTTAACATTCGATTTTGGAAAAAATGGATTTTACAAAGTGAAAACCACGTTAGAAATTCATTAATTCGAGAAAATATTTCCATCTTGCTCCCTCTAATTTTCTCGTCACTGCAGTAGAAAACGGACATTGATTTGACTTTACTAACAATTAAAAAAAATCAGATGAATGTTCTTAAAATAAAAACGTTCGAACAAAATTCTACTAGTTTATGGGCAGTTTTAAGCTGGAGTTTAGGTATGGCAATTTTTGGGCGTAAGTATGTATGTGCCACAGAATCTCCATGGAAGCTGAAAATCACTGCAGTAGACAGAGCTACTACACCGCTACTACAGTGATCTCCACTAGCTTCTGGGTCCTGTTCAGCACAGGCTCCATATACAGGTGCGTCTCATAAAATTAGAATATCATCAAGAAGTTCATTTATTTCTGTAATTCAATTCAAAAAGTGAAATTCTTATTCTTATTCTTCTATATTTTCTATAGACGCGTTACACACAGAGTGATATATTTCAAGCATTTCTTTCTTTTAGTTTCGATGATTATGGCTTACAGATCGTAAAAACACAAAATTCGGTATCTCAGAAAATTAGAATATTACATAAGTCCAATTAAAAAAAAAAGGATTTTTAATACAGAAATGTTGGCTTAGTGAAAAGTCTGTCCATGTACAGTATAGTTTGCACTCGATACTTGGTTGGGGCTCCTTTTGCATGAATTACAGCATCAATGCGGCGTGGCATGGAGGGGATCAGCCTGTGGCACTGCTGAGGTGTTATGGAAGCCCAGGTTGCTTTGATAGTGGTCTTCAGCTCGTCTGCATTGTTGGGTCTGGTGTCTCTCATCTTCCTCTTGACAATACCCCACAGATTCTCACTGGGATTTAGGTCAGGTGAGTTTGCTGGCCAATCAAGCACAGTGATCCCATGATCATGTGACCAGGTATTGGTAGTTTTGGCCGTGTGGACAGGTGCCAAGTCCTGCTGGAAAATGAAATCAGCATTTCCATAAAGCTGGTCAGCAGAGGGAAGCATGAAGTGCTCTGGAATTTCCTGGTAGAGGGCTGCGCTGACTTTGGACTTGATAAAACACAGGAGGACCAACACCAGCAGATGACACGGCTCCCCAAATCATCACTGACTGTGGAAAATTTTTGCATTTCATGTGGAAATCAAGGTCCCAGAGTCTGGAGGAGGAGTGGAGAGGCACAGAAGCCAAATTGCATGAGATCCGGTGTGAAGTTTCCACAGTCAGCGATGATTTGGGGAGCCGTGTCATCTGCTGGTGTTGGTCCTCCGTGTTTTATCAAGTCCAAAGTCAGCGCAGATCTCTACTAGGAAATTCTAGAGCCCTTCATACTTCCCTCTGCTGACCAGCTTTATGGAGATGCTGATTTCATTTTCCAGCAGGACTTGGCACCTGCCCACACTGCCGAAAGTACCAATACCTGGTCACATGATCATGATATCACTGTGCTTGATTTTCCAGCAAACTCGCCTGATGTAAACCCCATAGAGAATCTGTGGGGTATTGTCAAGAGGAAAAGGAGACACCGGACCCAACAATGCAGACGAGCTGAAGGCCGCTATCAAAGAAACCTGGGCTTCCATAACACCTCCATGCCACGCCGCCAGTGGCGGCTGGTGCTCAATATTTTGGGGGGGGTGGCAAACCAACGCCAATGTCCCCTCCGCTGTCAGAGATGGACGGGAATGTGGCAATCCAAACTCCCCCTCCCCCCCGCAGACTTCGAACGGGAATGCAGTGGCAATCAGAGGCGTCTTTACCTTAGGAGGGAGGCAGATATGGATCCGAGCGGCAGCTTCTCACTCCGGGGCCATCGCTTCTCCTCCAGGCCAAACAGGAAGTGGGTCCCGACTGAGACCCGATTGAAAAGGAGTCCCAATACTCCCTGGCCAATCGGGTCTCAGGAACTACTTCCTGCCTGGTCGGGAAGAGAATTAGGAAGACAATAGCAAATTTTAATTCGCTATTGTCACACAAGTGGGTGATCTCAGTGGTCTAGGTAAAAATTGCAATACGTAAAATTCAGCAAACTTAACAACAAATATAAACAATGTATTACATTTTTTAGATCAGCAAAATATAATGATGAGAAATTATTCATTCAATCATTGTAAATAAATGTTTATATATTAGATATTATATATTTTTTTTCATGAACAAAAATCCAATCCGTGTTTTGGGTAAATCATTCCAACTCTTTGAAATATTTGAATTGTTCCACTCAACACCGTGCACAGACCCTCCACCTGTGGGAATAACACTCATCGGAAGATCTGCCCTCCAAGTTATAGGTAAGTCATTTCACGCCAGATAAACCAAAGCTACTCTGCTGTGAGATATTGGAAAACTCGTTTATCTGGCGTGAAATGAGTGTTGGAGGGTCCCTGCACTGTGTTGAGTGGAACAATTCAGATATATTGAAGAGTCGGAAACAATCACTCAAAACATAGATTAGGATTTTGGTTGTGGACAATTGTTATTACCAGGCATTTCTTTAAATTGATTTCTCATTATTACATTTTGCTGATACACAAAGTTTGATACATTGTTTATATTTGTTTTACAATATTGTAGGTTAGGATAAGCACTGCCTTTTATTGGCTGATATTGTTAGTTTATTAGTATATAGGTATTCTGATGACACGGTCGAAGGTGAGTTTTTCTGCAGGAGGGAGGAGGGTTCCAATTCCTCTATATACAGTGGAAACTTGGATTACGAGCCTAATCCATTCCACGAGAATGCTTATAATCCAAAGCACTCACATATCAAAGCAAGTTTCCACATAGAAGTCAATGGAAATGAAGATAATTTATTCCACATTAACTTCTATTGCATGCAATACCGCATGTGGCCAGAGGTGGGGGGGCGCTGGAGAGACTCGGAAATACTCGGCGACCACTCGGATGGCTTGGAAACACTCGGGAATAGAGTATTTCCGAGTGTTTCTGAGTATTTCTGAGCGGCTCCGAGTGTCACCGGCGCCCCGCACCTCTGGCCAAGTGCGGTACTGCACACCGCAGAGGCTTGAATCCTGCTCGTTTTGCAAGACAACACTCGCAAACTGAGTCAGGCTATTTAAAAAAATAATAGCTTGTATTGCGAAACGATCGTTATCCGCATTACTCGCAATCCGAGGTTCCACTGTAGATCTTTATATCCCTGGAGGGATCACCAGCAGGAGGAAGGAGGTCCTGATTCCTCTATATAGATATTTATATCACTAGAGGGGTCACCAGCAGGAGGAAGGAGGTCCTGATTCCTCTATATAGATATTTATTTCACTAGAGCAGGGGTCTCCAAACTTGCTAAACAAGGGGCCAGTTTACTGTCCTTTCAGACTTTAGGGGGGCCGGACTGTGGTCATAGGGAGTAGAAAATATCCCAACATCAGTTGGAGTAAACAAAGCCCCATCTTTGGTATCTATGGAAGGAATTGTGCCCCATTGTTTGTGTCATTAGGTCACATTGTTCCCCAATTGTTGATATAATTTGGAGGAGATTGACCCATCATTGGTGTTACTGGGAGAAACTGTGCCCCATCTTTGGTGTCATTTGTAGGAATTGTGCCCCTTTGTTTGTGTCATTGGAAGGAATTATGCCCCTTTGCTGGTGTCATTGGGAGGAATTGTGCCCAGAGGGCTGGATAAAAGCAAGCAAAGGGCTGCATCCGGCCCCCATGCTGCAGTTTGAAGACCACTGCACTAGAGGGATCGCTAGCAGGAGGAAGGAGGTCCTGATTCCTCTATATAGATCTTTATATCAATAGAGGGGTCACCAGCAGGAGGAAGGAGGTCCTGATCTCTCTATATAGATCTTTATATCACTAGAGGGGTCACCAGCAGGAGGAAGGAGGTCCTGATCCCTCTATATAGATCTTTATATCAATAGAGGGGTCACCAGCAGGAGGAAGGAGGTCCTTATTCCTCTATATAGATCTTTATATCACTAGAGGGGTCACCAGCAGGGGGAAGGAGGTCCTGATTCCTCCATATAGATCTTTATATCACTAGAGGGGTCACCAGCAGGAGGAAGGAGGTCCTGATTCCTCCATATAGATCTTTATATCACTAGAGGGGTCACCAGCAGGAGGAAGGAGGTCCTGATTCCTCCATATACCGTGTTTCCCCGAAAGTAAGACAGTGTCTTACTTTCTTTTTATCCCTAAAAGCCCCACTATGTCTTACTTTCGGGGTATGTCTTATATTGGGAAAAAAAATTTTTTTTATTCTTTATTGCAATATGTGTTTTTTTGGGGTTTTTTTTAATCAGCCCTGTTGGGGGGCTTTGGTGAGATATCAGGGGTCTTAACAGACCTCTGATATCTCCCCCTTGAGACAGAGAAAGAGACAGAGGATAGAGATTCCCCAGTCCCTTTCTCTGCAGCGTCAGCTGCACTGAGAATGAAAGGAGAGAAGACAGCGGCTTCTCTCCATTCATAAACTGACACATTGTAATCACAGGAGATTACAATGTTTCAGTTATGTGAATGGACAGAGTCAGCTGACTCTGTCTATTCACAAAGGAAGGAGGGGGAGGACGGAGGAACGGAGGGGGAGAACGGAGGGGGACAGAGAAGGAGGGGGAGAACGGAGGGGGACAGAGAAGGAGGGGGGAACGGAGGGGACAGCGGGGAGGCACAGAGGAGGAAAGCGGAACGGAGGGGGAGAACGGAGGGGGACAGAGAAGGAGGGGGGAACGGAGGGGACAGCGGGGAGGCACAGAGGAGGAAAGCGGAACGGAGGGGGAGAACGGAGGGGGACAGAGACCCGCACCCCCAGCGGCCCGCACCCCCAGCCCCACTCTTTGTACCGCACGTCACTGGAGGCAAATCCCCCCGTGTTTCCCCGAAAGTAAGACATATGTCTTACTTTCGGGGTACGGCTTATATTAGCTGACCCCTCTGAAACTCCCGATACGTCTTACAATCGGGGGTGTCTTACTATCGGGGAAACACGGTAGATCTTTATATCACTAGAAGGGTCACCAGCAGGGGGAAGGAGCTCCTGGTTCCTTTATATAGATCTTTAGTTGGGCCTCATTTAGAATGCTGTGTCTATTACTGGGGACCTCACTCACGAACGATATTGATAGGATACAACAAGTCCAGAGACAAGCAACAAAATTGGTCAAAGGTCTGAGGGATAAAAGCATCAGCAGAGACTACAGGAACTTCATATGTCCAGTCTGGAGGAAGGAAGGTAAATGATGTACATGGCTGAAATCTTTAAATACATGAAGGATGTGAACAAGGTTGAGAAGGGGCAGGATTATCAATCTAAAGCTAAGATGAAGAACATTGGGGTCATGGCCTTAGCCTAGCAGGAGGAAAGTTGAAAACTAACCTTAGAAAGGATTATACTTCTGAAAAAGTAGATGATGCTTGGAATAGACTTCCAGCAGAGGTAGGGAGTCAGTCAACAGTTGTATTTAATATTTGACCTAAACATAGATTAAAAAAAAAAAAGAAGATCAGACTCAATAGACTATTTGGTCTTTTTCATCCATTGTTTCTGTGTTTCTCTGAAAATGGATTGTGACTTCAATCAAAAGTAATCATTTTGTATTGTATTGGACTTTTGCAGATAACCCATGAAAAAACTGCATAAGTGTAATAAAAAGTCAAGAAGACCCTATATATTAAATTACATACGAAATCCTGAACCTAAACCCTGTGCAGTTGTTTTTGGGGGTGTTTTATAATCCGTGTTTCTATTTCGTGACCCCGAACAATGCAGCTTTCCTTGTAGAGACATGCTGGACAATCTCACAATTTTATGTCCCGGGGTCGTCCGTCTGGGACAGATCGCACAGCAAACATCTCCTCCACCTTACACAGAGGTGCGTCTGCTGGGCAGACCCTCTGAATAATAATTGGAAACAAAGCGGCTAAAAAATTCTATTTAGAAGGAAACAACAGGATGAACACATGTGAAGAGATTACATCTCCGAGGTGGCCACAGGAATTCCTCTGTAGTGGAAATGTAAAGAGAAATTGGCATTGCAAATATCTCTTATAATGGATGTCTCAGGATCTCCAGATGTGAAGACTGGCCTGCCAAATGTATAGAATCCACTGAGGATGCCAAAGCTTCCCTGAAGAAATGTTTCTCCCAAAGGAAGCAGAAGGTGTTCAGAGGAGAGAAGAGCAGCTGGACAGAAGCCCACAGCTGGTCCCAGTACACAGAGAAATAACCAGAAGGGGGTACTGGGAATAAGGAGGGCGAGATAAGGAGTGGTGTTGGGCATAGAGTTTTTGGATACAAAGTGAAGGGGTGGAGGTGATCAGTACCGGGACAGGGTTGTCCAGTGCCTAGGGCAAGGACCCAAAATTGGGCACACCCCTCAGGGCTGTCTTAATGCATGGGTACCCTTGGGCACTGCCAAGGGGCCCCAGGTGCATAGGGGACACATGATAACACAGAGTTGGGGGTAGAGATGGTCCTAAGCTGTCAGAATCTGGGTACACAGCGGTGGGATGGAGGTAGTTTTAGGCTTTCAGATTCTGGATACACATTGATGAGGGTGGAGGTACACCTAGGCTCTCAGATTCTGAATACACTTTGGTGGAGGTGGAGCTAGTCCAAGGCTCTTAGATTCTAGGCACACAGTAATGGAAGTGATTTCAGGCTTTCAGATTCTGGATTCACAGTGGTGGAGGTGGAGCTAGTCCTAGGCTCTTAGATTATAGGTACACAGTAATGAAGTTGATCCCAGGCTTTCAGATTCTGGATACAAAGTGGTGGAGGTGGATATAGTCCTAGGCTCTAAAATTCTGGATACACAGTAATGAAGGTGGCCCTAGACTCTTATATCCTGGATATACAGTGGAGGGGGGTGGAGGTAGTCCTACCCGCTCAGATTCTGGATACACAGTGATGGGGGTGGAGGTAGACCTAGGCTCTTAGATTACACAGCAGTGGATGTGGTCCTAGTCTCTCAGATTCTGGTTACACATCAGTAAGGGTGGAGGTAGTCTTAGGCTTTTAGATCCTGGATATACATCGGTGTGTGTGGGGGGGGGGGTGGAGGTGGCCCTAGACTCTTATATCCTGGATATACAGTGGAGGGGGGTGGAGGTAGTCCTACCCGCTCAGATTCTGGATACACAGTGTTGGGGGTGGAGGTAGACCTAGGCTCTTAGATTACACAGCAGTGGATGTGGTCCTAGTCTCTCAGATTCTGGTTACACATCAGTAAGGGTGGAGGTAGTCTTAGGCTTTTAGATCCTGGATATACAGCGGTGGGGTGGGGGTGGGGAGTGTGGAGGTAGTCTTACACTCTCATATTCTGGATACACAGTGCTGGGGGTGGAGGTAGACCTAGGCTCTTAGATTCTGGTTACACATCGATAAGGGTGGAGGTAGTCCTAGGCTCTTAAATTCTGGAAACACAGTGGTGAAACTGGAGCTAGTCCTAGGCTCTAAAATTCAAAGTACACACGGTGATAGGGGTAGAGGTGGTCCTAGGCTCTTAGATTCTGGATACACAGTAACAGAGGTGATCCCAGGCTCTCAGATTCTGGATACACATTGAATAAGGTGGAGGTACTTCCAGGCTCTCAGATTCTGGATACACAGTAAGGAGGTGATCCCAGGCTCTTGGATTCTGGATACACATTGTATAAGGTGGAGGTACTTCCAGGCTCTCAGATTCTGGATACACAGTAAGGAGGTGATCCCAGGCTCTCAGATTCTGGATACACAGTGGTGGGCGTGGAGATAGTCCTACGTTCTTAAATTCTGGATACACAGTAATGAAGGTGTTCCCAGGTTCTCAGATACTGGATACACAGCAGAGGGCAATGGAGGTAGTCCTACGCTCTCAGATTCTGGATACACAGTGGTGGGGGTGGAGATAGTCCTATGCTCCTAAATTCTGGATATACAATAATGAAGGTGATCCCAGGTTCTCGGATACTTGCGGTGGAGATAGTCCTACGCTCTTAAATTCTAGATACACAGTAATAAAGGTGATCCCAGGTTCTCAGATACTGGTGGCGGAGGTAGTCCTACGCTCTCAGATTCTGTATACACAGTGGTAGGGGTGGAGGTATTCCTAGCCTCTTAAACTCTGGGTAGAAAGTAATGGAGGTGGAACCAGGCTCTTAGATTCTGAATACACAGCAACAGACATGGTCCTAGGCTCTCAGATTCTGAATACACGGTGATGGGGGTAGGGGTGGTCCTAGGCTCTAAAATTCTGGATACACAGCAATGGAGGTATAGTCCCAGGCTCCCAAAATCTGTATAAGCAGGGGTGGGGGCGGAGGTAGTCCTTGGCCCTGAGATTATGGACACGCTAGGAGGAGATGGTTCTGGGCTCTCAGATTGTGAATACAGAGTGATGGGGTTTTAGGAATTATTTAATATGTAATGAGGAGTGTGTTTGTTGCTGAGCACATGGATACAGTTTGATCAATCTGTTTTATATTTTGATGATTCAACCCCATATGATTACTATTGCTTATAGAGCACCATCAAAGGGGGAAGGAGAGAGAAATAGGGAGAGAGAGAAAAGAGAGAGAGAGTTAGCACAAGCGTGTTAATATGCATTATCCTGTGCATTAATGTGCGTTGTATTAAGATTGCGAATTCATATGAATGGGCTGTCTAATGCACCATAAAAGGAGCATGTAGCACTTTTCCAGTGCATTGAAACACATGTTAGTGTGCTGCCGAATGTTGTGCTGGATTTGGCAATGTAAGTCCATCAGCAAAGTGCGTTGGGGTGCCATTCAGCATAAGGGCACCGTATTGCGCCGGGGATTACAACATGCGTCACCCTGAATTGCAGTAATGATCAACTCAATAGTGCAAATGGACAAGAAGCCACTGGGAGGGTGAAGGCCCCACCATGAATTAGATCATCCATTGACATAAGAAAGAGCTAAGCAGACTTGTGAAGAATATGACGTGTAAACCAATGTTCCACACTAAAGATCTTTCCATAAACTGTAATTCTCTTCTATACAGCGGGTAAAATAAGTATTGAACACGTCACCATTTTTCTAGGTAAATATATTTCTAAAGGTGCTATTGACATGAAATTTTCACCACATGTCGGTAACAGCCCATGCAATGTAGACATGCAAAGAAACCAAAACAAATGAATTCAGAAATGAACATGCTAACTGAAATTTAGGTAATACTTGGTACAAAATCCTTTGTTGGTAATGACGGCTTCAAGACGCAGGCTCCTGTATGGAGCAACTAGTCGCATGCGTTGCTCAGGTGTGATTTTGGCCCATTCTTCCACACAAACAGTCTTCAAATCTTGAAGGTTCCGTGGGCCTCTTCTATGAACTCTGATCTTTAGTTCTTTCCATAGATTTTCTATTGGATTGAAGTCAGGTGATTGGCTGGGCCATTCTAGCAGCTTTATTTTCTTCCCTTGAAACCAGTTGAGAGTTTCCTTGGCTTTGTGTTTGGGATCATTTTCTTGTTGAGATGTCCTCCCTCGTTTCATCTTCATCATCCTGATAGATGGCAGCAGATTTTTGTCAAGAATGTCTTGGTACGTTTTCCCATCCAGTCTTACGTCAGTGATATGAGGTATGCCAGTACCGTATGTTAAAAAAAAAACAGCCCCGCCCACACCCTGATGTTCCCACCTCCAAACTTCACTGTTGGTACGGGGGGTGTTTTTGGGGTGATGTGCCATTTGACCTCCAAACATGGTGTGTATTATGGCATCCAAAGAGTTCAATTTTGGTCTCATCTGACCAGACTACATTCTCTCAGTATTTCACAGGCTTGTCTAAAATTTGTGCAGCAAAATTTAAACGAGCTTCAACAGGTTTTTTCTTCAGAAGTGGAGTCTTGCTTGGTGAATGTGCATACAGGCCATGGCAGGTGAGTGCATTACTTATTGTTTTCTTTGAAACAATTGTACCTGCTAATTCCAGGTCTTTCTGAAGCTCTCCACAAGTGGTCCTTGGCTATTGGACAACTCTTCTGATAATTCCTTTCACTCCTCTGTCAGAAATCTTGCGAGGAGCACCTGGTTGTGGCCGTTTTATGGTGAAATGATGTTCTTTCCACTTCCGGATTATGGCCCCAACAGTGCTCACTGGAACATTCATAAGAAAACCTTCTCTGACCAATGCCATCAGTATGTTTTGCAACATAAAGGTTGGAAAGGTCTTGAGAGAGCTCTTTGCTTTTACCCATTATGAGATGTTTCTTGTGTGACGCCTTGGTAATGAGACGCCTTTTTATAGGCCATCAGTTGAGACTGAACCAGCTGATATTAATTTGCCCTGACAAGGGGCAGGATTGCTTTCTAATTACTGATAGATTTCAGCTAATGTCCTGGCTTTCTGTGTCTTTTTTTCACCTCCGCTTCTTTATGTGTTCAATACTTTTTCCCTGTGCCATTTCATTTTATTATAAATAACTTAATTTCTGAACTTTGGTGTCTTTGTATGTATGGATTGCATGGGTTGTTACCGACATGTGGTGAACATTTAGCACCTTTAGTATTGACTTGTTCAATCCTTTAGCAGTATTTCTGGAAATGGACAGCACTGGGACACCATAAGCAATGCTCCAGGCCGGGCAAGCCTTAGTTTTAATGCATCAGTGGGTTAACAGCAGCAAAGTCACCCAGATCTTGTCCTGTACTCACAAGTCCTTGGATGCTTGGATGCATCCTTCGGAGTCAGGCAGACACTTCCTTATCGGACTTTCCAGACTGGATCCTCCTTCTTTAGTTTTAAATCTCTCAGCAAGAAGGTCCCTCATCTTTAGCATAGCTGAGACCTCCTGAAGCTCCTGATAGAGATGCTAGATGCTCCTATGCCGCGTACACACGGGCGGACTTTTCGACCGGACTGGTCCGACGGTCTATCCGACGGACTTTCGGCGGACTACCGACAGAGCTTCCTAACGAACGGACTTGCTTACACACAATCACACCAAAGTCCGATGGATTCGTACGTGATGACGTACGACCGGACTAAAATAAGGAAGCCAGTAGCCAGTAGCCAATAGCTACCCAAGCGTCGGTTTTAGTCCGTCGGACTAGCATACAGACGAGCGGATTTTTCGACCGGACTCGAGTCCGTCAAAAAGATTTGAAACATGTTTCATTTCTAGGTCCGTCGGACTTTTGGAAGAAAAAAAAGTCCGCTGGAGCCCACACATGATCGAATTGTCCGCCGGAGTCCGGTCCGCCGGACCAAGTCTGCCGGAAAGTCCGCTCGTGTGTACGCGGCATTAGATGCCTAAGAGGGCGACAGCTCTCCAGGCTGGGTGCTTCTCCTCCTGGACAAGAACACAGACGGCTCCAGCTCCAGATTATTTATGCAATCTGCAACCACCTACTGGGCACGCCTCCCCAGGGATTGGCTGAGACCCCACACATTTTCCAATTTCTCCTTTGACCTGCTCCACTTCTATGTTCTGGAGCAGGGGTCTCCAAACTTTGTAAACAAAGGGCAAGTTTACTATTCTTCAAATTTTAGGAGGGCCGGACTGTGGTCAGTGGGAGTAATAGTGGCCCATTGTTGGTATCAGTGGGAGATATAGTGCCCCATCATTGGTATCAATGGAAGGAACAGTGCCCTATCATTGGTGTCAGTGGCAGGAACAGTGTCCCATCATTGGTATCAATGGGAAGAATTGTGCTCCATCACTGGTGTCAGTGGGAGGAATAGTGCCCCATCATTGGTATCAATGGGAGGAATAGTGCCCTATCATTAGTGACAGTGGGAAGAATAGTGCCCCATCATTGGTGTCAGTGGGAGGAATAGCACCCCATCGTTGGTGTCAGTGGAAGGAATAGTGCCCCATCATTGGTATCAGTGGAAAGAATAGTGCCCCATCATCGGTGTCAGTAGGAGGAATAGCGACCCATCATTGGTGTCAGTAGGAGGAATAGTGCCCCATCATTGGTGTCAGTTGGATGTATTATGCCCCACTGTTGGTGTCAGTGGAAGGAATAGTGCCTCATCATTGGTGTCAGTAGGAGGAATAAAGCCTTGTATTAGTTGAAGGAACAATGCCCCAAGGGCCGCAAAAAAGGCAAGGAAAGGGCCGCAGTTTGGAGACCACTGTTCTGGGGCCTTCCAGAAAGCAGGCAGAAGCAATCAATTGTGCAGTCTGTGGGACCCCGATCAGTCCAAAGCAATCAGCAACTGATCCACTCATTACAGAAGAAACAAAAAATAAATAAAAATTCACCTGACAGCCCAGCACCTAACTAGGAGGGTGCTACATACATTTACTCTCATAATACACAATCATCTGCTCTGAATAATATAGAAATGATGCTCCCGGGTACAGGAACTGCCCATGAAGATTGTGTGCGATTGCTCCATGATCTTGGGATGGAAAAGTCGACATATATAAGATAGTTCCTCAAACTGAAAACGGCCAAAAAATCCAGCTGTGCAAACCTTTTTTTTTTTCTGGAAATAGTCATCTACAGAGGACCTTTCACATGAACAATTTGGCCACAAGATGAATGAACGTACAACTGGAAATGGCCTGTTTCTGTAGACTGCTGTTTGCTATGTATGGGTAGCTGAGGAGCAGATAGGAGGGAAATCCAGAAGATGGAAAATGAGGAAAGAATTCCGGGGAGGAGAGTGAGGAGGGCCAGCTGCTCCATACCACACACATCCCCAGCTGCGCAGATATGCCATGATGGCGTGTGCCCCATGTGTACACAGGGCTGGATCAGTGTGCATAAGCATGGGAAGCTATACTGTTAGATATGCACATATGAAGTATATACATTGGGAGGTTACATCCACTCTCTGCTTTATAAGAGGCCACATTCTCACTTATTTACTCAGATGCTCCAATTTTTCTTCCCGCAATGTGATTTGATACGCCAGAGGATGGCATCCGTCACGGGTCCCGTCCAGCACCTGCCAGTGTGCTCCTGACTAATGGCTGGCACCTGTTCCTGGCTACTGGGCACCTATCCCTCACAGGACACGACTGTTAACCCTTACAGCTTCTGTGAATGATGCAAGAAAAGTATCTCAAGAGGGACCCTTAATACTCCCCAAAATTCAGAACCCATTGCCATAAATATGACTACAGGCATTCATGCTGAAGGCTGCTATTCTTCTACAGATTACATAGGGCAACATGGCGGTTTTTATGGTGAGCCATGTGGCCTTGCAGTGCTAGGGTCCAGGTTTGGACTGTTTACATGGAGTTGGTACAATATATGGCCAAGGGTACTGTATGTGGACACTACACTGAAATGATTGAAATCCCGTGTTTCCTGTGAAGTAGACTGTTAATATTATAGCATACAAAGATATTGTAGACAATGGTGCTCTTCCAACCTTGTGGTAACAGTTTGGTGAAGACCCTTTTCTGTTTCAGTATGACTGTGCCCCGTGTACAAAGCCAGCTCCATAAAGACATGGCGGAACCAATTTGGTGTGGAGGAACTCGAATGTCCCTCATGACACCCTGACCTCAACCCTACTGAACACCTTAGAGATAATTTATAATGTCAATGGTGAGCCAGGTCTAATAATGCCCAGGAGGGGGCAACTCTATGTTAAAGGCCATTTAGAGACAACTTCATATTTATGGCCGTGGGAGGGGGAAGCAATTCCATATTAATGACCATGGGGGGGTAACTCCATGATAATGTCCATGGGGGGCAACTCCATATTAATGGCCATGTAGGGACAACTTCATATTAATGGCAATGAGGGGGCAAATTCATATCAATGGCCGGGAGGCAATTCCATATTAATAACCATGGGGGAGCAGCCCCATATTAATGGCCATGAGGGGGAAACTCTTTATTAATGGCCATGTAGGGACAACATCATTGTTATGGCCGGGGGGGGCAATTCCATATTAATGACCATGGGGGAGTAACTCCATGATAATGTCCATGGAGGCAACTCCATATTAATGGCCATGTAGGGACAACTTCATATTAATGGCAATGAGGGGGCAATTTCATATTAATGGCCGGGGGGCAATTCCATATTAATGACCATGGGGGAGTAACTCCATGATAATGTCCATGCGGGCAACTCCATATTAATGGCAATGAGGGGGCAATTTCATATTAATGGCCGGGGGGCAATTCCATATTATTAACCATGGGGGAGCAACTCCATATTAATGGCCATGAGGAGGCAACTCTTTATTAATGGCCATGTAGGGACAGCATCACTTTTATGGCCGGGGGGGGCAATTCCATATTAATGACCATGGGGGAGCAACTCCATAATACTGGCCATGAGGGAGCAACTTAGCCACGTAGGGACAACTTCATATTAATGGCCAAGGGAGGGCAACTCCATATTAATGGCTGTGAGGAGACCAATTCCATATCAAAATCCATGGGGGGGGGCTTCATAATAATGGCCATGATGGGGCTGATGGGGCGACTCCATACAAATGGCCATGGGGGGGGGGGCAAATTCATAATAATGGCCAAGAGGAGTGCTTGGTTGGGTAACTCCATATTAATGGCCATGTAGGGACAACTTCATATTAATGGCAATGAGGGGGCAATTTCATGTTAATGGCCGGGGGGCAATTCCATATTAATAACCATGGGGAAGCAACTCCATATTAATGGCCATGAGGAGGCAACTCTTTATTAATGGCCATGTAAGAACAGCATCACTTTTATGGAGGCAGTGGGGGGGGGGGTAATTCCATAATAATGACCATGGGGGAGCAACTCCATAATACTGGCCATGAGGGAGCAACTTAGCCACGTAGGGACAACTTCATATTAATGGCCAAGGGAGGGCAACTCCATATTAATGGCTGTGAGGAGACCAATTCCATATTCAAATCCATGGGGGGGGGGGGGGCTTCATATTAATGGCCATGATGGGGCAACTCCATACAAATGGCCATGGGGGGGGGGGCAAATTCATAATAATGGCCAAGAGGAGTGCTTGGTTGGGTAACTCCATATTAATGGGGTGTCCAACAAGCTCATATAAATGTGATGGCCAGGAGTCTACAGACCTTTGGTTATCTGGCATAAGCTCTTCCATTTTTTTTGTGCAGTATCCTAAAGATGATTTGATTTCCACAAAACAAAGAAAGATTTCCTGATGGGTTAATCAACTGGTAAACCTGAACAAATATGTGCATGTGTGGAGCTACTAGACTGTAAGCTCTTCTGAGATGCAAGATAATGAATGACCCTGTAGAGCAGTACGGATTGTGTAGGTAAGAAGTCTATAAATGAATAGATGTGATGCTGAGCTGGAGGCTCTCAGGAGCTTCAAGCAGGTAAATATTTACTTTATTGACTCCTCTCACTTTCAGATCTCTGCAAGGATGCGGCCACAGAGACTGGAGCACAGAGAACGTTAGCGGAATAGGAAGGCATGATGGCACCGTTGGCGATATCTGGAAATCCTAGGGGTGCTCATACCAGTAAGTTGCATATATTACGAATGTGTTTGTTATTTGTATTTAAAGTAGATTTTTATTTTACTTTGCACGATTGCAAGAATACAATCCTGACTTATGACAATATACAGCAACAGTATCATTTTTTTTTAAGAGAAACTTTTTATCAATAAAAAGCCACCCTTTAATCTTGAGAGAGGGGACTTCCGGAGGGGAACTCCCGTTCCCTTCCAAGTTGGAAAAATATCTTAGAACCTTGTTTTCTGAAGAAGATTGGAGAAAATGCTTCATCTTGACCCATAAATTGTCCATGCCTTCTTACGTCCAAGAAAAGAGAGTTATAAAAACGGTGTCCCTGTAAGGGGCCCCAGTTGACCTCAGTCATATATACCCTGACACCTCCCAGGGATGCCGGGAAACTGAGGGCTCCTACCTACACATCTAGTGGTCTGCCATTTGATTACACCATTTTGGCAGAATATGTTCCTTTCCTTCAACTCCATGTGCATTTCTAATGTACAATCTTCCCTGTTGTAGATGGTTCCAGGGTCCATCTCCAAAATTAAAAAGGGCAACCTATGGCATTGTCTACTAGCGGCCCAGGTGGCTATATCCCAACATTGGAAATCTACTTCCCCAACCCAAAACTCCTAGAATGGGCACATTCATTCTAAACAGGATAATGGCAATGGAAACTTTGATCATGGAAGAAGACCCTGAGTCTGAGAAGGTTCACACCCCATGGACGTGCTGACAGGCCTTTAGTGACTTGTATAAGTTTCATTTGGGTACAATGTTGCATGACCAGTAGCAAAAAAAATGCCCTGGTCATGAAGGGGCTAAAACCTTCTGGAGCTGAAGTGGTTAAAATAATTGCCTCCTTAGCCTTGCTTCTAATGGTGGCAGTTTTGGCTTTCAGTCTACATGTTTCAGGGTCCCTTTTGGCTGGAGCCTGTGTCTGTGTGTCCTCCTCCCATGTGATGGTAAATGGAGCTGCAATATGTCAGCCTCTGGTAGATATGATTTATATGTCCAGAAATGTAATAACATTTAGGAAATAAATGTATGTTTTACCCATAATCCAGCTCTCTTGGTGCAGTAGTCATTATGGGGATTCAGGTGTATATTATTTATTATCCCCTCTCCCAAACCTCTCTGGTAGAGCGTCTTTGTGTTCTCATGGAACGAGAGCTGCACAATCTACCGTCGTGAAGACAAATACAAGTCAAGGAGCAGGTAGAGGCGCTGACATCTGCTTCTCATCAGCAGCATGAAAGTCTTTACCAGCTTTAATCATTGCTGATTTGTTGTGATTAAAGGTTGATGTGAGGCAAGCCACCCTCCATGTGATGTGGTCCAGATGAGATGAACTCTGTGAGTGCAATTATAACAGTACTTGTGTAAGTTCCAACTACTGATTTCACCTCGATCGAGTCTGTAGATGTATAGTGACCATCTAACAAGGTCTACTATGTGCCCCTTTTCCAGGGTCTACTGTATGGCCATCTCCTGGGATCTGCTCTGCCCATTTACTGATGGTCATCTCCTGGCTTTACTTTGTGCTCATCTCCAGGACCTACTATGTGCCCAACTCTGGGGTTCTACTGTGTGCTACTCTCCTAGGATCTATGTGCCCCTTTTTCGGTTCACTGGGTACCCATCTCCTTCCCTATTTCCTAAGATCTACCAGGTGTCCATCTCCTGGGGTCTACTGTGTGTACAGATACTACTGTGTACTCATTTCCCAAGATCTACTCCTAGCCAATTTCCTGAGGTCCACCAATGTTGAAAAAAGATTTGCAGAATGCTCTATTGCTTAGGGGCTTTTGTATGCCTATTTCCTGGGATCTATTGTGTGCTCATCTTCAGAGGTTTATTTTGAATCCATCTCCTGGGGTCTACTGTGTGCCTATCTACAGGATCTACTGTGTTCCCATTTCCTAAGATCTACTCCTAGCCTATTTTCTGAGGTCCAAAAGTTGCCCATCTCCTGAGGTCTATTGTGTTCACATTTCCTGGGGTCTGCCAGGTGCCCATGTCCTTATCTTGGAGTCTATTATGTTCCCATCACCTGGAGGCTTCTGTGTGCTCATCTCCTTGGGTCTATTGTGCTCCTATTTCCTGGGATCTGCTCTGCCCATTTCCTGAGATCTTCCAGTTGGTCATCTCCTGGCTTTTTTTTTGTGCTCATCTTCAGGACCTACTATGTGCCCAACTTTGGGGATCTACTTTAAATTTACAAGATCTACTGTGTGCCCGTTTGCTAATATCTACTCCTAGTTTATTTTATGAGGTCCACAAGGTGCCAATTTCTTGAGGTCCACCAGGTGCCCATGTCCCTATCCTTATCTTGGGGTCTATTGTGTTCCCATGACCTGGGGGCTACTGTGTGCTCATCTACTGGGATCTATTGCTTGCTCGTCTTCTGGGTTTTATTGCGTATCCATCTCCTGGGGTCCTCTCTGTCTCTAGCTACAGGATCTACTTTGGATCTACTGTGTGCCTATTTCCTAAGATCTACTCCTAGCCTATTTTCTGAGGTCCACTGGGTGCCCAGCTAAAGAAGTCTAATGTGTTTCCATTTCCTGAGTTCCACCAGGTGCCCATGTCCTTATTCTGGGGTCTATTGTGTGCCCTTCTCCTCGGGTCCATTGTGTTCCCTTATCCTGAGGTTTATGGTATGCCCTTTTCCTGAGGTCTTTTGTATGCCCATCGCCTGTGGTATATTTCTGTCCATCCAGTCCTGAGATTTACACAGCCTTGACAACAAACACACCCAATTGATCATTGATGAGCTTGGGTTCAAGCTTGGATTTAGTCCAAACCCAAGTTTGGTTGAACCCAGAAGTTAGCTGTCCTTGATGGCACAATGAACTGCAGGTGGGAGATCTTATGCCCCGCAGTTAGTGTAGACAAATGGGTCAGGGATGATCGTGACATGGTTGACCTTATATGGGCACATGGCCATATTGGGTCAATGTCACGAGCATCCCCGTCCCCTTAAATTTTCTTCATTCATTTATTAACCACCTTCCGACCACTCACAGTAAATATACTGCAAGCGGGCGGCAGGTGCAGGCAAAGTCACGTACCTGTACATCTGCCCTTTCTTCCTGTTTCGGGGGCGTGAATTCGGACCCCCCCCCCTGCCGACCCATACTGTGATTGGACACAGCATGAGTTTGGCAGCTGATTTTAGCCCATGATTTCAGCTGAAGTCAGCTGATCGGCTGTGTCCAATCACATGTTTACAAACACACAGAACTCTTTGTATAGGGAACAGTGATCTGGCTGTTTCTTCTCCCTGAAAAGCAGAGAGAAAAAACAGACATATAGTAAAGTAAAAGCATCTGATGATGTCAATGGGAATGATCAGTGGGGATGATCACTCTCCCACGGGCCGGCGAGACCTTTACCAGCACCACATGGTTTCCGAATATCATATCTTCGTAAACAATTTGGCAGCTGAAAAAAAATATATTATACATGTATGAAATCATTCCGGAAAAGGGTAGAATATTTATATATATTGTTCTCCTTTCCTCTCCGCTCCATGCTTCTCTTTGGGGATAGATATCATGTACCTTTCTAACTTAATGAATATTATAAACAAACTCAATTATGTTTCTTGATGATTTGTAACTTATACATATGTTTCCTTTGTCTCTGTACATTGCTGCATTCATCTTTCCCTCAATCCTGACTAGTCTCCCAGTTCCCGCCACTAAAAAATATCCCCACAGCATTATGCTGCCACCACCATGCTTCACTGTAGGGATGGTATTGGCCAGGTGATGAGCGGTGCCTGGTTTCCTCCAGACATGACGCTTGCCATTTAGGTCAAGAAGTTCAATCTTTGTTTCATCAGAGAATAAAATTTAATTTCTCACGGTCTGAGAGTCTTTCGGTCGCCTTTTGGCAGATTTCAGATGGGCTGTCATGTGCCTTTTACTGAGGAGTGGCTTCCATCTGGCCACTCTACCATACAGGCCTGATTAGTGGAGTGCTGCAGAGATAGTTGTTCTTCTGGAAGGTTTTCCTCTCTCCACAGAGAAACGCTGGAGCTCTGTCAGAGTGACCGTCGGGTTCTTGGTCACCTCTCTGACTAAGGCCCTTCTCCCCCGATCGCTCAGTTTGACCGGCCGGGTGGTCCGCTGTAGGAAGAGTCCTGGTGGTTCCAAACTTCTTCCATTTCCAGATGATGGAGGCCACTGTGCTCATTGGGACCTTCAATGCTGCAGAAATTTTTCTGTACCCTTCCCCAGATCTGTGCCTCCATACAATCCTGTCTCTGAGGTCTACAGACAATTCCTTGGATTTCATGGCTTGGTTTGTGCTCTGACATGCACTGGTAATTGCGGGACAGGTGTGTGCCTTTCCAACTTATGTCCAATCAACTAAATTTACCACAGGTGGACTCCAATCAAGTTGTAGAAACATCTCAAGTGTGATTAGTGGAAACAGTCTGTTTATACTTACGTACATAAATTTGCAAAGATTTAAAACAAACTTCTTTCACGTTGTCATTATGGGGTATCGTCTGTAGAATGTTGAGGAAAATTATGAATTTATTCCATTTTGGAATAAGGCTGTAACATAACAAAATGTGGAAATGTGGATATGGCGTCACAGCCCGGGGCATGATGGGACTCTGATGTCATAAGGGGGCGGTGTCACCGTGTGACATCACCCGGTGACCACGCCCCATGCCTATATAAGTCGTTGCGCACCGCTCACATGGCAGAGGGAAGAAGACGACGGAGAAGACCAGGCCAACGCTAGTAAAAGAGCTGGAAGAAGATAGCGGAGGAGCCCGGCAGAAGGCACCGGAGATCGGGAGAAGAATCGGAGAGCGGGAGAAGACACCGGAGAGCGGGAGAAGAGTGCGGAGAAGTCGGAAGAGACCCCCGAAGTCGGAAGAAGACCCCCGGAGCTGCCTAATAAATTACTTTAAAAACCTGTCTAGTGTGTTTTTTTTATTGACACTTCCCCCCCCCAGGTGAATGGGTAGGGGTATGATGTACCCCGTACTCATTCACATAGGGTGGGGGGCTGGGATCTGGGGGCCCCATTATTAAAGGGGGGCTCCCAGATTCCGATAAGCCCCCTGCCGGCAGACCCAGACAACCAACGGCCAGGGTTGTCGGGAAGGGGCCCTTGTCCTCATCAACATGGGGGCAAGGTGCTTTGGGGTGGGGGCGGCAGGGCCCCCCCGCCCCAAAGCACCCACCCCCCATGTTGAGGGCATGCGGCCTGGCATGGCTCAGGAGGGGGGGCTCTCGCTCGTCCCCACCCCCTTTCCTGACCGGCCAGGCTGGTGCTCAGATAAGGGTCAGGCATGGATTTTGGGGGGGACCCCATGACGTTTTTTCGGCGTGGGGGTTCCCCTCAAAATCCATACCAGACCGAAGAGCCCGGTATGCTCTTGAAGGGGGAACCCATGCTGTTTTTTTTTTTTTTTTAATTGGCATGGAGTTCCCCTTTATGCACAAGTCGCATGCCAAAGTCGGATCAGTTAATACGGAATCCGACTTTGATCCGACTTCAGAAAAAAAGTAGTGCAGGAACTACTTTGAAGTCGGCACGACTTAAAGTCATGCCAATATGAATGGTAGTCATTCAAAATTATGGAGAATGACTTGTCATGCGATTTTGCAGTCCAAAATCATGGGACAAGTCATATAAGTGTGAAAGGGGGCTAAGTGTCAGATTGCCTGCCGCAGTCCCATTATAAGTTGCTGATCTCCGCCATTAGCAGTTTAAAAAATAAAAATAAAAAACAATCAATATACACTTATTGGGATTTTTTTTTTTGAACAAAGACATGTAGCAGAATACATTTTGGCCTAAATTTATGATTGAAATTTTTTATTGGCTATGTGATATAGCAGAAAGTGAAAAATGGAACTCCCTTCCACAATCGGTGGTGTCGACAGGAAGTATGGAATGGATAGTTTTAACCTCTTGCTGACCAGCCGCCGTCAATACACTGCGGCAGGTTGGCACGGCTGCACGAATCACCGTAGGCTGTACATCGGCCGCTTTAGGAGTGATAGAGGGCGTGCGCGGACCACTACACCGGAGCCAGTGCGTGTGGACTGCGGCCGCCATGCCCGCCGGCCACCCATGATCGCTCCATAAATATATCCCCTATTTTGTAGACGCTAAAACTTTTGTGCAAAGCAATCAATAATATACGCTTATTGCAATTTTTTTCACCAAAAATATGTAGAAGAATACATATTGGTCTAAACTGATGAAGAAATGTGTTTTTTAACATTTTTTGGGGGATATTTATTATAGCAAAAATTTAAAAATATATATTTTTTTTTCAAAATTGTCCCTTTTCTTTTTGTTTTTAGCGCAAAAAATAAAAACCGCAGAGGTGATCAAATAGCACCAAAAGAAAGCTCTATTTGTGGGAAAAAAAGGACATATATTTTGTTTCGGTACAACCTTGCACGACCGCGTAATTGTCAGTTAAGCGACGCAGTGTCTCAAAAAAGGGCCTGGTCATTAAGGGGGAAAATCCTTCCAGTCCTTAAGTGGTTAAAAGACTCTTGGACAGGCATCTTAGCGGAAACAACATACGGGGGATATGAAAAATGATTTTTATACACACACATGTACATCTACACAGGTTGAACTGGATGGACTGTTGTCTTTATTCAACCTCACCAACTATGTAACTATGTAACTATGTAACTATGTTTGGTCTTTTTTCATTTATATAATAAATAATGTAACAATAATAATAAATTATATATAGTAAAATGTTGGTTTGAGAGTAACTTGGTTTGAGAGCGTTTTGCAAGACAAGCTCATTTTTTTAACAAATTTTTTACTTGATATACAAGCGATGTCTTGATATACAAGTAGTGTTGTGTCACAACTGAGTATAAAATTGTAGCAATATGGTTACATTTATTGAAGTTACAACATTTAGCAGCATATCGCTACACTTAGAGGCGCCTCTCTTCTCTTTTATACTCTGTAGCTCCTGCTGGATTTTGCTTCTAATCCCCTTGTGGAGGCTTCCATTTGTAGATGGACATTTTATGGGTACACAGACTATCACATCGCTATAATCTTTTTATATAGACTATAAACTGAAGGACCTAGGAATAAATGGTTGTGGAACAAATCATTTGAGTTTCCATTATTTCTTGTGGGGAAATTTGCTTTGATATACGAGTGCTTTGGATTACAAGCATGCTTCCGGAACGGGTTATGCTCGCAATCCAAGGTTTTACTCTCGATTTCTTTCTCTCTGTCTCTCTCTCCCTATCTCTGCATCTCCCCTCCCTGTTCTCTCTCTCCACTTTTTTCCTCTCTCTTCTCTTCTCTGTTTCTCTATCTCTCTCCCTGCTCTCCTCTGTATCTTCTTTCTTTCCTTCTTTCTCTCTCTCTCTCTCTCTCTCTCTCTCTCTCTCTCTCTCTCTCTCTCTCCTGCTCCCTCTCTGTCTGTCTGTCTCTCTCTCTCTCTAATAAAAACCCCAGTGGTGATCAAATACCACCAAAAGAAAGCTTGTGTGAAAAAATGATATCAATGTCATTTGGGTACACATGACCGCGCAATCGCCAGTTATGCCGCGTACACACAAGCGGACTTTACGGCAGACTTTGCCCGGCGGACGGGATTTCGTCAGACAATGCGATCGTGTGTGGGCTCCAGCGGACTTTGTTTTCTCAAAAGTTGGATGGACTTAGATTTGAAACATGTTTTAAATCTATCCGTCGAACTCGAGTCCTGTCGAAAAGTCCGCTCGTCTGTATGCTAGTTCGACGGACAAAAAGCCACGCTAGGGCAGCTATTGGCTACTGGCTATGAACTTCCTTGTTTTAGTCCGGTCGTACGTCATCACGTACGAATTCGACGGACTTTGGTGGATTGTGTGTAGGCAAGTCCGTTCATTCAGAAAGTCCGTCATAAAGTCTGTCGAAAAGTCCGCTGGGCAAAGTCTGCTGTAAAGTCCGCTCGTGTGTATGCGGCATTAAAGTAGTGCGGTGCTGAATCGCAAAATAAATTTCCTGGTCATGAAGGGGGTAAAACCTTCCAGAGGTCAAGTGGTTAAACTGACTTTTCCATCCCATAATACACAATGTGACCCTCACACTGAAAAGTTTGGAGACTCCTGGTATAGAGGATCGGACGGGAAGTCTTGCACATGTGCTTGACGAATCTTTTACCTTATTATTGTTTTAAATGTAAGGAAATCAATGTTTTGTGTTTTTTTATTTTCAGTTTCCATAACAAGCAAACCCCAAATTTCTCCCGGTGACTGCATTGGATAGTTGCGGCTCGCGCTGCGCTCTGGGAAAGCTGCCAAGTTACATGTTGATACTTTGTGTCATATGTTTTGCTACGTTGTGGAGACACGCTCGGGGCCCGGGCAGACGGCCAGCTCTGACACTGTCACAATTTATAATTCCCGACTCCAAGAATTACAAACTGGACGCATATCGAGACGTACTGGTTCAGAGCAACCAAAGTAACGATAGTGACCGCCAATTTGTATGTCTGGGACTTGTGATCATATTGTACCTGGAATTCTGTCTGCATGGAGTTTGTATGTTCTTATGTCTTTCCACTCATATACTGTACATTTAGATTGCAGGGGCGTAGATTGTGAGCTCTGTGGGCGACACGGACCGATATGAGCGAGTCTCCTTCTTTGTGTTTGTTCAGTGGACATGACGGCTTCCCTAGAGGAATGCGGCACTTCTCTCTTACGAGTGCTTGGGTGTGTTCGAAGGCCTGGAGATATAACGAACCCACGTTGGCACGTTGCCACCATTAACTTCTTTTATTGTTCTTAGGACATTTACCTTTTCCTGAGAAAGCACATTCCACGCATTCAATTGCTTCTTATTGGGCTCTAGACGGTTTTTGCTTCACAGACTTGGAGGACGGCTGCCAGGTCACCTCCGTGCAGATCTTGTAGACAAAGTTTGCGTTTTGGACGATTCAGTTATTGTTTGCGTTATTGTTGTCCTTCCTGGTTTTCTGCTGTGTGCAGCATGATTTCGCTGGAGATTCTCTGAGGTTAGGAGGACACGGCCGTTCACAGCGCCATCTCTCACGATCATGATTTGGGGGGAATAAAGAGGAGATGCTGCAGAGAGATGCGGGGCAGAGAAGGACGTGTGTAGGTCACATTGTATACCTATGTACAAAGAGATCTGCTGTCTGCACTGCTGGGGGACTCTGCTCCTTCCTCTATCTAATTCTCTTGAAACTCTCAGCATTGCTCAGTTCCTCCTGACAGCAGTGATCAGAAGCTCAGCTCCCCTCCTTCCCCCTCTCAGCAAGTCAACTCCCCACCTTCCCCCTCGAAGCAGAAATCAGCAGCTCAGTTCCCCTCCCAGCAGTGACTCAGCAGCTCAGCTCCCCTCCTTTCCCCTCCCAGTAGTGACTCTGCAGCTCAGTTCCTCTGCTCTCCTTCCCAGCAGTGACTCATCAGCTCAACTCTACTCCTTCCCCCGCCTAGCAGTGACTTCCCAGCAGTGACTCATCAGCTCAACTCTACTCCTTCCCCCGCCTAGCAGTGACTCAGCACCTCCCCTGCTCTTCTTCCCAACAGTTACTCAGCACCTTAGCTCCCCTACTTTCCTTCCCAGCAGTGACTCAGCAGCTCAACTCTACTCCTTCCCCTGCCTAGCAGTGACTCAGCAGCTCACCTCCCCTCCCTTCTCCTCCTCCTAGCAGTGACTCAGCAGCTCAGCTCCCCTGCTCTCCTTCAACAATGACTCAGCCGCTCAGCTCCCCTCCTTCCCCCTCCTAGCAGTGACTCAGCCCCTCATCTCCCCTCCTCCCCCTCCTAGCAGTGACTCAGCAGCTCAGCTCCCCTGATCTCCTTCCCAGCAGTGACTCAGCAGCTCAGCTCCTCTGCTCTCCTTCCCAGCAGTGACTCAGCAGCTCAGCTCCCCTGCTCTGCTTCCTAGCAGTGACTCAGCAGCTCAGCTCCTCTGCTCTCCTTCCCAGCAGTGACTCAGCAGCTCAGCTCCCCTGCTCTCCTTCCCAGCAGTGACTCAGCAGCTCAGCTCCTCTGCTCTCCTTCCCAGCAGTGACTCAGCAGCTCAGCTCCCCTACTCTCCTTCCTAGCAGCGACTCAGCAGCTCAGCTCCTCTGCTCTCCTTCCCAGCAGCGACTCAGCAGCTCAGCTCCTCTGCTCTCCTTCCCAGCAGTGACTCAGCAGCTCAGCTCCTCTGCTCTCCTTCCCAGCAGTGACTCAGCAGCTCAGCTCCCCTGCTCTCCTTCCTAGCAGCGACTCAGCAGCTCAGCTCCTCTGCTCTCCTTCCCAGCAGTGACTCAGCAGCTCAGCTCTATTGCTCTCCTTCCCAGCAGTGACTCAGCAGCTCAGCTCTACTGCTCTCCTTCCCAGCAGTGACTCAGCAGCTCAGCTCTACTGCTCTCCTTCCCAGCAGTGACTCAGCAGCTCAACTCCCCTGCTCTCCTTCCTAGCAGCGACTCAGCAGCTCAACTCAGCTCCTCTGCTCTCCTTCCCAGCAGTGACTCAGCAGCTCAGCTCCCCTGTTCTCCTTCCCAGCAGTGACTCAGCAGCTCAGCTCTACTGCTCTCCTTCCCAGTAGTGATTCAGTAGCTCTACTCACCCTGCCCTCACCCCCCATCCAACATTGACTTAGCAGCTTAGCTCACCCTGATCCACCTGCCAGCAGTGACTCAGCAGTTCGTCACCCCGCACCTCCCACCAGTTACTTTGCAACTCAGTTCCCCTGGCTTCCACCACCAGTTCAACTCACCGTGCTCCCCCCTCCCAACTCCCAACAGTGACTTAGCAGCTCAGTTCACTCTGCTCTTCCTCCTAGCAGTTACGTAGCTGCTCACCTGCCCTTGTTTTCCCTTCCCAGTAGTGACTCAGCAGCTGAACTCACTCTGCTGTCCCTCCCAGCAGTTACTCAGCTGCTCACCTCCCCTTGCTTTCCCCTCTCAGTAGTGACTCAGCAGCTCAGCTCCCCTGCTCCCCCTCCCAGCAGTGACTCTGCTAAGCACCCCTTGCTTTCCCCTTCCAACAGTTACTCAGCAGCTCACCTCACCTTGCTTTCTCCGCTCAGCAGTGACTCAGCAGCTCACCTCACCTTGCTTTCTCTGCCCAACAGTCACTCAGCAGCTCACATCACCTTGCTTTCTCCACCCAGCAGTGACTCAGCAGCTCACCTCTCCTTGCTTTCTCTGCCCAACAGTCACTCAGCAGCTCAGCTCACCTTGCTTTCTCTGCCCAGCAGTGACCCAGCAGCTCAGCTCACCTTGCTTTCTCTGCCCAGCAGTGACTCAGCAGCTCAGCTCGCCTTGCTTTCTCCGCCCAACAGTCACTCAGCAGCTCAGCTCACCTTGCTTTCTCCGCCCAGCAGTTACTCAGCAGCTCAGCTCACCTTGCTTTCTCCGCCCAACAGTGAATCAGCAGCTCAGCTCACCTTGCTTTCTCTGCCAAACAGTCACTCAGCAGCTCAGCTCACCTTGCTTTCTCCGCCCAGCAGTGACTCAGCAGCTCAGCTCACCTTTTTTTCTCTGCCCAGCAGTGAATCAGCAGATCAGCTCACCTTGCTTTCTCCGCCCAGCAGTGACTCAGCAGCTCAGCTCATCCTGCTCCCCCTCTTAGCAGTGACTCAGCAGCTCAGCTCACAATGCTCCACCTTCCAGGCTTTTAATCTCTAATGCAAACACAGAACTGATGACAGAAAGAGAGGAGAGCCCAGGCTCCAATTGTCATAAACTTGAAGATGGGTTTCTCCACAGTGCCTGCAGCTACAGAGGTCAGTGGAGGTTTATTTTAAAGCTTTTGTGCTGCTTGTTAACAATATGCAAATAATCTATTTATAACCTGACCACATTTCTACTAAAATCATGAGTTACACCAGGTTACAGGTGGAGTCAACAACAAGAAGGGAGCAGAAAACCTGTGTTGCCTGTAGCTGCCAGTCAGCTGTCTTCCTCCATTGTTGTGATGCTGACCTGATGGAAGGTGAAATCTGCCTTACGGAGTTCACATTGATGTATTCTTTCTGGAGATAGCTGGTTGTGTCCCTCTCAGTGGTTCCTCCATGAAGGAAGAGGGATGTTCTTATGAAGTATAGGATGTGTGGAGCGGGATGCGATTAATTCAGGTGTCACCGACGTGTAATATAATTGCTACTTCCATACTTTTCTGTTTCCCTGTGCGCACGCTGAAAGCCTCCCATGGGGAAACCTCCGCCAGAACAACAAAACGTTTAGCAGAACGAGCTCCGGTAATAACAGAGCGCAGAACTACAATTCGCTGTCATATTTGTTAACATAAGTGAGAGCTGTCACGCCGCCCCTTCCACAGGATGTGCAATAGAACAGCGCCCCCAGTGGTTGGGTTATTACGCTGCAATAATTAACATTAGTTAGAGGATTGATGAGACCTCCCAGGGCAGAATGTGGTTAGTAGGAAACCATAGGGGCCCCTCCATGTCCCCTGGAACTGAGCCTCCAGTGGTTGGGTTATTATGCTGCAATGACTAACATTAGAGGAATAATGAAACCTCCCCGGATATAATGTGATTAGTTGGAAACCATCGGGGCCCCTCTATGTCAAATGGAATGGTGCCTCCAGTGGTTGGGTATTATGCTGCAATGACTAACATTAGAGGAATAATGAAACCTCCCCGGATATAATGTGCTTAGTAGGAAGCCATAGGGGCCCCTCTATGTCCAGTGGAACGGCGCCTCCAGTGGTTGGGTTATTATGCTGCAATGACTAACATTAGAGGAATAATAATACTTACCAGGACACAATGTAGTTAGTAGGAAGCCATAGGGACCCCTCTATGTCCAATGGAACGGCGCCTCCAGTGGTTGGGTTATTATGCTGCAATGACTAACATTAGAGGAATAATGAAACATACCAGGACACAATGTAGTTAGTAGGAAGCCATAGGGGCCCCTCTATGTCCAATGGAACGGCGCCTCCAGTAGTTGGGTTATTATGCTGCAATGACTAACAATAGAGGAATAATAAAACTTACCAGGACACAATATAGTTAGTAGGAAGCCATAGGGACCCCTCTATGTCCAATGGAACGGCGCCTCCAGTGGTTGGGTTATTGTGCTGCAATAACTAACAATGGTCAGAGGATTGATGGAAGCTCCCAGGACACAATGTGGTTAGGAGGAAGCCATAGGGGGTACATCCATGTCCATTGCAACGGCGCTTCCAGTGGTTGGGGTATTTTACAGCATTAACTAACATCAGTCAGAGAGTTGATGAAACCTTCCAGAACAGAATGTGAATGGTAGGAAGATATTGGGGCCCCTCCATGTACAATAGAACAGCGCCCCCCAGTGTTTGGGTTTTTGTACAGCAAAATCAGTTAGACAATTTCCTGGACCTTTCAGGGCACAATGTGGATAGTAGGAAGCCATAGTGTCCCCTCCATGTCAGATAGAACAGCGCCCCTGGTGGTGGGGCATTATACAGCAGTTACCAACATCAGTTAGACAGGATTGCTGGGACCTCTCAGGGCCCCATGTGGATAGTAGGAAGCCAATGAGACCCCTCCATGTTCAACAGAACAGTGCTCCCCACGGGTGGGGCACTATACAGCACTAATTAACAATGGTCATAATGAGACCCTCCAGGACGCTACATGGATAGCAGGAAGACATGTGGATGGGGGTCCTCCATGTCCAATAGAACAGCCCCCCCCCCTCATGGTTGGGCTATTGAAAAGCAGCAACCAACATCAGTAAGAGGTTTGCTGGGACCTCTCATGGCACAATGTGGATAGAAGGAAGCCATAGGGACCTCTCCATGTCCAATAGAACAGCACCTCTGGTGGTAGGGCATTTTAGAGCAACAACTAATATCGACCATGATAACACACTCCAGGACACAACATGGATCATGGGAAGACATTGGGACCCCTCCATGTCCAATAGAACAGCGCCCCCTGTGGTTGGGTTATTTTACAGCAACAACGGGATTGTGGAGACATTCCAGGACTACACATATACAATGGTGCAGTCTGATCACTGGTGGAGGGGAGACTGAGCAAATTCTTCCTCCTGCCTGCAGCAGACTGATGACATAATCTTATCCTAGGCAAAGTCACAGACTGGAGCTCAAGGATGGCTTTTAATGATAAAATGTGTTTTTTAATGATATTTTTGCTGTGTACTATGACCTGTCAGAAATGTATTTACGAGACTCACATAAAAACCCACTTTGACTCTCCACCATCTATGAAGTATTTAGGAATCAGTCTATGGATGGACCAACCCTTTAAAATCATACATTTCTACTAACACTAAAGTTATATCTGGTGTAGCCATGGGGATCTGTGTACAGGAAGAGGTGTGGGAAGCCATTTTGTCTCCCCCATTAATCATATGGAGGCGCGAGGTGTAAGACACTCACTAAACAAGGCCTAATGACCTCTTCGTATGTCCTCACCTCGTTAACTGGCTAATGATCTGCCTGCTGAAAGAAATGAGACCCCACCCCACCTTCCATGGAGCTTCCCTCTCTGCTTCCATTTCCCTTTTTTCCCTTTCTCTCTCAAATTTAAATAAGCTTTATTGGCAGGGCCAATATATATTTTAGTCATACAATTGAGGAGTTATTATGGGATGGATAAGGGAGGGAAATGTGAAAAGGAACATGTCCTAGGGGTAAAGGATAATATAAAGGTAATAGGTGGTGAGTATCTCTATCTCCCCTTCTGCACCCTTCCACCTCTCACTTCTCTTATTCATTCTTATTCCCTCTCCCCTCTCTGTCTTCCTCTGTCTCCTTCATTCTCTCTCCTCTCTCTCTTTCTCCTCTTTCTTTAGCTCTGTCTCTATTACCCTATCTCTCTGTTTATCTCTCTCTTTCTCTTTATCTCTCTCTGTCACTTTCTCTTCTCCCTTTCTCTCCTCTTTTTCTTTCTCTCTTTGATTTTCTCTATTTCTCTCCCTTTCTTTGTTTCTCCAACCTCTCCTCTTTTTTCCTCCCTCTTCTCCTCATTTTCTGTTTTTCTCTATCTCTCACCCTCCTCTCTATATTTTCTTTCTTTCTTTCTTTCTTTCTTTCTTTCTTTCTTTCTTTCTTTCTTTCTTTCTTTCTTTCTTTCTTTCTTTCTTTCTTTCTTTCTTTCTTTCTTTCTTTCTTTCTTTCTTTCTTTCTTTCTTTCCTCTCTTCTCTTCTCTTCTCTTCTCTTCTCTTCTCTTCTCTTCTCTTCTCTTCTCTTCTCTTCTCTTCTCTTCTCTTCTCTTCTCTTCTCTTCTCTTCTCTTCTCTTCTCTTCTCTTCTCTTCTCTTCTCTCTCCTCTCTCTCTTCTCTATTTCTTTCTCTCTGTCCCTCTCGCTCTCCTTTTCTCTTTCCCTGTCACTTTCTCTTCTCTCTCTCCCTTTCTCTGTCTCTCCCTCCTCTGTTCTCACTCTCTCCACTTTTTTCCTCTCTCTTCTCTTCTCTGTTTCTCTATCTCTCTCCATCCTCTCCTCTGTATATTCTCTCTCTCTCAATCTCTCTCTGTCTCCTCTGTATATCCGTCTCTCTATTTCATCTCTCTTTCTCTCTCCCTTTCTCTCCTTTTCTCTTTTTTTTCTTCTTCTGTCTCCCCCCCCCCTCTATTTTATCCCTTTTTCTCCCTTCTTCGTCTTCCTTTGTCTCCTTCTTTCTCTATCCTCGATTCTCTGTCTTTCTTTCCCTTTCTCTGCATCTCCCCTCCCTGTTCTCTCTCTCCACTTTTTTCCTCTCTCTTCTACTCTTCTCTGTTTCTCTATCTCTCTCTGTACTCTCCTCTGTATCTTCTTTCTTTCTTTCTTTCTTTTTTCTTTCTTTTCTTTCTTTCTTTCTTTCTTTCTTTCTTTCTTTCTTTCTTTCTTTCTTTCTTTCTTTCTTTCTTTCTTTCTTTCTTTCTTTCTTTCTTTCTTTTCTCTCTCTCTCCTGTCCCTGTCCCTGTCACTTTCTCTCTCTCTCTCTCTTCTCTCTTTCTCTTCTCTTCTCTTCTCTTCTCTTCTCTTCTCTTCTCTTCTCTTCCCTTCTCTTCTCTTCTCTTCTCTCTCTCTCCTCTATTCCTTTCTCTCTGTCCCTCTCGCTCTCCTTTTCTCTTTCCCTGTTACATTCTCTCTCACCCTTTCTCTGTCTCTCCCTCTTCTCTTCTCTTCTCTCCTCTCTTCTCTTCTCTTCTCTTCTCTTCTCTTCTCTTCTCTTCTCTTCTCTTCTCTTCTCTTCTCTTCTCTTCTCTTCTCTTCTCTTCTCTTCTCTTCTCTGTTTCTCTATCTCTCTCCTTCCTCTCCTCTGTATATTCTCTCTCTCTCATCTCTCTCTTTCTCCTCTGTATATATCCGTCTCTCTATTTCATCTCTCTTCTCTCTTTCTTTCTCCCTTTCTCTCCTTTTCTCTTTCTTTTTTTTCTTTTCTTCTCTCTCTCTCTCTCTCCCTCACCCCCTCGCCTTCTCTCTTTATCATTCTCTCCTTCTCTCTCTTCTCTCTTTATCATTCTCTCCTTCTCTCTCTTCTCTCTTTATCATTCTCTCCTTCTCTCTCTCTCTCTCTCTCTGTCTCTCTCTCTCTCTCTCCCCCCCCTCTGTCTCTCTCTCTCTCTCTCTCTCTCTCTCTCTCCTTCTCTCTCTCTCTCTCTCTCTCTCTCTCTCTCTCTCTCTCTCTCTTTATTTGTAGTTCTATTACATTGTTCAGGATGAAGTTTTGCAGTCCTTGTTTTCCTTTGTTTCCCGGGTGGAACAAACCGCTTCCATCTGTGTGTAACTAAGTCCATGTATATACACACACATAAATATTGTTCTGCGCACAGGCACACATGGATATCGGTGTGCACATGTCCTGAACTATGTCACGTCTTCAGTGACATCTCCTCCTCGGGGTCCATGCAGGGGGCCCCTCTTCCCACACTCGCTGTGCGGTGTGCGGACCCCGTGTATATTATTGTTGTGTCCAGTAAAGAAATGTTTATTGTGTGCACTGAGATCTGTTTGGAGAAATGTCACGCTGCTATTGTGTGTGACCGCCGGCGGTCAAGTAATGAGAAAGCAAAACTGTGAAATGCTTCCTTGCCTTTAACAAACATCGAATGTAAGTAGATGTAAACCGATCACCCAAATCTCATCTAATCTTTAACATCTTCATGTCATTTCCGGACTTGTGTTCATTTTTCTAAAATATGCAGATTTTAGTAAAACAATCTCTGGTGATCCTGCCATGAAGGCCCTTGTTTATGCACTTCCTGTTATAGGGTGACAACGCTCTGTCCCTTTCTGCCAATTGTGCTCCTCATTATAAGCCATGCACTTATTGCAATATAATTAGATGCATTTGTAGCTACAATGTTACCAATAAAATGGAACAAGTATAAATGAGCTCTTTGGGTTGTAGGATATTATGGGATGTGTCAGTAAAAATCAGCATGTGAAAACAGAATTTTATTAAGAAATAATATGTTCACAGATGTCTGACACAGATCAGCCCCTGCTCTAAAGTTATTGAAATATCCACTTAAGCAATGGTGCTAACTAACCATGGAGGTCATCTTTGAGAAACACTTAAGATTGAAAAGGTTAAAAAGTGATGCCTATTTTTGTTCTTGCCGACCAGATTTCTTTCTATAGCAACTTTATATTTGAGCACCACGCCTTCCATTGCCTTCCTAATTGGGCGAAGGCTACGTACTACTATGATTCTGTTCCTCGATATAAAGGGAATTCAATAGTAAACTTTAGTAAACTGCCAATTTATCACGATTGTAGGGCAGATGACCAACAATGATGAGGGTTTTTATCGGGTGGAAATAGAGGGCCTTTTCAAGATGGTGCAGGGAGAATAGCCTTTTGCACAATGTTAGTAAAACGAAGGATCTGCCAGCTGACTTGCTCTTAGGGACAACTATTGCAGAAGATGTCATATATTCATTTTGGCTTGGAACAGTTGTGTTTCTTGAAGTCCAATCTTTCTCTTCTTGGTGATAGAAGGTGATTGCGTTGTCAGGTTTGCACATGATATCACCATTGTTAGGCCAATTAAGAACAATGATGATTATTTCCAATAGGTAAAAGCTATCATCGTTGTTCTTAGATTGGCCTAACAATGGTGGTATCATCTGCAACCTGATGGCTAGACTACCTTCTATCAGCAAGAAGAGAAAGGTTGGCCTTTAAGAAATACAACCATTGCGAAGCTTTCCAAACCAAAATGGATAAATGCTTTGAAAAAAAAGATCTTTTGCAATAGTTGTTCCTAAGAACAAGTGCGGGGAGAATAACCTGTTGAGCAACGTTAGCAAAATAATGGATCTGTCAGTTGACTTCGGGATGAGAGATATTAAGTCATAAAAAATCCATGGAGTAGAGATGGAACGGGTAAATAGCTTTAGGTTCTTGGAGACAACTATCCCAGAATATCTTTCATGGACAGCACATACTGTATATGCATTTTGGTTGGGAAAGCTCAGCAACAGTTGTATTTCTTGAGGAGGTATAAGAAGGTCAATCTTTCATAACAGGTTCTTCTGGATGGTTGAAGGTGTTTCGATAATCAAGTTTGCAGATGATACCACCATTGTTGGGAAGATCACAAACAATGCTGAGGAGTTTTATGGATTGAAATTGAGGGTTTGTCAAGATGGTGCAGGGAGAATAACCTGTTGCTCAACATTAGCAAAACTATGGAGCTGACAGTTGCTTTCAGGAGGAGAGATATGAAGTCACATACAGTATTCCTTTGGTTGTAGAATGGAGTAGAGGTTGAACAAGTAAATAGCTTTAGGTTTTTGGAGATAACTATCCCAGAAGATCTTTTGTGGATGTTGGTTGGGAAAACTCAGCAATAGTTTGTTTCTTGAAGAGACATAAGACGGTCAACTTTTCACAACAGGTTCTTATTGATGATCGAAGGAAATTCAATCACCATTGTTGGGCGGTTTACTAACAAGGTTGAGGGTTTTTATCAGGTGGAAATAGAGGACCCATCAAGGTGGTGCAGAAAGAATAACCTGTTGGGCAAAATTAAGGAGCTGGATGACTGAATTCAGGAGAGGAGATATGAAGTCATTTATTTCTGTGCTTGTAGATTGGAGTAGAGGTGGAACGGGTAATCAGATTTAGGTTTTTAGAGACAACTATGCTAGAAGATCTTTCATGGACGGCACATATATCAGTGTTGGTTGGGAAAGCTCTGCAATGGTTGCATTTCTTGGGGAAACTCAAAAAGGCTATCCCTTTACAACAGGTTCTTCTTGATGATTGAAGACAATCCAATCATCATTTAGGTTGGGACAGCTCAGCAGCAGTTGTATTTCTAAAGGAGCTACAAGAAGGTCAACCTTTCACAACAGGTCCTCCTGGAAGGTTGAAGGTAATTCCATCATCAAGTTTGCAGATGATACCACCATTGTTGGGCATATCACAAACAGTGATGAGGGTTTTTATCTGGTGGAAACAAAAGGTCTGTCAGTATGGTACAGGAAGAATAACCTGTTGCTCAACATTAGCAAAACTAAGGAGCTGATGGTTGCCTTCGGGAGGAGAGATATGAAGTCATATATTCATTTGCTTGTAGTTTGGAGTAGAGGTTGAATGAGTAAATAGGAGGTGTAAGAAACTCAGATGTTCACAAAAGGTTCTTCTAATGCCGTGTACACACAAGCGGACTTTACGGCAGACTTTGCCCGGTGGACTTTTCTACGGACTTTACGATGGACTTTCTGAATAAACTGACTTGCCTACACACAATCAACCAAAGTCCGTCGAATTCGTACGTGATGACGTACGATCGGACTAAAACAAGGAAGTTGATAGCCAGTAGCCAATAGCTGCCCTAGCGTGGCTTTTTGTCCGTCGAACTAGCATACAGACGAGCGGACTTTTCGACCGGACTCGAGTCCGTCGGATAGATTTGAAACATGTTTCAAATCTAAGTCCGTCCAACTTTTGAGAAAACAAAGTCCGCTGGAGCCCACACACGATCGCATTGTCCGACGAAATCCCGTCCGCCGGGCAAAGTCTGCCGTAAAGTCCGCTCGTGTGTACGCGGCATTAGTTTTATGGAGGAACAATAGAGTATATTGTGACAAACCATGGCTTGTGGTGTATGGTATGTGTACAGCTCAGGACTGCCATAAAAGCTGCACACTAGGATTATTTTAAACACTGTAGCACTTAGCATAAATAAAACAATCAATTAATCAATAAAGTCTTTATTTGGATCACCTATTTCTTGTTCACCATGTGTCTATATGTTTCTTTTATTTCTTTATTTATTTTTCCTAGTTATTTTAGGCACAGATGATTCAATGATTGCTTTCATTCTGCTAAGTGCTACAGTGTAAAAAATAATCTTTGTAACAAGTTTCGTTTGACTTGGTAAAATTATATGTAGCATCTGCACTAAGCCCTGGTTCACACTGATGCGATTTCTGATGCACTCCAGAACTCATGGAATCGCATGACAAATGGAATTACACAAGTCCGATGTGATTTTAAAAAGGGACCTGGGCGAGTTTAGTGCGATGCGATTTTTAGCTACAAAGACTTGAATGGAAACCGCATGCAGAATGCTTATCTGTCCTAAAGTAACACAATTCCAGGAAGGAGAGAGAGAGAGAGAGGGAGAGAGAGAGAGAGAGAGAGAGAGAGAGAGAGAGAGAAGGAGAAGGGGAGAGAGAGAGAGGGGGGGAGAGAGAGAGGAGAGAGAGAGAGAGAAGGGGGGAGAGAGAGAGAGAGAGAGAAGGGGAGAGAGAGGGGAGAGAGAGAGAGAGAGAGAGAGAGAGACAGAGAGAGAGAGAGAGAGAGGGGGAGAGAGAGGGGAGAGAGAGAGAGAGAGAGAGAGAGAGAGAGAGGGGGGGGGGAGAGAGAGAGAGAGAGAGAGAGGGGGGGGAGGGAGGGAGGGAGGGAGAGAGAGAGAGAGAACTAATCCAAATAGCATCAAAAACGCATTATAATCACATCTGAACTGCATCAACTCGCAGTGTGGCTGCACATTTAAATTGTGATGCCCATTGGGTTGGAAGTATGAAAGTGTTGGTTGACATACCACTAAATTGTAGAGCAGATTTTTCCCCCAAACTTGTGACTTCTTTATTTTACCTGTCAAAAGAATTTTAAATGAGTAAGGAAGGGATATGATGTCATAAGCCTATACTATAGGGCAGGGATCTCCAAACTGTAGGTTGTGGGCCAGATGCATCCCTCTACATGACTTCTTCTGGCCCTTGGGGCACTATTACGCCTACTCATATGAGGCGCTATTCCTCCCACTTACACCATTAATGGGGCACTATTCCTCTCAGTGACTTCAACAATGGGGCACTACTTCTCCCACTGACACCAATCATGGGGCACTAATGATGGGGAAACCAATGATTGACTCCAATGGTGGGGCACTATTCCTCCCAGGGACTTCAACAATGGGGCACTATTCCTCCCCCTGACACCAATAATGGGACACTATTCCTCTCAGTGACTCCAACAATGGGGCATTATTCCTCCCACTGACAGCAATAATGGGGCACTATTCCTCACCCTGACACCAATGATGGGACACTATTCCTCTTAGTGACTCCAACGATGGGGCACTATTTCCTTCACTCATACCAATCATGAAGCACTATTCTTCCCACCCATACCAATGATGGGGCACTATTCCTCCCACTGACACCAATGATGGGGCACTATTCCTCCCACTGACACCAATGATGGGGCAATTTTCTTCCCAGTGACTCCAACGATGGGGCACTATTCCTCCCACTGACACCAACGATGGGGCACTATTCCTTCCACTAATACTAATGATGGGGAACTATTCCTCCCACTGACACCAACGATGGGGCACTAATGATGGGGAAACCAATGACTGACACCAACGATGGGGCACTATTCCTCTTCCTACTGACCACAGGTGCTATGTAATTTTTTTACATCCACCGGTAAATATCTGGACCCACTAAAGTCTAAAGGGTTTAGAAAGTTTGGACACCCCTGCTATAGGACATTGTATTTGCCTTTTTGTATATTTAATATGTTTCTTATATTAATAACAATTGTGTGGTAAATGGGATTTAGTGGGACATTGGGCAGAGGGGTTGTTGTTATTTTTTATGTATCACTATTATTTATTTATTTATTTTATTTATAATGTTTTATATTTAGCAAGGGGTGGGGCTACGACTACATTTCACTGTATCATTTTCTATGATATAATGACAATACATTTCTTGACAATAAGTCCATATGTGACGGAGTTGGTTCTATCGCCTGGGCTGTCACCTTTCCGTCTCCGAGTGCTGTACGCTCTGTATACATACATATATATATATATATTACTTCAAAACTTGAAAGTTTCTCCAGTTTCCATGGCGATGTGATGCACCTTTTTTGTTTCCATGGCAACTTTCCCAGGATTTTAAGATGCTGAGTTCCATTTCTTAGTTGCTATGCTGTGTGATGTCCCCATGGGAGAGCGGAGTGACAGCACTGAAGTGTGACAGGAATACCAGCATGGTGCAATCTCACCTGGAGGAGCCGGGAAGAGCGCCGTCACCTACCTGAGGGACAGAGAGAAGAGATGGGCAAGGGACGGGGGAGATGGCACGCAGTGACTGCATACAAAGCAACCAAGACTGACCAATCAGATTTCAGCGTACTGCAGTCAGATCAGTAAATTGCAAGTTTTAATTCCCTTCCCACAGATCTTCCTCCATGGTCCTGTGGTGGGTTGAATTACACTCAGCCCTTTTTTTGATCCTTATGGGTTGGGGCACAAAGTTACTCTTGCCCCCCCCCCCCCCCCCCCCGAGATGTTCTTTATGTTCTCATCCAATGTTGCACCAAAATGCCCACAGAGGGAAAGTCCTCCAGGGTCTTCTTGGAGGTGTGGTTCACCAACAAGCATTTCAGCCAAAAGCTCCTTCTACAACTTCCTGTGACCCTAGGGTGTCATAGGGGAGGGTTATCATCAAGTTGAAAACAGAATTTCATCAAATATCTGACACAGATCAGCCCCTTGCAGCAGCCTCTCAACTTGCAACTTGCTACAAAGCTTTGCAGTCTGATCAATGGGGGAGAGGAGACTGAGGAAATGCTTCCTCCTGCCTGCAGCAAACTGATGACATCATCTCAGCCTACACAGAGTAACTGAGTGGTGACCTCATCTCAGCCTAGGCAAAGTCACTGATTGGTGACCTCACCCCAGCCTAGGCTAAGGCACTGATTGGTGACCTCACCCTAGCCTAGGCAACGTCACTGGCTGGTGACCTCACCTGAGCCTAGGCAACATCACTGACTGGTGACCTCACCTCAGCCTAGGCAACGTCACTGACTGGTGACCTCACCTCAGCCTAGGCAACGTCACTGACTGGTGACCTCACCTCAGCCTAGGCAACGTCACTGACTGGTGACCTCACCTCAGCCCAGGCAAAGTCACTGACTGGTGACCTCACCTCAGCCTAGGCAATGTCACTGACTGGTGACCTCACCTCAGCCCAGGCAAAGTCACTGACTGGTGACCTCGCCCCAGCCTAGGCTAAGTCACTGATTGGTGACCTCACCCCAGCTTAGGCTAAGTCACTGACTGGTTATCTCACCCCAGACTAGGCAACGTCACTGGCTGGTGACCTCACCTGAGCCTAGGCAACATCACTGAGTGGTGACCTAACCTCAGCCTAAGCAAAGTTACTGGCTGGTCATCTCACCTCAACCTAAGCTAAGTCACTGACTGGTCATCTCACCTTAGACTAGGCAATGTCACTGACTGGTGACCTCACCTCAACCTAAGCTAAGTCACTGAGTGGTGACCTCACCTGAGCCTATACAACATTACTGACTGGTGACCTCACTTCAGCAAAGTCATTGAGTGGAGCTCAAGGATGGCTTAAAGTATGCGTAAACCCTTGCCTTGAAAACCACCCAGCAGTTGGAGAAACAGCAGTACACTGATCTTCCCAGTGAACAGCTGCGCAGGGGGGCATTTCAGCACAAGTCTGATCATTAGAGGATAGGAAGGCTGTTCTCCCAGCACAGCTAGAAATTTGACCCGCTGGGATGGATGATGCCTAGTGTGGTCAGTTTGCAATAGGACAGCAGGGGGACTAGCAGGATCAACAGGCATTTCACACAAAGGAAAAAAAATACAAAGAGGACAGGATACTTTTTCACACAAGTTGATGGTACAACAGACACACATCAGGAATATAAAATGTTGGTGGGAACGTATCTTCTAATGATAAAAGGTTTAGATTTTCTAACAAATGATACGATCGCTGTACATTGTGGCATGTCAGGAAATTTATTCATATAGACTCATGAAGTTACAGACAGGTCCACTTTAATCCAGTCCAGTGACTGGTGGGACTGGTAGAGGTGATGAGGGGCCCGCTCTCTCCCCGCCGCACATTCTTCTGATGAGCTCCTCTCCAGAAATCAGTGTTGTCATCAATGAGTCTTTGTCAGCCGGCGGCACACACAGGACACGGGTTTGTTTTTGGTCCGTCAAGTGTAACACAGAATTCCTCAATCAATCAGCCGGCAATCTGCTTTAATTAAATCTCATTGTGTCCGGGGCGCACCACCTGACAGGAGGACCCCGGGGAGAGGAGATCCCATCATCTCCTCCATGGTGATCCCTTTCCGCACATCTGGATACGTTCCGCGGTGAGGTGAGGATGAAGAAGACGGATCATCATTACCAGATGGAGATCTTTTCATTTTTTTTTTCTTAGTGTTGGTGGCCTTTCCTGCACCCATTGCAGCCGACGCGTTCCGTATGGATATCTATGAATATATTAAGCCCGATTATTCCAAAGTCACAGGTGAAGGAACCAGCGAACAAGATGTAATCCCTGAACTGGATTCTATTCAGTTTGCACTGTGGGGTTGATTTACTAAAGGCAAATTGGCTGTGCACTTTGCAAGGGCAGTTGCTCCAGAGCTTAGTAAATGAGCAGAGGCTCTGCTGACTTCCATCATCCAATCAGGTGCAAGCAAAAATTCTGCTTTTTAACCCCTTCAGACTAGCGCTATAGCCAAATGACGGTCGATCCCGACTCCTTACCATGTGATCAGCTGTCAGCCAATGATGTAAACAGAAGATCGGTAATCGTATTTTTTCTTCTTCTCACGCTGACAGCGTGAGGAGAAAAAAAAAGCCGATCACCGACTTCTGTTGAAGGGACATCAGTCCCGAAGAGGAAGAGGTGAAGCCGCTTCATATGTGCCCACCAGTACCGCCTGCCAGTGCCACCTGCCAGTGCCATGAATCAGTGCCCACAAAGCAGTGCCCACCAGTACATAAGTGCCAGCAATCAGTGCCACCTATCAATGCCCACAAGTGCCACCTGTCAATGCCCACCAGTGGTGCCAATCAGTGCCTCCTCAGTGCCACCTAGCAGTGCTGCCTATCAGTGTCACCTACCAGTGCCGATCAGGGCCCATCACTGCCACCCATCAGTGCCCAACACTGCTACCCATCAGTGCCCATCACTGCCAGCTATCAATGCCACCTATCAGTGCCACCTATTAGTGCCCTTCAGTGCCACCTATCAATGCCCTTCAGTGCCGCCCATCAGTGCCTCCTCTCAGTGCCCACCAATGCCACCTCATCAGTGCCCACCAGTGCCGCCTATTAGTGCCCATCAGTGTCGCCTTCTCAGTGCCCATCAATGCAGCTTATCGGTGCCCATCACTGCCGCCTATTAGTGCCCATCAGTGTTGCCTTATCAGTGCCCATCAGTGCCACCTCATCAGTGCCCACCAGTGCCGCCTATTAGTGCCCATCAGTGTCGCCTTATCAGTGCCCATCAGTGCAGCCTCATCAGCGTACATCAATGAAGGAGAAAAATTACCTGTTTGCAAAATTTATTAACAAAATATAAAACGGTTTTGTATTTTTTTTTTTAAATTCAGTCTTTTTTCATTTTTTTAACAAAAACAATAAAAAAAACCTCAGGGGTGATCAAATACCACCAAAAGAAAGGTTTATTTGTGGGGAAAAAAATTATAAAAATGTAATTAGGGTACAGTGTTGTATAACCACGCAATTGTCATTCAAAGTGCGTCAGCGCTGAAAGCTGAAAATTGGTCTGGGCAGGAGGGGGGTTCAGGTGCCCGGTGTGCAAGTGGTTAAATTTTCCTTGCCTGTGATTGGGTATTTTTTGCAAAGTGAATCTTTACCTCATTCAAAGTGCACCGTCTATTTGCCTTTAGTAAATCAACCCCAATGCATCAAAATAAAAGGGGCATTCTTTTTAGGGGCCACTGTACATCTTTGCATTGCGGTAATGAGTGCGTCACCCCAACATGAGTGCCATTCCTTACATTCCCTCCAATGTTTTTTTGTTTATAGCGCAAAAAAAAAAATAAACGCAGAGGTGATCAAATACCACCAAAAGAAAGCTCCATTTGTGGGGAAAAAAGGATGTCAATTTTGTTTTGGTACGGCGCAGCGCGGCCGCGCAATGGTTAGTTAAAGTAACGGAGTGCCGTATCGCAAAAAATGGCCTGGTCATGAAGGGGGGTAAATCTTCCAGAGCTGAAGTGGTTAATTGACCAAGCTGAAGTTAGAAGCTGATTGGTTACTATGCACAGCTGCAACAGATTCTGTGTGCTCCAGTTTTAGTAAACCCCCCCCCCCCCCCATACCGCCTATCTATTTGATGTTTACACGCACACCTAGATATATATATATATATTCGGGAATTTCTGCTCCTAGACTGTACACATCAGATAACATTGTCCCACATTCCATGCGTCTGTATTTTGTCTGAGAGACGCTCCGGATCTGTGATGTGGTGTCACCGGGCGGAGATTAGGGATCTCTTGTCATCTGCGCTCGGCAGAGGAAGTCCAATCAGCTGGGATGATATAAAGTGACGATTGATACATTTTAGTTTGAATACAAATTCCTCCGATCTATCCAAAGGTTCCAACTTGTCACCATGTTTGAAGGCGATCTCCACTTATATAAAAAATTCTTTCCTCACCCACCTGTCAAAAATCAGACGGACTTTAGATTTGGAACATGTTTCAAATCTTTCCGACGGAACTCGAGTCCGATCGAAAAATCCGTTCGTCTGTCTGCTAGTCCGACGGACAAAAACGGACGCTGGGGCAGCTATTGGCTACTGGCTATGAACGTCCTTATTCCAGTCCCTTCGTACGTCATCGCGTTCAAACGAACGGACTTTCGACCGGACTTTAGTCTGTTCGTGTGTGGGCAAGTCCGGTCGTTCGAAAATCCGTCGGACCTTTGATGCTGAAGAGTCCGCCTGTGTGTACGCGGCATTAGAGTACCATTTCCAAATAATTGCTGTGTTTGTTAAGCCAAAGGTGATTTAATAAAGAGTCATTGCAATCATTCGATGAAGATTTTTCTTTTGTTTGTTCACTTTGCCGCATTCGAATCAAAAAAAAAAAAAAAAAAAGCTAAAGTTTTCGATTTCGACCGATTTCAAAATAGATGGATTCGAACGAGAAAATCGGTAAATTCGAAAAGAAATTTCAAAAAAGACATAAAACGAATGCAAATCCCGAAAACGAATTGAATGAATCAATCGAATAGCCAATGACTGATCAGTGTACCGGCCGGTACCATGTGATTGCTGTGACCAATCACGGTAGATCACATGATAATCGTAAATAATCACTGGCTTTGATTCCTGCCATTCATTGTGTACAATTGGGTTGCAAGCTGTGATCGGTCACAGTGATCACATGGTACAGGCAGGGCCAATCACAGCCCATCTGTACCATGTGATTAGCTGTGGCCAATCACAGCTAATCACAACAATACACACTGAATTAATCAATTTCATTCAGAAAAAGAATGGTTGCTTATATCAGTTTTTTTTTGTCACCAGTGCAGTAAAGTGTTATCATATAAATGGCGTGGCAGTGATCAGGAACACTGATTTGTGACAGTGTAAAAAAAAATATATAAATATATATATATATATATATATATATATATATATATATATATATATATATATATATATATATATATATATATATATAATAAAAAAATAAAAAATAAAATCGTTCAAAAAAATAAAAATATAATAAAAAAAATAATATATATATATATATATATATATATATATATATATATATTTTTTTTTATTATATTTTTATTTTTTTATTTTTTTGAACGATTTTATTTTTTATTTTTTTATTACCACACTGTGACCAGAGCAATGCAATGGGGTTGGTTTACTAAAGGCAAATAGGCTGCGCACTTTGCAAAGTGCAATTGCTCCAGAGCTTAGTAAATGAGGTAAAGCTTCACTTTGCAAAGAGTACCCAATCACATGCAAGGAAAATTGAAAAGAAAAATGCATTTTTGCTTGCATATGATTGGATGATGGAACTCAGCAGAACTTTTGCTCATTTACTAAGCTTTGGAGCAACTGCACTTACAGAGTGCAACTGCTCTTTGCAAAGTGCACAGTCTATTTGCCTTTAGTAAATCAACCCCAATGCTACCATAATACCTTTGTACTACTCTGGGGAAGTGAACAGGATTTTTTTTTTTTTTTTGCACATTATGATTGCTTATACAAGTGAATTTCATATGTGTACAGTGTAGCACGACCGCGAAATTGTCATTCAAAGTGCGAAAGCGCTGAAAGCTGAACATTGGCCTGGGCAGGAAGGGGGTGAAAGTGTCCGGTACTGAAGTGGTTAAAACCAGAATTTTTGCCTTTCCCATGATTGGCTGGGATAAAACATCCTCCTACCTTAGGAGACGGGTCAGGCGATTATTTGGTGACGGCTTTGAGGATATATAGCCAGATACAGACACAGCGCAGGTCGGGGGGGGGGGGGGGGATGGTTTCCATTAAATTTCAGGTCCCCGGTGTCCCGGATTCTTAATCTAAAGTCAGGAGAGATGGATTGGGATTGGAAGGCCCCATCGATGGACTTGAAGTGAGAACATCAATCACTCGCGATCCCATCTCCGGCCATCCCGCTTGCACACCCAGATAATGATCCCCGCTCTTCTCTCTTCTCTTTAATTAAAAGTAGCTGTTGACAAGATAACTATGGAGCGCAAAGGATTCTGGGAATATCCAGTACGAGCCGAGCTTTGAAGGGTCAGGTTTAAAGAAAGGGCAGCACAGCCGTAGCAGGTAGGAGAAGAGCGTGGGAAAACATGAATGGCGAAGGGAGGAGGGGGGATGGGGGGGGATTGAACCTGCAGAGAATATAGAGATTTATAATGGTGTCATTTGGGACATGGACAATGCAGATCTTTTAGCTCATCCATCCAGCATATCAGATGACGAGGCAATGAAGGGGCAAGCTGGGAGCCATTCGTTCCTCTTCAGGGGCCCCAACCTTCACGGGGGCCCCTCCAACATATATCACCTTAATGTGACTTCCAGGAAACATCTCCAGATCTAATCCCTGGAGTTCCCCTGAGGTCTGTGCATACCTCCCGGCGCTCTGCTCATCCGCTATGTACTAAAATAAGTGTGGACCTCTACAAGTCTCCATGAATACATTCCTGACATGTCACCAATATACAACAGGATCATTTCTCAGAACAGATCCACCTTTTATCATTGAAAAACTGTCCTTGAGCTCCACACGTTGACTTGGCCTGGGCTGAGATGATGTCATCAGTCTGCTGCAGGCAGGAGGAAGCATTTCCTCAGTCTCCCCTCCCCTAGTGATCAGACTGCAACACTGGAACTTTGCCTAGACTGAGATGACGTCATCAATCTGCTGCAGACGGGGCTGGGTGGTCAAGGGCTGGGCAGGAGGGACAGCTGCCCCGGGTGCAGTGAAGCAAGGGGGCAAGGAATGGTTGTAGGGTGGTTCACCAATTCCAAAAGCATGTATTAACAGTGGGGGAGGGTTGGACAATTCTGGATTCTTGCTCTGGGTACTGAGCGACCCTGTCCTGGTACTGGCTGCAAGCGGGGGGAAGCATTTTCTCAGTCTTACCTCCCCCAGTAATCAGACTGCAACATTGGACTCTTGCATAGGATGAGATGATGTCATCAGTCTGCTGCAGGCAGGAGGAAGCATTTCCTCTGTCCCCCCTACCCCCAGTGATCCGACTGCAACATTGGAACTTTGCTAAGGCAGAGATTATGTCACCAGTCTGCCGCAGGCAGGAGGAAGCATTTCCTCAGTCTCCCCTCCCCCAGTGATCAGACTGCAACATTGGAACTTTGCCTAGGCTGAGATGATGTCATCAGTCTGCTGCAGGCAGGAGGAAGCATTTTTGTGTATTTCACAGGCAAAGGGCAGCCCATTGAAATGAATGGGCTCCTCCAAAATGCAGGGGATGTGCAAAACAGCACACGTGCTCGGGGCGCACTTTCTGGTGTGAATGACCCCAAAAGAAGCTTGTATGTCATTTATCTCAGTTTGTTTTAAAAATCACATATTACCTGACAACAACTGATCGCAATGCACACAAAATGATAAATTAAACTGTATAAATGTATATAAAAAGCTGAACTCCAGACACAAAAACTTTCATTAAAAATATATTCCTCGATGTAAAAACTCAGTAAACAAAAAATAAATAAATAAATTAAAAGTATATATATATATATTCCTTGATAGCAACAAAGGATATAAATCCACTCTGTGAGCACTAAATGCCTTCACAAACCCAGATATTACCTTGTAAAAGCAGCAGTGACATCATCACTGGGCTGTACACAGCCTGTGCAGAGATGTGGGAGGGACTCAGCAGTCTCCACCCACTACAGGCTGCCTGCAGAAAACTACAGGAGGGGGCGGAGACAAGACCAGTCATCCTGCACAAGGAGAGAGAGAGAGCAGAGCTGTAGGAGGGGCTCAGCAGACTCCACCCACCACAGGCTGCCTGCAGAAAGCTACTGAGGAGGGTGGAGACAAGACCAGCCCCCCTGCACAGGTAGAGAGAGCAGAGCTGTGGGAGGGGCCAGTAGACCCCACTCACTACAGGCTGCCTGCAGAAAACTACAGGAGTGGGCGGAGACAAGACCAGTCAGCCTGCACAAGGAGAGAGAGCAGAGCTGTGGGAGGGGACAAGCAGGCTCCACCCACTACAGGCTCCCTGCAGAAAACTACAGGAGGGGGTGGAGACAAGACAGGTCACCCTGCACAAGGAGAGAGAGCAGAGCTGTGGGAGGGGACAAGCAGGCTCCACCCACTACAGGCTCCCTGCAGAAAACTACAGGAGGGGGCGGAGACAAGCACACATTCCAACTTTTTGAGATGGGAATGAGAGACACCTACCCTGTTTTCCCGAAAATAAGACCTAGCGTGATTGTCAGTGATGGCTGCAATATAAGCCCTACCCCCCAAATAAGCCCTACCCTGAAAATAAGACCTACAAGGACTTTAACTAGGCCTTATTTGGCGGGGGCTAGTGCTAATATTGCAACCATTACCGTCAAACACGCTAGGTCTTTTTTCCGGGAAACAGGATATTAGCAAAAGTATCTAGGCATAGGACACACCCGCTGCCACGCCCCCCTTAAAGGAGAATTATATATATATATATATATATTAGTTAAACCCACAAGTACTTTATTTTACCACAACTATTCCTTTATTCTGGCTTTTGAAATGTAAAAATGCAGCAATTTAGAAATTGGATGAAAGTTTTAGCACTGGGAAAAGTGCATTTTATATACAACTATATAGATCAGACCCAAATGAGGGACAAATGAGGAGGAAAGAGGGATAGAGGGACTTTGTTCCAAATTCAGGGCAGTCCCTCGAAATCAGGGACAGTTGAGAGCTCTGGCCAAGACCAGTCACCCTGCAGAGCTGGGGGGGGGGGGGGGGACAAGCAGGCTCCGCCCATTACAGGCTACCTGCAGAAAACTACAGGAGGGGGCGGAGACAAGACCAGTCACCCTGCACAGGGAGAGAGAGCAGGGCTGTGGGAGGGGCCCAGAAGGCTCCACCCACTACAGAAAACTACTGGAGGGGGCGGAGACAAGACCAGTCCCCCTGCACAAGGAGAGAGAGCAGGGCTGTGGGAGGTGCACAGAAGGCTCCACCCACTACAGAAAACTATAGGAGGGGGCGGAGACGAGATCTGTCACCCTGCACAAAGAGAGAGAGCAAAGCTGTGGGAGGGGCACAGAAGGCTCCACCCACTACAGAAAACTACTGGAGGGGATGGAGACAAGACCAGTCGCCCTGCACAAGGTAAGAGAGCAGCAGTGAGCGGTCTTTATTACTGGAAGTCTCACACTGGATGACGGCACAGATCTGGTGCGATAGACGATATTCACTAATCCCAGAGTTCCACTTTAATGGAAAATGTAAAAAAAAAAAAAAAAGGTAAAAAATTCCATCTAGAGGAGAATTCGTGGTGTGTGAAGGAAGCTGAGACTCGCCGCTCGGGGCATAAAGCGAATGTCAGAGGGGCAGAGCGGTGCGGGGGAGGGTCAAGGTGTTGGTAATTCTGAACGGCGTGTTAGCGGAGAGCCGTTGTCACAGCGGGGGTCACCTGCAGAAAGTAGGGCACATCGAGTGTCACCGAGTTCCAGGAACCGGGGGGAGTCGTAGACGCGCTTCAGTCAATATGACCTGAATTAGGCGCAGTATGTGGGAAGTGGAAATGAAAGAGACTTTAAACCCGATGAGATGCGGCAGAAGTCTGTTTGATGTGTCCGCCATCAATATGTATCACAGCCGCCTCAAAGAGAGAGGGGGGGCAGGGGGGCAGGGGGGGGGCGAGAGAACACCAATAATGGAGAGACACAGGGACAGCGAGGTAGAGGGCACCACCCCACCCCCCAACACAGTCCAATCAATGGCTGAACAGATGGAGAAATTTCATTTTATTGTTTAATATTGAACTATTCTTTGATCATTTATAAGGAAACAATAGGAAGAAGAAAAACAGAGTAGAAAGAATCGGGAAGTTATTTTCCATCTTTCCACCAATGAATGAAGAGGAGGAAAAATGACGCAGGAAAATGAGGTGAAAATGATACAAAGTTATTGCTGAATTCCAGGTCTGGATGTTGTATACATTGTTACATTGTTGCAGCTTTGATCATTGTAAGTATGTATGTGCCATACCTGTGTGATCCCCATGGAAGATGAAAGTCACTGTATTAGGTACAGCTTCAACACTGCATCAACACTGCTACTACACCATTACTACATTGCTACTACACTAACACTACACCTCTACTACACTGCATCAACACTGCTGCTACACCGCTACAACACCATTACTACATTGCTACTACACTAGAACTACACCTCTACTACACTGCATTAACACGGCTACTACACCATTACTACATTGCTACTACACTAGCACTACACCTCTACTACACTGCATCAACACTGCTACTACACCCCACTACAACACTTCGCTACTACACTAGCACTACACCACTACTACACTGCATCAACACTGCTACTACACTAGAAATACACCTCTACTACACTGCATTAAGACGGCTACTACACCATTACTACATTGCAACTACACTAGCGCTACACCTCTACTACACTGCATCAACACTGCTACTACACCCCGCTACAACACCTCGCTACTACACTAGCACTAGACAGCTACTACACCTCGACTACACTGCATCAACACTGCTACTACACTAGCACTTCACCTCTACTACATCACTACTACACTATAACTACACCTCTACTACACTGCATTAACATGGCTACTACACTGTTACTACACTACTACTACATAGCACTACACCTCTACTACACTGCATCAACACTGCTACTACACCCCGCTACAACACCTCGCTACTACACTAGCACTAGGCAGCTACTACACCTCGATTACACTGCATCAACACTGCTACTAACTTCACTGCTACTACACCTCTACTACACTGCCACTACACTGCTACTAAACTGCTACTACACCACTATTGTTATTATTTGACAGACGACCTCCTGCACAACTTCATTACGGCTTGCTTGCAACTTCATTAACAGAAGTCAATTCAAGTCGGGATGAAGTTGCCCGAAAGTAGTGCAGGAAACTTTCTCTAAGTCACTGCAACTTGAGTCGCATAGATTAGAATGACAAGTCGCACCCCATGTTTCGCAATGAGTACCATTTATATTTGTGCAAGTTAAAGTCACAGTGACTTAAAAGTAGTTCCTGCTCTACTTTGGTCCAAATTTTATGCGACTTAAGGACCAAAAGTCACATGAAAGTCACACCTGCATGATATACACGATAACCCTAACCTTAGTCATAACCCTAACCCTAGCTTAACCTTAACCATAGCCATAACCCTAACCCTCACCTAACCCTAACACTAGCCTAACCCTAGCTATAACCTTAACTCTAGCCTAACCCTAGCCATAACCTTAACCCTCACCTAACCCTAACTCTAGAATAACCCTAACCATAACCCATAACCTTGCCTAACCCTAACCCTAGCCATAACCCTAACCCTAGCCTAACCCTAACCATAACCCCAAACCTTGCCTAACCCTTACCCTAGCCAAAACCCTAACTCTAGCCTAACCCTAACCATAACCCAAAACCTTGCCTAACCCTTACCCTAGCCATAACCCTAACTCTAGCCTGACCCTTACCCTAGCCATAACCCTAACCATAACCCAAAACCTCACCTAAACCTTACCCTAACTCTAGCCTAACCCTTACCCTTGCCATAACTCTAGCCTAACCCTTACCCTAACCCTACCCTAACCATACCCCAAAACCTCACCTAACCCTTACCCTAGCCTAACCCTTACCCTAGCCCTAACCCTAACCCTACCCTAACCCTAACCATAACCCAAAACCTCACCTAACCCTTACCCTAGCCATAACCCTAACTCTAGCCTAACCCTTACCATAGTCATAACCCTAACTCTAGCCTAACCCTAACCATAACCCAAAACCTCACCTAACCCTTACCCTAGCCATAACCCTAACTCTAGCCTAACCCTTACCCTAGCCATAACCCTACCCTAACCCTAACCCTAACCCAAAACCTCACCTAACCCTTACCCTAGCCATAACCCTAACTCTAGCCTAACCCTTACCACAGCCATAACCCTAACCCTAGCCATAACCCTAACCCTAGCCTAACGCTAGCCATCACTGTGTCAGGAAAAGGAATTGTGTCACACCATGTATATTATCATTGGTCAAAGCCAAATTCACAACAAAGTCGCATTCATCCAAAGTCACATCAAGTCGCACTGTAAAGACGCAATGAAAATCGCATGATTTTGAAGTCACACAAGTGTGACTGGAGTCTGAGTGTAAATAAAAAAAGGTATCTCCAATAGAATTGTATAGGTACAAGTGCACTAATATGATTACAAAATGCTACATAGTAAGTTGTCTCAGTATAAATGTATCTCTTTCTAGATCCACAGCCAAAGGAAGGCCGTTCCTCCAGTATCCTCCATTGCTGTCACCTCTTCTCAGTCCATGGAGGCTCCCAGCCTCTCCTGGCCTCTCCTGGCCTCTCCCGGCCTCTCACTGCAGTGTGAAGGAATATTTGGGATGCCAGGCTGAATCCCTGTTATCATGATGTGACCTCTGGCCCGCAGGGAGTCACGACCTCAGTCAGGAAAATAAGGTGTGCAGACCTCAAGTTTACGGCCTCCGCCCCACACCCATGTCTGACCCCCATGGGGCGATCTTTTCTCCACCACAAAGGACACTACAGGCGCTGCCCGTGACACTAAACCTTCATTAACACGATTCATTTGGTGGCGTTCAAAGCGCGCAATAGTCTTTTCACATAATTTGAAGTGACAGGCTGTAATGAGTTCATAAAGGCGGCGTAACATCGTCCTCCCCGAGCCCATCCAATGCGCTACTGTTTATTTAATGACACAATGCGCAGAGCCGTGGAGTGTCGTAACCCACAGCAACCGCTCGTCCGATTTCATTCATCTATTGAAGAGGACTCCACATCATTACTTTCTACAAAATCGTATTAATCCAGAGAAAGTGTTCCTGCCTGGTGAACCGTGAAAATGAAGGACGGGAAAACATTTCGATGCATTGAAGAGAACCGGCCACAAATGGTTCTGAATTTCAGTGTTGTGGTAGCAGATGTAACATGCAGTGCTGCCTTGTGGTGTAATTCATTTGGAATGGAACCTCAACGAAGGCAACAGACCTGTGTTGTATCTCTGTCTAGTGACATTGACGCTATGTCCCCTTATTCTCCTGTATCTCTGTCTAGTGACATTAATGCTGTGTCCCCCCCATTCTTCTGTATCTTTCTCCAGTGACATTGATGCTGTGTCCCCCCCATCCTCCTGTATCTCTGTCCAGTGACATTGGCACTGTGTCCCCCCATTCTTCTGCATCTCTGTCTAGTGACATTGGCGGTGTGTCCCCCATTCTCCTCTATCTCTGTCCAGTGACATTGGCACTGTGTCCCCTCATTCTTCTGTATCTCTGTCTAGTGACATTAATGCTGTGTCCCCCCACTCTTCTGTATCTTTCTCCCGTGACATTGGTGCTGTGTCCCCCCCATCCTCCTGTATCTCTGTCCAGTAACATTGGCACTGTGCCCCCCATTCTCCTCTATCTCTGTCCAGTGACATTGGCACTGTGTCCCCTCATTCTTCTGTATCTTTCTCCCGTGACATTGGTGCTGTGTCCCCCCCATCCTCCTGTATCTCTGTCCAGTAACATTGGCACTGTGCCCCCCATTCTCCTGTATCTCTGTCTAGTGTCATTGGCACTGTGTCCCCCCATTCCCCTGTATCTCTGTCCAGTGACATTGGTGCTGTGTCCCCCCATCCTCCAGCATCTCTGCAGTGGCGTCTCCAGCTTTCATATTTAGGGGGGGCACATGGGGGGACAGGGTCAAAAGTAGGGGGGCAATTATAAAATGCAATTATATATATATATAGGGCCCTTTACTACGATCCCACAACAGGCCCTTTCACTTGTTCTGCAGTGAGCTCCCTTCCTACTGTACTGGGCCCCCCCCCCCCCCCCCAGGGTGGCAGAAAACAAGAGATATATGTCACAAGCATACCAAGAAAATATAGGGGTCCAAAGCAGTGGGAGAACTATCAGGGTTGCAAAGGTTGTCTTGCCACCAGGCCCTGGTGTTCTGCCACTGTGGGATTCCCCAGCCTCATCTTGCTGTCCTGCCCCTGCTATTGCCAGTGCTGGTCTGGCATCTCTTGGAATTTACAGGCTGGTTCTCCTGTCCTAAGGACGGGAGAAATCAGTCTGTTTTTTCAGTAACTGAGAGTCCTGGTGGAGTCCTTCCTGCAACTCGCTCTTCTCCCTGCCAATGAGGATGCAGGGGAAGGAGCAGATCGGGCGGCCGTGGTTGTGTGAGCGCTCGCATTATGCAGTGTCAGCGAGCAGAGGGAGGGGGGAGGATTTACCTGCAGGAGCTGACTGGGGACGCTCTCCCTCTCAATAGAGACTGTGTTACTCCAGCGGTGGCCCAAGTAAGATGCGGTGCATCCTCTACGAATGCAAACAAAAAGGCATTGCCTTTTTGTAAAAAAAAAATTTTTTTTTAAATTGGTGGGCACATGGTGGGGCACAGCATAATGTTGGGGGGGGTCAGGGCCCTCTCTGGCCCCCCTAGGGACGCCATTGCATCTCTGTCCTATGACATTGGTGCTGTGTCCCCCCCCCCCTTTCTCCTGTATCTCTGTCTAGTGACATTGGCACTGTGCCCCCCCCCCATTCTCCTGTATCTCTGTCTAGTGACATTGGCACTGTGCCCCCCCATTCTCCTGTATCTCTGTCTAGTGATATTGGCACTATGTCCCCCCATTCTCCTGTATCTCTGTCTAGTGACATTGGCACTGTGTCCCCTCATCCTCCTGTATCTCTGTCTAGTGACATTGGCACTGTGTCCCCTCATCCTCCTGTATCTCTGTCTAGTGACATTGGCACTGTGTCCCCTCATCCTCCTGTATCTCTGTCTAGTGACATTGGCACTGTGTCCCCTCATCCTCCTGTATCTCTGTCTAGTGACATTGGCACTGTGTCCCCTCATCCTCCTGTATCTCTGTCTAGTGACATTGGCTGCTAAGTCACAGGCAGCACCACATTATGGGGCGATATCAAGGATTTGATTGACAGCTCCAGGGAGAATTGCTGTTCTTTATTTTTTCAACAAATCCCATTGTTAATACTAGGCTCTATCACTCTGCCCTCAGTTGTTAGAAACTGAAGGACAGATAGTGGTCACATGACTGCTCTTAAATAATGATTAAAAAAAACCCCAAAAAACCTTCTGCCATTTTTAGGACGATTCTTTTATTACAAAGGTTAAGGCACACTGTGTAGTTGGTGGTTTTTAATTGGCAGCCTCTGGGTTTACATGCACTTTAATGACGTATTTTACATGTTTTCACTTTGCTGACTTTCCCCGCCAGCAAAAAGGTTCAACTTTTTTTCTGTTTTACAGTGTGTCATAAAAGTGGAGGAAGTATTTCAATTAAACAGTTGCCCAAGGGGACATATGGCATCATTTTAGTGGCCGCCTGTCCCCCCTCTCGTGTGACCCCCCGGCCGGTGCTGTATGCGATCATCTGATTAGATCCTGATTATGGGGTTCTCTATAGAGTGAGGGCACTTCATAAAGGTCAAGGAAATAATTACTACATTGTACCTGACCCCCCACCCCACCCCCGCTCGCTACAATTTCACAAGGCAAGTTATGACATCAAAGTTTAGTGTTGAAAATGCTGAAAAGTGCAAACATTAAAAAAAGAAAGGAAAGAAACACTTGAAACAGTTCCACCACCTTGATAAAATGCCTCCCCTTTGCACCAATTTCACAATTTCTGTGAAGGGGGGGACTCGGATGGTCACCATGATGAAAGGAGGGGCTTTGATGATGACCCTGATGTAGGGGGGCTCTGATGGGGACCCTGATCTAACGAGGAGCTCTGATGGGCACCCTTATGTGGGGGGGGGGGGCTCTGATGGGGACCTCAATGTAAGGATGGGCTTTGATAGGAACCCTGATGTAGGGGGGACTCTGATGGTGACCTTGCTGAAAGGAGGGGCTTTGATGGTGACCCTGATGTAAGAAGGGGCTCTAATGGGGACCCTGATGTAGATAGGACTGTGATGGGGACCCTGATGTAAGGGGAGGTCTCTGATTGGGACCCTGATGTAAGAAGGGGCTCTGATGGTGACCCTGATGTAAGGAGGAACTCTGATGGGGACCCTGATGTAAAGTAGGGGCTTTGATGGGGACCCTGATGTAAGGAGGGGCTCTGATGGGGACCCTGATGTAAGGGGAGGGGCTTTGATGGGGACCCTGATGTAAGGAGGAACTCTGATGGGGACCCTGATGTAAGGGGGGGGCTTTGATGGGGACCCTGATGTAACAAGGGGCTCTGATGGGGACCCCGATGTAAGGGGGGGGCTTTGATGGGGACCCTGATGTAAGGAGGGGCTCTGATGGTGACCCTGATGTAAGGAGGGACTCTGATGCGATATGATATGTGAACTGGGCCGTACCAAATTGGATTGGAACTGTATTGTCTGCCTTCATTTTGTAAAACGTTGCGCAAACTGTTGACACTATATAAATCCTGTATAATAGTAATAATATTAATTTAAAAAAAAATGTATTTGTATTTACTGACTTTGTAGCTTTCTTACTGTGCATCTCATGGATAGGATATAATAAAGATAATATTTAATAAAGATTTATAATGGATAACTTTGTTACAATGTATCTCATAGATAAGATATAATTCAGATAATATTTAATAAAGATATATAACTTATTAAAAATGTATAACATAACTTGGTTACAATGTATCTCATGGACAAGATATAATAAAGATAATATTTAAAAGAGATTTTACTTATTAAAGAGTTATAACTTATAACTTTGCTTTTATGTGTTTCATGGATAAGATACTGTATAACAAAGATTTATACCTTATTAATAAAGCTGTATAACTTATAACTTTGTTACTACGTATCTCATGAATAGGATATAATAAAGATGATATCTATTAGCGATATATAACTTTTTAAAGATTTATAACTTATAACATTGCTATTATGTATCTGATGGCTAAGATATAATAAATATTAATAACTTATTGATAAAGATTTATAACTTTGTTACTATGTAACTCATGGATAAGATATAATAAAGATGACGACGCGCAATCTACCCCTCCATTCCTTTCTTCTCTCTTGATTAAATCTCTTCCCCCACCCCCCACCCCCTTTTTTTCACTTTTTTCCACATTCTCCACCACACCTAATTTAGATACTTTTCTAATTAGACAAAAACTAATTTTAAATATCTTTTCTTTTTTATACATTTTTTTCTATTATTATACAATTTGATATATATAAATGGTATTCTCCCATGACTCTTACCCTACAAATATAATCATTGTTTCTGTATTTAGAAATAATACTAATAATTTCATGTTGCATTTCAGGTTGCATTAAGTATCTTATAACTTTTGTATTCTTATATGTAATAATTTTCCATGCCTTGTTATGTATTTATTATCCTTTATTCTCTATTTGTGTAAAATTCAGTAAAATTCATTCCTCTGGATTGACTGTGGGTATAGGATTGGGTATATGGGATTGTATATATTTTTTTTATGGTTGAACTAGATAGACTTGTATCTTTTTTCAACCTGACTAACTATGTAACTATATATTGTACAATAGGGATGACGACACAAATGAACTAATTAACAAAGTTCATTTGTATTTACTGACTTTGTAACTTTCTTACTATGTATCTCATGAATATGTCTTAATATAATATTTGGAAAGCAAAATATCACTTTCAGACTTTTGTACTCGGGCCCCTTATTAGCACTTAGAGATAAGACAGACACAGTGTCCTCCCCGAGAGGGTTGTGCAGCCCCCTGAGTGTTGGGGATTCCCCATTCATCCCCCCAGAGAGTAGATCCCGGAGTTTGTATCATTCACAAGAAACTGTTCTAATTCTCAGTTACAAGGCAGCAAACACTCCAGATGACTTCTTTCATTGGCGTCAATACATTTTTGTTAGATGGGTGGGGGGAGTTGGGTCACCAGGAATATAGTAAGCCCCCCAGCTCCGGGTGGAGGAGGGGATGACAGCGGCAGGAACCTGTATGAATGGCTGTTAGATAATAGGGCGGGTTACAAAGTTGTGCTCCCACGAGCCCCCGGTAAGAAAGGGCGTTATGATCTCATTGGCTGCGTCTAATCCCCCATGCTGGGGTATAATGGCAATGAGTGGGGATGGCTTTCCAGGCCTGAATAGATGTTTTATACCGAGTGCTTTCCCACAAAACTTATCCCATACAGATGAGAAGCCCCAAAAAACACCACAACGCAATTAGAGCCGTGTCTGCCGGCAGCAGAGTTACTTAACCCCTTGGCCACCGACCGGCGCCTTGGCAGTGAGCTGGCCTCTTGGAGTTCGTCCATGGACAGACTGAGAGCGTTATTGACGGGCCGGAGCTGGCACCGCCAGTCATTCCGGGTCATTCACAAAGCAGATCAAGGCTCCGTGTTTTGTGATCATTGACTGTTTACAACTCGGCCGCCATTCTTGCGGCATCCACAGGAGCAGGAAAAATATCTGTCAATGCGCAGCATCATCAATCGGACGCCTACATGCGCCTTCATGTGTCTCTAAACTTGGTCACATTAGCTCAATGTTAACCCATTCCCACGGTGGGTCTTATTCCATGCGCCGCTGTTTTGTGGTCAATCGCATGCCCCCCAACACTGTGACCGCGCTGACAACAGTTACCAGGCCCAGGTGGACAAAAAAAAAGAAGTACCGCTATGATTCTCCTATCACTGATATCACCCAACATGACATGTAATGAACTGGTGCAGATCATATACAACAGCTTGTCAAGCTATAATATGCTATAGAAAAATGGCGACTGATGGCACACAGGACGCAATGTAAGATGGATTCAGCTCAGCTGTCCACCTGCTGGAGAGGTTTCAGACGTGTTTCACCACCTAGAGGGCTTAACCCCTTCATGACCACGCTATAGCTGAAAGAGGTCCTCCCCTAATCGCGCTTGCCGCGTGCCCGCTGTGGCGCACATCGGCAGTGATCTGTGATCGCTGTGTGCTTCAGACGCAGCTGATCACAGATCGGGGTAAAGAGTCAATTACAGTGGCTCTTTACCATGTGACCAGCTGTGTCCAATTACAGCTGATCACAGTGTAAACAGGATTTGTCGGTTATCGGCAATCCTCTCCTCATGCTGACAGCGCGTGAGGAAAGGAGAGCCGATAAGCAGCAATCCACACAGGGGACATCTACACTGATAATCAGTGCAGCCCCAACAGTGCCCACCAGTGCTGCCAATCAGTGCCCATCAGTGATGCCTGTCAGTGCCTATCATTGCCGCCTATCAATGTCTATTAGTGCCGTCTATCAGTGCTGCCTATCAGTACCATCAGTGCTGCCAATCAGTGATGCCTATCAATGTCCATCAGTGCTGCCTATCAGTGCCCATCAGTGATGTCTGTCAGTGCCTATCAGTAATGCCTATCAGTGCCGCCTATCATTGCTGCCTATCAATGCCCATCAGTGCTGCCTATCAGTGCCCTTCAGTGCCGCCTATCAGTGCTGCCTATCAGTGCCACCTATCAATGTCCATCAGTGCTGCCTATCAGTGCCCTTCAGTGCCGCCTATCAGTGCCATCAGTGCTGCCTATTAGTGCCACCTATCAATGTCCATCAGTGCTGCCTATCAGTGCCCTTCAGTGCTGCATATCAGTGCCTTCAGTGCTGCCTATCAGTACCATCAGTGCTGCCTATCAGTGCCGCCTATCAATGTCCATCAGTGCTGCCAATCAGTGCCCTTCAGTGCCACCTATCAGTGCCATCAGTGCTGCCTATCAGTGCCGCCCATCAGTCCCCATGACTAATATCTGTGGGGCAGAGTGAAACGCTTTGGGGGCATGGCCTAGTTTGAGTCCAGGCTGAGGTTGCCACTCTACTGACCACTTCAGGACACCTAGATGTGTGACTTTCAGGGGCCACCCCATTGTCCTTTGAAGCCTCGTAGGAACCAGGATGGGTTCCATCCCTGTCCACACTCTAACAGCAGCTGCAGAAGCATTGATTACATACACCTTTATCCCCAAGCCTGAGTGACACACACATATTTTCCAGGTCACAGTGCCCATTAGTGCTGCCTATCAGTGCTCATCAGTACTGCATATCAGTGCCCACCAGTGCTACATATCAGTGCCCATCAGTGCTGCATATCAGTGCAGCCTCATCAGCGCACATCAGTAAAGGAGAAAAATGACTTATTTACAAAATTTCATAACAGAAACTAAGAAAAACGTTTTTTTTTTCAAAATTTTCAGTCTTTTTTCAGTTGTTTAGCAAAAAATAAAAACCCCACAAAGAGGACTAAATACCACCAAAAGAAAGTTCTATCTGTATCAAAAAAAAATGATAAAATTTCATTTGGGTACAGTGTTGTATGACCGCACAATAGTCATTCAAAGTGTGACAGCGCTGAAAGCTGAAAATTGGCCTGGGCAGGAAGGGGGTGAAAGTGCCCAGTAGTGGTTAATCGTTGAGGGGCGAAACGCATCAGTGGGACCTCTCCCGCAGGTGGAGAGCAGAGCTAAAGCCATCTTACATTACTGGTTTAGCTTTGGTCACAGTGAGTTGGCGTCCTGTGCGCGATTGGTTGCCATTTTTTTGTAGCAGATTGTAGCCTCCCAGTCACAGGGCAATGATCAGGAGCCAGTACAACAGGCTAGTCTACCAATCAGGTGATCACGGAGACAGCCAATCACATGAAAGCCTATGAAATGTTCCCTTTTTTTTTTACAATGCTACGGTTTCAGTGAACAGCAGGAGGAGAAGGGTTAATGTCAATTCAAAAGTCATTTTCAATCTTTGTAAGTTTGCAGCTACCAGAAAAATAATCCCTGGTGATCCTACAATGAAGGTCCTTGTTCAGGCACTTCCTGTTATGGGGTGACAATGCCCTGTCCCTGACCCCAATGGATCTTCTGGGTTGTCACCCTGTCCTATGCATGTCCTATGCAGCCCTGATGGTGAATACAAGCAGCTGTGCTGACCCACATTATGCAGGCATGGTCTACCATTGTGACCACTAGAGTTGGTTAAAGGCAGTGGTCTCTAAACTGAGGCTCCGGGGCTGGATGTGGCCCTTTGCTTGCCTTTATCTGGCCTTTGGGGGACTATATCACCAACTGACACCAATGATGGGGTACCATTTCCCCTACTGACACCATAAATGGGGCACTATTCTTCCACTGATCCCAGCAATGGGGCACTATTTCTCCCATTAAAACCAATGATGACCTACTCCCACTGGCCACAGTCCGGCCCCTGTAAAGCCTGAAGGATAGTAAACTGGCCCTTTACTTAGAATGTTTGGAGACCCCTGGTATAGGGTGACAATACTCTGTCACTGTCACAGGTTTACTGGGTTGTCACCCAATTCTCAGGCATGGTCCGCTGTTGTCACCTTTGGGCAAACCACCCTGAGAAATGCCATGTAGTGAATGCTGGTGTGCATTAAGATGGGAAGTGGCTGAAAGAGGCTGGAGGAGATCAGTAGCACTGAAGAATGATAAAAGGAGAAAAATGTCAGTTGTTCATGATAGACAGAGCAACCAACAAACGATATGTTATCCAGTTAGGGTTTACGTCCATGTGTGCAAATACAATGGCGAATGAATCGGAATCAAAGATGACACAATCGTGTGAATGCTGCTGCCTGTTCAGTTTTTGGCTGTGTTTGCAAGTCTCTCACCTTGTGATTTGCTTCAAAGTTACAATGTTGAAGTCTGATCACAGGGGGGGAGGGGAGACTGAGGAAATTCTTCCTCCTGCCTGCAGCAGACTGATGATATCATCTCAATCTAGGCAAAGTCACTGACTTACGCAAGGGTGGCTTTTTAATGATAAAAGGTGGAGAAGTTCTTATAAATTATACTGTTGCTGTATATTGTGTCATGTCAGTAATTTATTCATGCAGACGTGTAAACACGTCGAAATTCAGTTGAAGTTATGAAGTTGCCAGCAGCATCTTTGGTGGAGCGCCAAACCCTGAAGTATTTGACATCTGAAAAGTCTCAGAATTCGGGCCAATTGCTGGAATTATCAGTATTTGTTTAAATAGTAAATTCCAATGCGTTATTTTTATTTATTACTCCTTTGAATGTAATGAGTGAAAACTCTCAACACTGCTGCGTGCTGGAATGGAAGTTCGCACTGACACACTATGGGTGGGGGTGGGGGGGACACTTGTGGATCCAGAATCAGTTCACCTGATTGGGGCTGATTTTGGGTTTTAATGACTCAGGAGATTAGCAAGATCATGATAGGACTCACAATTAAATTCAGACTTTCTATTTGTTATATTGTCTTGCAAAACTTTTTTTTTTGTTGCAATCCTTGGGAAAAAAAAGTAACAATGTTAAAACACGCTTTCTTTTTTCTTTTTTTGTCCAGTGTTCATTTAACAAAAATAATGTTACTGTAGAAGAAAAGTTTAAATTGTATTCTTTAGTATGTCCTTTTTTTAAATAACACAAACAATTATGCTGATGGCACAAAGCATTGCAAATGTATTTACAAATGAAATAAAGTTTTGTTATACAATTTTGCACTTTTTTTTCAAATGTGACACTAAAAAAAAGTACAAACAATACAAAAGAAAAAAAAGTTTAAATATTAATGGTTAATAAAATAGAAATAAAAACAAGCAAGAAAACATTAGTTGAAGAAAGAAGGGGAAAATTGAGTTATTTGGGGCTGATTAGGATAAAACTGGTTTAACTGACAGCATCTGCAGGTTGAAGTTCACCCTTTTGATCTGCAGATGAATGAACCAGAGTAAATATAAAAGTAACAATGTTACTGTGTATATCTATATTTCCTGTCTGAACAATGTTTATAAACAGTGTTACTTTGTATCTCTCTATCGCCCATCTGAACAATGTTTATAAACAATATTACTTTGTATCCCTCTATCCCCTGCCTGGTCAATGCTTATAAGCAAACATTCTTACTTTGAATCTCTCTCTCTCTCCCTTCTGAACAATATTTATATTTATATTATATATAATGTGTGTTGTGTGATGTCAACAACGCTATGCTGACAGCCACTTCACACTCACATACAAGTTGTTGCTAATGGAGAACACTCCAGAGAGCTGTACTGCCTGTGCTGCACTGAATGCTGCCGGCAGATACAGGGAGTGCCCACCTGAGCCACGTTGGCTAAAGTTGAAGTTGTTGGGGCGCTCCACCCTGAAAAGCAACATGTGACCTTCAGCAGGTTTATGCTTCTCAAGTGATGAATACAATCTTCTTTGTCCCCGGCTGTCATGTGGACAGACTGAGGATACCTTTGCAAGGGGACCTATGTCCCAAAGTGCGGTCCCTTGCATCATGACCTGGCTGCTTGTTGCCTCAAATGCAACCATGCCTTTTTGTAGCCGGAGTTGTCATTAAAGAAGAAGGGAAACTGCTGGGAAGTATTTCCACCCCGAGTGCAATTGATGGACTGTAACACGTCATGGACACTGGGTGTGTAGTTAGTTAGAATAGGTTGTGATAACGAGGCAAATTCTTACCATTAATGTGAATAACGAACTAACCCATGCATCAGAACTGTTCCTAGTGTTGGTCACAAGGTGGCGTAAGCGGCGCTGGCCAGAGTGAACTTTATTCACATTATGAGCATTTAATAGAAGGTGCTAAGTGAAGGTTTTATGCTTGATTAGGAAAAGAGGTGGCATTCTCGGCTGAGAATGGGGCCTGCTTTTACTATGTAAATAATGCAGATATTTTATAGGATGTATTTACACTGCTATACTGTCTTCGGCTGAGGACAATTGGAAACCGTTTATTCACGTATGTATATACTGCACCATGTTATCAAAGGATAGGATGCATTTGCATTGCTATTTTTGCTCTTTCAGGTGTTGCTATGTCGGTGCTTCTTCCTTGGCTAAGGAGAGACACGGATCTAACCTGGCGACAATGCTAACCCTCTGTATATCTTGTTATTACTGTATAAATTAGACAGATAGTTAGGAAGCAATACTATTGCTTTTGCCTGCCTCTAAAACTCTATATTCAATTGTCATATGTGATCTACCATTTCATGTGTCTAATACTATGTTATTCCTTTGTGAATATATATATTACTGTTATTGTTACTCTTTCCCTGTTTCCCCATCTATCCCAGTTTTTGTTTTTTGCCAGGACATTCGCTCTCAGGCTTGAGAGCTCAAATAATTATTTTTTTCTGCAAACTCTGAGACGTAGTTTTGTAGGTAGGGGGAGGATGTAGCACCCTGGTGTTTAGGCAGGGTTGCTCTTAAATTTACCTGCCATGTATAGCTACCTTGGGCTATTGTTAGGGATCAATTGATTTCACTCTAAGCCTGTAATTGCTGCACTTATCTCTTTTCTTCATATCTCTCTATTTCCCGTGTGAACAATGTTTATAAACAATGTTACTTTGTATCTCTCTATTTCCTGTCTGAATAATGTTTATGAACAATGTTACATTGTATCTCTCTATCTTATGTCTGATCAATGTTTATAAACAATGTTACTTTGTACCTATTTCCTGTCTGAACAATGTTTATGTACACTGTTATTTTGTATCTCTCTATCACCTGTCTGATCAATATTTGTAAACAATGTTACTTTGTATATCTCCTTCTTATGTCTGATCAATGTTTACAAATGATGTTACTTTATATTGCTCTATCTCCTTTCTGAACAATGTTTATAAACAATGTTACTTTGTATCTCTCTATCACTTTTCTGAACAGTGTTTTAAGTTGAGCATTTTTACCACCTGTCCCCAAGCTGTACACATGTGGCAGCCGCAATGCTTGCATGTGGCATGCAACATTTCCCTGCTTCGAATTCTGTGGGCAGTACTGTCAAATGTCACCCATTCAAGTGAATGGGGCCAAGCCATGCCACAAAAGCATGGTGGTGCAGGCTTTTAGGGGGTTAAATGCCCTAAGAGAAGTGATTCACCATGGATCACTCTTCAGAGAGCTACTACTAGTGTAAACTAGCCCTCAGAAGCAGAACCAAATTTCTTATTACTTTCTGTATGCCAAATTACAGCCATTTCTTCTGATCCTATGCTTCCTGCAAATGTTGAAGATAATCTGTTTGCATCTATATGGAAGAGGAAGATGGCAGCCTGGCCGGAGACGCTCGTTCATTCCTTGGGCGCCATATGTTGGAGGTGTGAGATGATGACCTCCTCCTCACAGACTGGCTGGAAGCCTCCACCATGGTGGAGAACAGTAGATTCCTGCCAAAACCCAGGGAATATCAGAATGAGCTTTATTGGCCAAGTATGTGCAGGCATACAAGGAATATGGCCTATAGTGAGAGACGTGAGGCCTTCTGGCTATTTATGAGTGGATTTCAGTGATAGTAGCGCAGCCCCCTTGGTGAGATCAGTGGGATGAGTGTAGACACCTCTTGCTGGACTTAGAAGCCAGCGATGAGCTCAGTGTCTAGTCAGGGAGAGATATACTGAATATGTGACTTCTCCCATTACAAGGAGCCCCAGGAGTATTCATCATTGTTCTCCACTAACAGCCTACTTAATGAATTGAATTAGACTCAGGTAATTAAAGATGACCAGGCCCTTGAGAGTTGCAGGCTGGCGACATGTCCTCAGCTTCTGAAAGAAATCTCTCCTTTCCATACTTGTTGCTGAGGTTTTAATGAGCCTCACTTCCTATTAATTCACCGGTGCTGTAGGACTGTTAGCCAGTGCTAACCCTCTTTAATGACCAACAGTGATCTGCAGCTCTTTCAGAGTTAGATATTGTTGTTTTTTTTACCATGCTATGTGCTTGGAATCTGGAGGCATGCTGACTGGATTTATCATCTAACAGAAAGCAAGATAGGTTCACCTCTGAAGTGGCTTTAGCACTAGATATAACGCCCTCCTACATTGGTGGTCAGTGGAGAAGGGCCCTTTTACATTGGTGGTCAGTGAGAAGAATGCTCAATACATTGGTGGTCAGTGGGAAGACTGCCCCTACATTAGTGGTCAGTGGGAAGAATGGATCGGATAAAAACGGACAAACGGTCTATCTCCCCATAGAGGAGAGCGGGACTCTGTCCATCTCCACTCTGCACAGTAAGCGGAGACGGACCTGTCATCTGCCTGCTCAGCGGAGATCAGCAGAGCAATCCCCCCGCTGAGCAAGTGGATGCTGCAGAACTAAAGCGCCCGTGTGAAAGGGGGCCTAGGGAGCATTCTTCCCACTGACCACCAATGTAAGGAGCATTCTTCTCACTGATCACCAATGTAAGGAACATTCTTCTCACTGATCACCAATGTAAGGAACATTCTTCTCACTGATCACCAATGTAAGGAACATTCTTCTCACTGATCACCAATGTAAGGAGCATTCTTCCCACTGATCACCAATGTAAGGAACATTCTTCTCACTGATCACCAATGCAGGGGGGCATTATATCTATTGCTAGAGCAGGAGAAAACTGTGAAGAAGTCCTTCCTTTAGATTGGTGTTTAGTGGGAAGAATGTTCCTTACATTGGTGATCAGTGGGAAGAATGTTCCTTACATTGGTGATCAGTGAGAAGAATGTTCCTTACATTGGTGATCAGTGGGAAGAATGTTCCTTACATTGGAGGTCAGTGAGAAGAATGTTCCTTACATTGGAGGTCGGTGAGAAGAATGTTCCTTACATTGGAGGTCGGTGAGAAGAATGCTCCTTACATTGGTGGGCAGTGGAGAAGGGACCCCTTACATTGGTTGTTAGCAGGGAAGGGCCTCTTACCATAGGTGTGCGCAGCCTACTGAATTAGGGTGTGCACCCTAAATCTCAAACACACGTGTTTGTGTGGGTCTACATATATATGACCCCGGGACATTGATCTCCCTGCTGACACAGTGAAAGAGAAGTGCGTAAACACTTATCTTATGGCAGAGACAGTAAGAGGGAGATCTTTCCCATCTTCCTGCCGGCACACAGAGTGATGTTGCTAATGCGCATGGGGTGATTAGGGTGTGCCCAGGCACACCTGGCACACCCTGTGCACACGCCTATACCTCTTACATTCATAATCAGTGAGGCAAGGGACCCATCACATTAGTGGATAGTGGAAGAATGTCCTTTACATTTTTGATCAGCGAAGAAGCCCCCCTTTACATTGGTGGTCAGAGGAAAAGCACTCCCATTATTTAGGCGGTTAGTGGAGAAGGGCCTAACTTACATTAGCGGTCAGAAAAGACAAGCCCCTTACATTTATGTTAGAAGGACACGGGCCCTCACATTGGTGGACAGCTGTAGATAAAATGGCTGTTAATTATATTGGTGGTTTCATTACAGGTTATGCAAGGAACCCTCAGAAACCTCTCAAGAAATCCTGGTTGAGAAAGTCTGACTTACACCCTCTGTTTATTGTCAATGGGGCAAGGGACCCCTCACATTGGTGGATAGTTGAAGAATGTCATTTGCAGTATAAAAACAGTGAAGAAAGTCTTCCTTTAGATTGTGATCAGTGGAAAGAGAGTTCCTTACATTGGTGGTCAGTGAAGAAGGGGTCCCTTTAGAGGATCCCTCAGAAACCTATGAGGGAACCCTTTCTGTTCCTGTCTTGTTGCTCTAGGACAGGTGTCTCCAAACTTTACAAACAAAGGGCCAGTTTATTGTCATTCAGACTGTAGTGGGGCCGGACTGTGGCTATTGAGAGTAGCAAATGCCACGGCATCAGTGGGAGAAAATCATACCCCATCTTTGGTTCTACTGTGAAGAATAGTGCCACTTTCTTAGTATCAGTGGAAGGAATGGTGCCCTATTTTTGGCATTCAAGGGAGGAATGGTTCCCCATCATTGGTGTCAGTGGGAGGAATGGTGCCTCACCATTGATGTCAGTGGAAGGAATGATGCCCCATCATAGTTGTCAGTGAATAGAATGGCGCTCAAAAGGCGTAATAAAGGCAAGCAAAGGGCACATCCAGCCCACGGGCCACAGTTTTGAAACTACTTGTCTAGGGCTAAAATTCTTGCTTTGGATGCGAGAGATCGCAAACAAGCCCAAGCTTTAGGCAAATGGCCTGACTTACCATTGTCCTCTGACGGAACCCTGGTTAAGAAAGTCTGACTTACACCATCTATTCTCAAACAGGATGTTCCACTTTATAGTGCCTCTCCAGTGACCACTAATCCATTTTTCACCTACTTATATAGAATAAAAATGTAAATGTAACTAAAACATTGTGCTCTGTTACATATATAACCAGGAACCTTGATGGGACAGATGTCCAAGGTCTGGGCTTGTCCCGGAAATTAGACACTTGGCGCCTGCGGTATGATAACAATTTATTAACCTCAGTTATGTCCCCTATTCCCCGTGTACAACCAGTAAAAGTCAGAGTGAAAGCAATGATTTATATTAAGGCTAAGAAACAGGTTTTGTCAGAGATAATAGACAGGAGTAGTCGGAAGTAAGAACATAAATCACGCAGCGATAACAAAGCTCATTAACGTGATGATGGTATTATATATAATTTAGCAAAGACCCATATGTACTGTGATAATGAATAGTCCCGGTCTTGTCAGGTGAGTGCATCTCCACCGCAGTGATTAATGCGCGTGTCATCGACCGCGTTTCCTATTCGCCTTGTGTCAATAAGACACTGAGAGGAACATGTGGACAAGTCTAGGGCTCATCTGCTAATTATTTACCATGTGTTACCCCTCCAGTCAACATTAGAGTCTCCCCAAATGAGTTCAGGTGGCTCTAACTGTATTCATCAATATTAGGACTGTCTTCCCTACTGTGGAGGGACTCTGCTGAAGTCATTTCTGGAGGAATTCTTTTCAGGATCAGTAAGATGCGACCTTTTCCTCTCTGTGCCAGGGAAAAGCTCGCGTGGAGACTTCCCTCCGGATAATAGCGTCACATGGATGACTGCTAAGAGCCCTATTAGAGCCGGGAAGAGGAGGGGGGCCTTCAGAGTTAATGTCTTCCATTCGTCCCCCCAACTGAGATCCTCTGATGTTAGTTTGGGGAATGGGGGACACCTGGAGGAGATGGATGATCTCCGTCACAGAGAGAGAGAAGAAATGAACTGGAAGAATCAAGACAAAATCAAGAGGCGGACTCCATTGTCATGCAGTACAAAGTATTTTAATGCAATTGTATTACAGTCTGAGTTTATGGGTGTAGAATAGTTGTAGTAGTACACAACCAACCATCAAGATGAGGATCTGACAGGTCTGGCGGTTCCCATCCAGGTAATTATCAGAGGCCCTGGCACACAATTTATCTCAGCCGAGGGTACCCAACATTCTACATTTTTAACAGCTCTCTGAGGTCTCCATTAAAAACTCTTTGGGTTAAGGTCAAAAATAGGAGGGATGGGTGAATGATAAACATAATACCTTATTAATTTTAAAAATTGGACCAACATTTTGGGATCAGAGCTAGATTTAGAGGTTTCCTGGCTTGCTAAAGTTTTATTGGTGGGATATGAGCTCCTTTTACTGCCTTAGAATAGTCCAAGCTCCCTTACTTGTATATCTCTGGGAGGGCCCTTTGTCCTGGTGAGATGGGACAGATGCCCTTTTGGACCATTTTTTGGGAGGTTTCCTGGCTTGTTAGAGCTTTATTAATGGGATATGTGCTTCTTTACTGCCTCAAAATAATGCAAGCTCACTTACCTGCATACCTTTTGGTGGGCCCCTTGTCTTGGTGAGATGGGACAGATGTCCTATAAGACCATTTCTTTGGAGGTTTCCTGGCCTCTTGTCCTGGTGAGATAGGACAGAGGTCCAATTGAACTATGTTTTTGGAGGCTTCCTGGCTTCCTAGAATTTTTTGGTGGAGTATCAGTTCCTTTTCTGTCTCAGAATAGTCCAGTCTCCCTTACTTTCATATTTCTGGGTGGGCCCCTTATCCTGGTGGGTTGGGACAGATGTTCTTTTGGACCATTTTTTATTTTTGGAGGTTTAATGGCTTGCTAGAGTTTTATTGATGGGGTATGAGCTCCTTTACTGCCTCAAAAATGTCCAAGCTCCCTTACTTGCTAATCTCTTGGTGGGCCCCTTGTCCTGGTGGAATGGGACAGATGTCCTTTTGGACCTTTTTTCTGGAGGTTTCCTGGCTTGCTAGTTTTATTGGTGGGATATGAGCTCCTTTACTCACTCAAAATTCTCCAGGCTTCCTTGCTTGCATATCTCTTTACTTAAAATCTCAACACCAGTCACCTGAGTGGCACTGACAGACGCCCGGCAGGTGGCTCCCCGGCCTCCCCATCTAGTCCTCTGCTCTGGCTCCTGGCTGAGTGGCACTGACAGACTCCAAGCGGGCAACTCTCCCGCCTCCCCATCCAGTCCACCGCTCTGTTTTCGGCTTTGTGCACTAGTGCGCAGTCATGTTGGAACAGGAAGGGGCCATCCCCAAACTGTTCCCACAAAGTTAGAAGCATGAAATTGTCCAAAATGTCTTGGTGTGCTGATGCCTTAAGAGTTCCCTTCACTGGAACTAAGGGGCCGAGCCCAACCCCTGAGAAACAACCCCACACCATAATCCCCCCTCCACCAAATGATTTGGACCAGTGCACAAAGCAAGGTCCATAAAGACATGGATGAGCGAGTTTGGGGTGGAGGAACTTGACCTTTCTACACCTACACCATTGAGATGAATTAGAGCGGAGACTGTGAGCCAGGCCTTCATGTCCAACATCAGTGCCTGACCTCACAAATATGCTTCTGGAAGAATGGTCAAACATTCCCATAGACACACTCCTAAACCTTGTGGACGGCCTTCTCAGAAGAGTTGAAGCTGTTATAGCTGCAAAGGGTGGGCCAACTCAATATTGAACCCTACGGACGAAGACTGGGATGCCATTAAGGTTCATGTGCGTGTAAAGGCAGGCGTCCCAATACTTTTGACAATATAGTGTATATGGCCTCATTGGACTGGGTTGGACTGGGTTTTTTCTTTTCTGTGGAGCCACATAAATGCGTATCTGTCTTTGTGCTGGGAGTGCACCGCACAGAGCCCGGGATCTCCTGGTTTCAGGTCATCTGATCGCTGCAATGGCCTTTGATTAGCTATCGCAGTGATCACTGTGAAGCCTATCCCTGTGTTTCTCTGTGAATGGAGGGGAGAGATACATTGTATCTCTCTCTTTCCTTGCTGAGAGAAAAAAAAGTGTGTAAAAAATAAACAAATACATAAATAATAATAATCAGCACATCACCCACAGTTATTACCTCTTGTATGTCTTGACCTTCCCTCTTAGATTGTAAGCTCTAAGGAGCAGGGCCCTCTAATTCCTACTGTATCAAAGTGTATTGTATTTGTACTGTCTACCCTCAAGTTGTAAAGCGCTACGTAAACTGTTGGCGCTATATAAATCCTGTATAATAATAATAATAATAATAATAATAATAAAACATAAAATAAAAAATAAATTAAAAAAAACTAGATCAAGTTTTGATCTAGGTCAGTGCCAGGGTTAGTTTTTGGGTCAAGGTCAAAGGTCAAGGTCAGTATATTTTGGGTAGGATTTTTTTTTATAGCCTTTTTTAAATTAGTGTTAGTGTCAGTGTGTTGTTGTACGTAGGATAAAAAAAATGCAAAATGCACATTATTGTTTTGGGCTGTATTGCGGATTCATGCAACAACTAACATACACATATGTGGTATCATTGCGATCGTCAGAGGCAGGAGAATTTATTTGAAGTTGTTGTTTGGTGGTAGGTTATGATAATAACAAGAAATATACAGCTATATTTTTAAAAAATTACTTTATTTTACTATTTTTACCAGCTTTCTTACTGTGTGCAAAATGCACACTATTGTTTTTGGGCTGTACTGCGGGTACATAAAACAACTAACATACACATATGTGGTATCGCTGCGATCGTCCAGAGCAGGAGAATTTATTTTGAGTTGTTCCTTGGTGGTAGGTTATGGTAGTAACAAGAAATATACAGCTAAATTTAAAAAACATTTTTTTTTTTACTATTTTGGACCCATTTTCCTACTGTGCGCAAAATGCGCACTATTGTTTTTGGGCTGTACTACGGGTACATACAACAACTAGCATACACATGTGTGGTATCACTGCGATCGTCCAGAGCAGGAGAATTTATTTTGAGTTGTTCCTTGGTGGTAGGTTATGGTAGTAACAAGAAATATACAGCTAAATTTAAAAAACATTTTTTTTTTTACTATTTTGGACCCATTTTCCTACTGTGCGCAAAATGCGCACTATTGTTTTTGGGCTGTACTACGGGTACATACAACAACTAGCATACACATGTGTGGTATCACTGCGATCGTCCAGAGCAGGAGAATTTATTTTGAGTTGTTCCTTGGTGGTAGGTTATGATAGTAACAAGAAATATACAGCTAAATATCAAAAAATATATATTTTTTACTATTTTGGACCAGTTCTCCTACTGTGTGCAAAATGCGCACTATTGTTTTTGGGCTGTACTATCGATACATACAATTAACATACACATATGTGGTATTGCTGCGATCGTCCAGAGCAGGAGAATTTATTTTGAGTTGTTCTTTGGTGGTAGATTATGGTAGTAACAAATATGCAGCTACATTTTTTAAAAAAATCTTTTTTTTCTATTTTGGACCCGTTTTCCTACTGTGCGCAAAATGCGCACTATTGTTTTTGGGCTGTACTACGGGTACATACAACAACTAGCATACACATATGTGGTATTGCTGTGATCGTCCAGAGCAGGAGAATTTATTTTGATTTGTTCCTTGGTGGTAGATTATGGTAGTAACAAGAAATATGCAGCTAAATTTAAAAAAAAAAAAAAATAAATTTTTTTTTTTACTATTTTAGGCCAGTTTTCCTATGATAAAAAAATAAATAAATCAGGAGATATCCATTACCATTTACCACCAAATGAAAGCCCAATTTGTCTTTAAAAAAACAAGGTAAAATCTACCTGGATGCACAAAGTGATGATAAGTACGGTTTTACTAACACATTTCAAAGTTGCAAAATTGTGCTTAGGCATTCCTATTTGTTTCACCCTTATGCCACGTACACACGATCGGGATTTTGGTCAGAAAAAGATATGATGGCTTTTCTGACGGGATTCTGCTCAAGCTTGCCTTGCATACACACGGTCACACAAAAGTTCGCTGAACTTTCGATCGTCAAGAACGCGGTGATGTACAACACTACGACGAGCCGAGAAAATGAAGTTCAATGCTTCCAAACATGCGTCGAATTGTTTCCGAGCATGCATCGTTTTTTTGCATGTCGGAATTGCATACAGAAGCTCGCATTTTCGGATAGGAACTTTTTCCGACCGAAAAATTGAGAACATGCTCCCAATCTTTTGCTGGCTGGAATTCGGCCAGCAAAAGTCCGATGAAGCATACGCACGGTCGCATTTTCCGACCACGAGCTCTCATCGGTCTTTTGCTGGGCGAATTTCCGCTCGTGTGTACTTGGCATTAGGGGTGAATGGGGTTAAATTTACAATTGAGGCGTATGGTGAGGCAGATTCTGGGCACTTTGCTGCAACATAATGCAAAGTTAACCTCCCATCCATTTGCCGTAAGGTGAGCGTACCGGCCGTAGACTTGGGTACCGGAACAGGAATTATTCAGCATTAGACCGAGCTTGGAAATTTCATTCTTCATCACCTGAACAGAGTTGCGGAGATTGCCTCATCAGAACATGAGACGGCAGACGGGTAGAAAAAGTGTAACAGGAATCCTGACAAACTGGCCGCTCCATCCAACGCTCCATGAATTCAGCTCATTGTTCTGGAGGAACCTAAAGAGTCTTTCCCTTCCCCTCCAAAACTCGGTGAAACCCAGCCAGTCAGCTATAGGAAGCAGAAAAGGTTACAAGACACCCCAGGGGACCCGAAATATGTTCATACAACTGCACTGCCAGAGCCAGTAATCCGGGGAACAAAGATATTTGTGTGTACTTGTGTATATTTAAATACTCTATATGTTTACATATGGCCAACGCAGGCCCGGCTTCGAAAGATGTGGCACAGGACCAACGTGTTTAAACTTCGGCGGTAATTAGTTGCATCTGATCCCGCCTCGGCAGCCGGTTGGGATTTGGGAGCTTTTTGCGGTTTAAAGGAACACACAATTAATATAGAGAACGTGAAAGGCCATATTCTATACGCGAATAGAGCCCCCCGTTGAGAAACGCTGCCATCTATTATTGCGCACGTTACTAGGAATCGCCCAGGCAGAGTCGCGGCTATCACCAGTGCGGCCGGAGAAATGGCTGATATTGAAGAGGGGGTGACGCTGATGTGGGCACGTGTCAAGGGATTGAAGGATTTTTTTATTTTTTTTTCTGGGTGGTCAAAATTTCGCTTTCAAAGTGCCGTTTTTCCAGCGTTTCTTGGAAAAGCAAGCTCTTGGTGCTTTATCCAAAATACACACACTCCCTGGCCGATTTCCAGGCTAGCCTCTTAAATTCGGGGCACGCCGCTTGGCTGCTTTGCAGTTAATTCTGAAACACACGACATGTTTGCAGAGGAAGAATCTCTCACTTCTAGAGGCTAAAATCTGCTGCCAGCAGCTTATAGGTGTCCTCACATGGGCTCTTTGTGTTATTTCATGCAAACCGCAATCCTGACTTTGATTAGTGTATAAAGTATAGCACGGAACTGGTGAAGTCAGAAAGGAAGGAGCTGCTGTATCCCTCTGGGTTGGAAATTTGAAAACCATCACGGGTTTTGATTGATGGTTTTCTAGATCTATGGAGCATCCTCCTAGAATAGGTTGCTAGAGAGGTTCAGGTGAATTTAGTTCTTCAGCTCCTCTGTAATCATTGGAGTGGTGTGTGATTATTTTTGGCTGTCCTGGATCTCATTGGCTGCAGGCTCAACTGCTTTCCCCCCAGATTTCTAGTAGATTCTAGAATGTAGTGGCTTGGAAGAGGCAGACCCTGGTCCTGAATATTCATGTGGTCTCAGCCAATACCTGGGGGAGAGGATGCCCAGAGGGTGACTGAGGTGTGCATAAATAGTCTGGGGCCTGGAGCAACAGGGTTCTTGTCCAGTAGGAGAAAATCCCATGAGAAGAAAAGTGCAATGCCCAGACAGATTCCCCACAGAGGTGGACTGACAGTGCTCCTGTTCAGAGTGTCTTCCTAACACTAACGCATAGCTGTCAACCGTCCCTGCTTTCAAAGGACTACAGATTCCCCACAGAGGTGGACTGACAGTGCTCCTCCTCAGAGTGTCTTCCTAACACTAATGCATAGCTCTCAACCGTCCCTGATTTCGAGGGACTGTCCCTGATTTCGAGGGACTGTCCCTGATTTGAACTAAAGTACCTCATTCCTCCTCATTTGTACCTCATTTTGGTCTGTATTAATGATGCACCGATACCATTTTTTTTACAATGAGTCCGAGTACGGATACTTTTTATTTTTTAGTACTCGCCGCTACCAATTACCGATACCTACCGCAACTGTTTTGTTTTCACTTCAGCTGTCAGCAATGGTACAAAGCATTAAAAAGTTATTTACAAATGAAATAAATAGATTTTTTTTTAAATTTTGCACTTTTTCAATGTGAAATGTGTAAATATATGTTAATATATATGTGTAAAAATATTCACTAACAAAGCAAACAAAAAAAAGTTTTCATTGTTTATCGTTTATAAAATAGACGTGAACAAAAAAAAAAAAAAAAAAAAAAAAAGCAAGAAAGTAATAATTAAATGGAGGAGAATAGGGAGTTCATTAAGGCTGATTAGAGTAAGTAAGGGGTTAAACAGAGGAACATTTGTTCATCCCTTTGATCTGTAGATGAAGAAACAGAAAGTTACAAAAAGAAACCATGTTTCTTTTAATTTTAGTGTTTCAGAGGTTGAGCAATGTTGTTAATAAACATTGCCGGCTGCTTTTTTCTTTTTGACATCTCCAATAACCGGACTTCTTTAACACCTTCAGCTGTCAACAGGGGAGACCCACTGACAGCTCAAAGAACCGAGCCTGAAAGTATCAGTTTCAGGTATCGGTGCATTTGCACGAATACCGATACTTGTGCAAATACTTGGTATCAGCACCGATACCGATACTAGTATTGGTGCAACCCTAGTCTGTATCATATAGTTACATATAAAATGCACTTTTTATCTTTCAAAAAGTACTTTACAGTGCTAAACCTTTCATTCAATTTCTAAATTGCTGCATTTGTAAATTTCAAAAGCCAATATAAAGGAATTGTAGTGGTAAAAAAAAGCATTTGTGGGTTTAACCAATCATTTTTTTTGTATAATTCTCCTTTAAGGGGGTGTGGCAGGGGGATGTGCCCTATACCTACATACTTTTGCTAATAGGTGTCCCTCTTTCCCATCTCGAAAAGTTGTGAGGTATGCTAATGGTACATGGAGGTATAAGGTGAAGAGCCAACAACTCGTTCTTCCCAAAAGTCACTTTATTATTACATTGAGTGGAGTGTACAAAGTACAGTGGCTTATGCGTTTTGGCAATAAGCAATAAAAGCCTGGGGAGAAACTCCCAGCTTGAAGGGCTGCTTCCCTTCTGGGCAAAGTAGCTGAAACCTACAGAAGTTCATTGAGGTCTCAGCTCAGCTGAGGGCCTAATATCTGAAAGGAGCCGGAGACAGTTCAAAGGGGGTTCACTGGAGGTTCACAGGAGAAGTGTCTGGCCAGTATTGGATGGAGGTATCCAAGTATTTGGGGACATTGTGAGTATGAGCCGGAGTGTGAGATCCTAGTGACTGTTGCTATTTTAACCCTTTGCGCATCTGCTCCAGTACTGCTGATTTGGGACTGTTCCTTTGTTCAGAGTCCATGGGCTGCTTGTTCTCTTATGGTCTGCTAAGAGGAGAATAGTCCTAAGGAGTGTAGACAAAGCAAAGAGTGTCCTCTGCTTACTTAGTGCACAAATTCTGGAGTATCCCAAAGCTCACCCTGCATCCTATCCAAGTTCAACGAGCATTAGATCTTAAAAAAGACCTTCCCTGCCTGGTCCTTGAGTGGTGAGACTGTTTGTGCTGCTGTGTGCCTGGCTGCCTTTACACCCACATGGGACGAGAACCTGGGACAAATCTGCAGGGCCCGTCATGGGTCTGCGCTACATGTAGTAATCGTAGGATGCCATCAGAAGATATGCACGTGCACCAATGCACAGAGCACAGGTCATTACCAGCAGCTTGCAAATGCGTGCACATTTGCATGAACACACTATTTGTAATCCTTATGCTGCTAGCATTAGTAAATAGATAGGAAGGAAAAATATATTTACTTGTTTTAAACTTTTTTTTAAATGTTTCTTCAGTTACTTCCTGGTTTCCATGCCTAGGCAAATGATGTCATACACCCCACAAGTCTTCAGGAGGGGAGGAGGAGTTTTCTCAGCTAAGCACACCCTCCTTCCTGAATGCTTGAGCTAAGGGCAGATGGATTCCAGGAAGTAAATGCTACATTAATCATCTATCCTTACTGAGGATGGCCATGGCCAAAAATGCTAGAGTGGTGTTTTTAAAAGTGATTTCTCTGCAAAACAAAAGCATGCAGACATGGATGGATGAAGCAGTTTGCTTTGAATATCAGCTCATCCCCCACAGTTATTACCTTTTGTATCACTTGACCCTCCCTCCTAGATTGTAAGCTCTAAGGAGCAGGACCCTCTGATTCCTCTTGTATTGAATTGTATGGTATCTGTACTGTCTGCCTTCATGTTGTAAAGCGCTGCACAAACTGTTGGTGCTATATATATCCTGTATAATAATAATAATAATATTAAAAAGGAATTAAATAGCATTTTTAATTTCTGGTGCTAGATGCAGTGTAGGTCCACTTTAAGGAACAGAACTGAGCCAGGAAGATGATGGAAGGTCCTCAGTTGTTTCTTCTGATTCCTGGTTTGACCTTGGCTGGCTCTAGATCATGACTTGTCTCTGCTGATTCCCAATTTGACTTTGTCAAGTTCCTGACCTCGGCTTGTCTCTGCTGATTCCCAATTTGACTTTGGCAAATTCCTGACCATGGCTTTTCTCTGTTGATTCCCAATTTGACTTTGGCAAGTTCCTGACCACTGATTGTCTCTGCTGATTCCCAATTTGATTTCAGCAAATTCCTGACCACAGCTGATCTTTGTTGATTCCCAGTTTGACATTGGCTGGTTCCTAACCACTGATTGTGTCTACTAATTCCTAGTTTGACCTTGTCTAGTTCCTGACCAAAGCTTGCCTTTGTTCATTCCAGGTTTGACCTCTAGCTAGTTCCTGACCATGAATTATCTCTGCTGATTCCCGTTTTGATCTTGGCTAGTTTCTGACCACAGCTTGTCTCTGCTGATTCCTGGTTTGGCCTTAGTTATTTCCCGATCTTGGATTGTCTCTGTTGTTCCTTTAGTACGACCTTGGCTTGCCTCCTGACCATGGCTTTACTCTGCTGATTCTCAGGTTGACCTCAACTTGTTCCTGACCAAGGCTTGTCTCTGATGATACCCGGTATGACCTCAGCTAGTTCCAAACAACAGCTTGTCTCTGATGATTCCCAGTTTGACCTCAACTAGTTCCTGACCATGGCTTGTCTCTGATAATACCCAGTTTGGCCTTGGCTAGCTCCTGACAATGGCTTGTTTCTACTGATTCCCATCTTGACCTAACCCTAACAATGTGTTATGGGCCCTGCTAGTATGATTTGGGCATTACTAGTGTGATACGGGCACTACTAGTGTGATTTGAGCTCCTCTGGTGTGATATGTGCACCTCTAGTGTTATTTGGGCACCCTAATGTAATATGGGCTTTTCTGCTGTGATATGGACTCCTCTGGTATGATATAGGCACCCCTAGTTTGATATGGGCTCTTCTGTGCGATATGTGCACCTCTTTTTTCTTAATTTTTTTTAACAATCAAAGGTGCTTTTATTGTTGTCACACAGGGTAGACAGAGCATGCATACAGATTGACATAGAACAAAACAAAATGCTTGGATTACATAAAAAGAATTAAATAGCATTTTTGATTTCTGGTGCTCAGATGCAGTGTAGGTCCATTTTAAGGAACAGAGCTGAGCCAGGAAGATGATGGAAGGTCCTCAGTTGTCTCTGATGATTCCTGGCTTGACCTTGGCTGGTTCTAGATCATGACTTGTCTCTGCTAATTCCCAATTTGACTTTGTCAAGTTCCTGACCTCAGCTTGTCTCTACTGATTCCCAATTTGACTTCGGCAAGTTCCTGACCATGGCTTGTCTCTGTTGATTCACAATTTGACTTTGGCAAGTTCCTGACCATGGCTTGTCTCTGTTGATTCCCAATTTGACTTCAGCAAGTTCCTGACCACAGCTGATCTCTGTTGATTCCCAGTTTGACATAGGCTAGTTTCTAACCACTGATTGTGTCTACTAATTCCTAGTTTGACCTTGTCTAGTTCCTTGCCTTTGTTCATTCCAGATTTGACCTCTAGCTAGTTCCTGACCATGAATTATCTCTGCTCATTCCCGTTTTGATCTTGGCTAGTTCCTGACCACAGCTTGTCTCAGCTGATTCCTGGTTTGACCTTGGTTAGTTCCCGATCTTGGATTGTGATATGGACTCCTCTGGTATGATATAGGCACCCCTAGTTTGATATGGGCTCTTCTGTGTGATATGTGCACCTCTTTTTTTAATTTTTTTTAACCATCAAAGGTGCTTTATTGTTGTCACACAGGGCAAGACAGAGCATGCATACAGATTGACGTAGAACAAAACAAAACGCTTGGATTAGACACATGAAACAGAGGAAAAGACCATAGTCCTGCAGTACAGTTAACCACTTACAATACATTTACAAAAATAGCAGAAGGTTTGGAAGGGGAAAAGAGAATTATAGGCAATACACAACACCCCCACCCTCCAAAGAAGTTCAGGTAGTGGTCCAAGGGGCCCATACTTTGTCATATTTCCACTGACAACCCCTGAGAGGAGGAGGGTGCCATTGTCGCAAACCAACATTCGTGGCTGAAGCTGGCGTGGCTTCAACCACCTCTGTGCCTGCCCCTGCAGAGCTGACAGAATCTCTGCCCCAGTGTGGCCTTATATAGTGTGGGGCATGTACTAAACCCCCTGAGCCATAATTGGACAAAGCCACCCTGGCTTTGGCCAATTACGGCTCTCTGTACACACGGCGCTGTGATTGGCCAAGCATGCGGGTCATAGTGCATGCTTGGCCAATCATCAGTCAGCAATGCACTGCAATGCCACAGTGAATTATGGGCTGTGACGCACCACTCAAATTTGTCGCGAATGGCCCATATCATTCGCAATACGATGAACGGTCGAACAAGCTCATCCCTACTTGTAATAGGAAAATTGCTGGTGCGGTATGAGCACCTCTGCTATGATATGGGCACTAAACCAGCTTGGTTATTTTGTGACAAAATCAGTTGGCTGAAACCAACCCATTCATCAATATTTTACTGGTGGTCCCCTATATTGTAATATATGTCCTTGTCTCCCTAGGACATTCCTCTTTAGATAATTCCAGGGTTAGGACCGAGGTTAATCCTGGTCACAGAGCAGCCTAGATTTTTTTCACTCCACTGGTTAGGCTCATCCTCTTTCTTTTCCTAATTAATAAAGACAATTTACATAAGAATCACCTTCTGGAATCTGGGGGGGAGGCATAACTGTGACCTCAGGTGAGGCACGGGGTTCAAGTATGCCCCATCTCCACACACTGCTTCTATGTGTGCCTGAGTCCAGGGAACATTTGTGGTCTCGCTGTGTTTATAGAATAGAAATGGAGAGACAAAGATCTGTGATTTCTTATTAACCCCTTTGGTGCCCCAGGCCGCCCTTCTCTGAATACTAACGCAGCGCCTCCGAGGAGACTGCTGATATTTTCAGCCAACTCAATTACCTTCGGCCCCCGGGGAGCATCAGTTCTGATCTAGTTAAGATTTGGGACTCAGTGAGAAAGGAGGTGGAGGAGCAAAGAAGATAAGTTTCCTCGTTTCACCGAACATAAGATAACGAGAGTCACTGGAGATTCCACCATTTCATTTATTTCTGTCTATTTCCTCCACTTCACTCCTGCATTCCAATACCATGCGGTGAATGTGAGGGGATATTAGAGTGTGAGCTCCTCTGGTGCAGAAACTGATATGATTGACTCAGTGTTCACTCTACAGCACTGTGTTATTTGTCAGAGCTATATAAATGTATAACAATACATTTGTCCCACCACTGTAACCCCCTGCTCATCTGCCCTATCACTGTACTGTACTGTGCTCTTCTGTCTCACCGCTAAACCCCCTTCTCATCTCTCCCACCACTGTACCTCCTGCACTTCTGCCCAACCACTGTACCCCCCTGAACATCTTCCCACCGCTGTACCCCGTTCTTCTGTTCCACTGCTGAACCCCCTTCTCATTGCTCCCACCACTGTAACCCCCTTTCTCATCTGCCCCACCACTGTACCTCCTGCACATCGGTCTCACCTCTGTACTCCCTGCTTTTATGCTCCACCTCTGTAACCCCCTGCTCTTCCGACCCACCATTGTAACACCCTGCTCATCTGTCCCACCAATGTACCTCATTTCTCCTCTGCCCTGCCACTGCACCCCCCTGCACAACTGCCCCTGGTGGGGGGGGGGTTCCCTGTTTCCAGGAGAAGGAGGACGTCTTGGCCACTGCTAAAGCCAATCACAGTCCTGCTAGCCCCGGCCACCATCTGGGGGAAGATGACTCGCTTGGTTGCCACTACCGATCTCAGAATGAAGAGATTTCACTGTGATTGAGAAAACCCCAATCAGGTGACAGTTTGTGGAATTACTGTTAAGCTTCTGGGAACTTTGTTGAAAAAAATAAAAATAAATAAATAAAAAATAAATAAATAAATAAATAAAAATATATATATATTTATATAAGTTGATAGATGGTAGCCAATAGCTGCCCTTGCGTCAGTTTTAGTCTCTCGGACTAGCATACAGGCGAATGGATTTTTCGACTGGACTCGAATCCGTCGGAAAGATTTGAACCATGTTTCAAAATCTAAAGTCCGTCTGATTTTCGACCGAAAAGGTCCGTCGGAAGTCCGATGAAGCCCACGCACGGTTGGATTGTCCGACGGATTCGTTCCGGCGGACAAGTTCGGTCGAAAAGTCCGCCCGTGTGTACACGGCATTGGGCTCCGCATCCAGGTGTGTTAGAACATATAGCTTTGTGAATTGATCCTGGAGCCATATTTTTGGGTTTGGGAGTACTAGTTTTGTTTATTCAGATGTAGTAGAATCAATCAATCAATCAATCAATCAATCAATCAATCAGATCCACAGAGCTGTTCACTGAAGAACTTTGTTCTGAAATCAGAATTGAAGTGATAAAGAAGACGGAGGTTGGAAGTTGTGTGGAGTGATGAAGGCAGAATTATCCCTGGAGGGGGGCAGGGGGGGGGGGGGATAGGCGGCGTGAAGAAGGATGTAAATGGGGAACACTGTCACAATGCACAAGGTCAAGTCTTGTGCCTGCAGAAAAAAAAAGGATTGCTCTCCAAATGTGATGAAGGCCGTTCTATAGAACAGAGGTCCCGCACTAGACACAGCCAGTATTTTTAATTTATCTCACATTTTCCTTTAAATATCCGGATCTTCAGAGTTATCTCTATTTATTAATAAACATGTAACGCGTCGAGCTGTCGAGTTGCCAGCATGAGGCCAGGCGGGAATTTTTTTCTACGCTTTCTACGCTCTTTTCTTCTTTTGCGGCTTTTCTGAGATGAAAGCTTCAGATGGAGTTTAGAAGATAAAAGTTTGAAATCCCGGGACTTCCATTTCTTCCGCCTATCTGTGTATCTCCCGTATTTATTCTGTACGGTTTATTTGCAAAAAAAAAAATTAAAACTGTCGTCTTGAATTTGTTTTAGGAGATTCGACGTGTCAGAAGTGTCTTTATGGGCGGCACAGAGGGGTCCTCCGACTTCGAGAGCAGAATATTGCAGAATATAGAAGGCTGACTCTGATGCCGCGTACACACGATCGGTTTTCTCATCGGAAAAAAGATACGACGGCTTTTCCAACAGGATTCCGCTCAAGTTTGCCTTGCATACACACAGTCACGCAAAAGTTCGCTGAAATCACGACCGTCAAGAACGCGGTGACATACAACGCTACGACGAGCTAAGAAAATGATGTTCAATGTTTCCGAGCATGCGTAGGGATTTTGCGCATCGGAATTGCAACAGACGATCGCATTTTCGGATAGGAACTTTTCCCAACTGAAAAATTGAGAGCATGCTCTCATTATTCGGCAAAAGACCGATGGAGCATACACACGGACACATTTTCCGATAAAAAAAATCTCATCTGTCTTTTGCGGGCCGAAATTCCGACCGTGTGTACGCGACATTAGAATCTGATGCTTCATTTCCACGTTGGGCGGGTTTTCTGAGAATCTGGCCGGTCTATAAATAGCTCTGGCAGATTCACATTTTAGCATAAATCCATGAGAGTGTCATTGTTTTTTGTTTTTCCTACATTTTGATATTTTGTGTTTTGTTTTGTTTGCTAATCTGTTTACTTTGTATCATTTCCTGTTAACATTGTAACTTTCCATGTCAATCTTTCAAGAACTAGATCAGGATTCTCCAAACTTTTCATTTTGAAGACCACATCATGTATTTTACAAATAATCACAGGCCAAAAATAAAAGTTTTGTAAATAAACAAATAAAAGTTAAAAGCACAAATATGTTCCCCCTTACATCCAAGATTGCCCAGCAGATTCCCTTCTTATGTTCAGGATTGCCCAGGGGAGTCCCCCTTACATCCAGGAGTGCCCTTCACATTACCTCTTGACAACTTCCCAACCACGCTATAGCCAAAAGACCGGCTATAGCACGATCGTCCAATTCTGGGAGGGCATCCATGGATCATCAGTGCCCTGATTATCAGTGCAGCCCCTTCAGTGCCAATCAGTGTGCAGCCTATCGGTGCCTATCAGTGCCACCTATCAGTGCCCATTAATGCCGCCAAAAAGTGCCTCCTCTTCAGTGCTGCGTCATCAGTGTCCATCAGTGCCTTTCACTGCCCATCAGTGTGCCCATCAGTGCCGCCTCATTAGTGCCCATCAGTGCCGCCTCATCAGCGCACATCAGTGAAGGAGAAAAATAACTTATTTGCAAAATTTAAAACAGCAACTAAGAAAAACTTTATTTATTTATTTTGTTTTTATACATTATGTTTAGCAAACAATAAAAACCCCAGTGGTGATTAAATACTACCAAAAGAAAGCTCTGTCTGTCTCATAAAAAATGATAAAAATGTCATATGTGTACAGTGTTGTATGACCGCGCAATTGTCATTCAAAGTGTGACAGCGCTGAAAGCTGAAAATTGTCCTGGGCAGGAAGGGGGTGAAAGTGCCCAGTATTGAAGTGGTTAAAGTGGTTGTAAACCCTTACATGTGCCTACTGAAGGGACTATATTCACTCTATTTTATTCTATTGTAATCTATTCTATTTTATTCTATTCTATTTTTTTCTGTTCTATTCTATTCTTTTATTTTCTATTCTGATTTATTCTAGTCTTTTCTTTTATTTTCAAATCCATTCTATTCTGTTCTATTCTATGCTATGCTACTTTATTCTAATCTATTCTATTTTTTCTATTTTATTCTATTTTTTCTGTACTATTCTATTATTTTATGTTATTTTATGTATTATTTTATGTATTCTGTTCTATTCTGTTTTAGTTATATTCTTTTATTTTATATTCTATTATTTTATATTCTATTCTATTCTGTTTTTCTACTCTTTTCTGATCTGTTCTATTTTTTCCTATTCTATTCTATTGTATTCTGTTCTATTCTATTTTTTTTTCTGTTCCATCCTGTTTTATTCTATTCTATTCTTCTATTTTTAATTATATTTTGTTCAATTTTATTCCATTATTTTATTTTATTTACTCTTCTATTCTGTTTTATTCTTTTCTATTTTTTTATATTTTATTCTATGCTATTTTATTCTATTCTAGAGAGCAGCCTTCCTACTTCACTTGTATACCTTTCTGTATTTATTGCAATATGTTTTAAATTAATTTTTGAATTAAAATTCAGATAAGTCGTTTTGTTATAATTTATTTTGGATTAGTTGACATTTGTTACTATTGCGAATCAGAAACTCTAATACATCCGAATCTCCAAATAACACAAATTTTAAAGTCTCGGTGGCTCTTGGATATGGTGTTTGGAGCTCAGCTTGATGTGTCATGAAGGTCCTGATAGTTTTCAGTAAGTTATTTTACTGGTCTCCATATCTTCCCTGTTTCATCATACCAGTACATAGGATGACCTTCACATTCCACACTTACCATCCCTTTCCTTCACTATGCGCCTCGCCAGCCATACAATCAGCCCTGTCCTCCTCTTTGTAATACTTCACTTTGTCTTCACGCTAAATAACTTTCATTGCACAGTGAGTGAGCACAAGGGATCTGAGTGTGCAAACACATCCCAGACTGAAAGGGAGAGCCTAGGCCAACCTACCCCCCCATCTGTCACCGCCTGTTATACTGCCCTATGACTGACCCTACACATATTACTATAGAATCTATCATCAGATCACATTGCAGCCTCAGACGGTTGTATTGTCTGTGTGCAGTGTGCGATTTCCAGGGTGCTGGTTTTCAGGGCTGTCTTAATGCATAGACACCCCTGGGCACTGCCCAGTGGCCCCAGGTGCACGGGGACCCCATGATAATTGTGCATTAAATCATACTTGCCAACTATCCTGGATTTACTGGGACAGGCACGATTTTTACTAAGCTGTCCCGGGATGGCCGTGTCCTGGGCAGCATCCTGGAACCGGTACTGTGCCCTCACAATCCCAGTATTGTTCCCTCCTGACCCCCGTACCATGCCCTTCTGCCTCCTCCCCTGTATTGTGCCCTTCTGCCTCCTCCCCTGTACTGTGTCCTTCTGCCTCCTCCCCTGTACTGTGTCCTTCTGCCTCCTCCCCCGTACCATGCCCTTCTGCCTCCTCCCCTGTACTGTGTCCTTCTGCCTCCTCCCCTGTACTGTGTCCTTCTGCCTCCTCGCCTGTATTATGCCTTCCTGCCTCCTCGCCTGTACTATGCCCTTCTGCCTCCTCGCCTGTACTATGCCCTTCTGCCTCTTCGCCTGAACTATGCCTTTCTGCCTCTTCGCCTGTACTATGCCCTTCTGCCTCCTCGCCTGTACTATGCCCTTCTGCCTCCTCGCCTGAACTATGCCTTTCTGCCTCTTCGCCTGTACTATGCCCTTCTGCCTCCTCGCCTGTACTATGCCTTTCTGCCTCCTCGCCTGTACTATGCCCTTCTGCCTCCTCGCCTGAACTATGCCTTTCTGCCTCTTCGCCTGTACTATGCCTTTCTGCCTCCTTGCCTGTACTATGCGCTTCTGCCTCTTCACCTGTACTGTGTGTGAAATTCGGATGAATTTTGTTATGTTATTCAAAGCATTCGGTAAAATTTGTTTATATTGTAATTCGGGTATTTGGATATATCCGAATCTCCGAATAACAAAAAATTTGTCCGAATATTAATTCGGAACAAAACGAACCGCACATGTCTAGTACCGTGTACTTCTGCCTCCTCACCTGTACTATGCCCTTCTGCCTTTTCCCCTGTACTGTGCCCTTCTGCCTCTTCCACTGTACTGTGCCCTTCTGCCTCCTCCCCGGTACTGTGCTCTTCTGCCTCTTCCACTGTACTGTGCCCTTCTGCCTCTTCCCTGGTACTGTGCCCTTCTGGCTCTTCCCCTGTACTGTGCCCTTCTGCCTCTTCCCTGGTACTGTGCCCTTCTGGCTCTTCCCCTGTACTGTGCCCTGCTGCCTCTTCCCCTGTACTGTGCCCTTCTGGCTCTTAGTCTGTACTGTGTCCTTCTGCCTCTTCCCCTGGTACTGTGCCCTCCTGGCTCTTACCATGTACTGTGCCCTCCTGGCTCTTACCATGTACTGTGCCCTCCTGGCTCTTCCCCTGTACTGTGCCCTTCTGCCTCTTCCCCTGTACTGTGCCCTGCTGCCTCTTCCCCTGTACTGTGCCCTGCTGTCTCTTCCCCTGTATTGTGCCCTTCTGGCTCTTACCCTGTACTGTGCCCTTGTGCCTCTTGCCCTGTACTGTGCCCTTGTGCCTCCTCCACTGTACAGTGCCCTTCTGCCTCACCCCCCCCCCATACTGTACCCTTTGTTTAATTTATGGTATGTTTTCTTATTGTTTAAAATCGATTTTAAGTACTGGTGGTGATTAGGTGGCAGCCAGGTGCACTGTCAGTGTTATTGGAATGTGTGTAAGTGGCAGCCAGGTGCATTGTCAGCATCATGGGCAGTGCCATGACAGGGTTGTTTAGTGCCCAGAGCAAGGATCCAGAATTGCACCCCCCCTCCCTCACTGCTAATAAACGCCATAGAATGTATGTACCACTATGCGTCTATTCTTTGCCCCCTTCCTCATCTGCGTTCAGGGCAGCTTCCTCTCCTGCCAACCCCTTGTCCCAGCCCTGGTCATTGGAATGGTGTGTAGGTGGCAGCCAGGTGCACTGTCAGTATCATGGGCAGTGCCAGGACAGGGTTGTCCATTCGCCAGGGCAAGGGTCCAAAGTTGCACCCCCTCCCTCACTGTTAATACATGCTATAGAATGGGTGTACCACTCTACATCTATTCTTTGCCCCCTTGCTTGTCTGTGCCCAGGGCAGCTTCCCTCCTGCCCACCCCTTGTCCCAGCCCTGGTCGTGGGAATGGTGTGTAGGTGGCAGCCAGGTGCACTTTCAGTGTTGCTGGAATGGTGTGCACACCATGCTCCCACCTATGCGCCATTCTGTAGACTCCGGAACTGTCCTTTAATCCCCTGACACTTTTAAGTGCAGTTTGGCCACATTTATCATTCGGTATGGCACAATTAGCCCCACCCACAATCTCAGGAATTAGGGAATCCAAAGTTTCCCAGCAGTGCTGGAACAAGGTGGTGTGGGTGGATGGGGGGGACGGGAGGAGCAGGCGCCCCCAGCACAGCACTGTTATGCAGGAGGGGGTACCATATGGAGAGCCATGCTCACCGCATGCACATTCCAGATCAGTGGCTGGCAACCATGGATTCACTGCCCTATGAGCACACTATGCCAACTCTTCCCCCAGCTGTCCACAACTGACATGCAAAACAAACTGTGCATGCGCAGCCAACTCCCAACAGTTGAAGAGCAAAAGACTGGTCACGCATGCGCAATGCACGCCCTATGCTTACCATGGGAAAGCGAAACAAGGGGGTGGGCACAAGGTGGCATGCCCATTCTATGTCATGCATTGGCAACAAGAGAGGGAAGCACAGTCCCAGATTAACCTGCCCCTGGACTGGTTCCCAGGTATGCCCAGGGTACACACAAGAAAGTGTATGCTTTTGTCCACCCCCCCCCCCCCTCCAAGGGTAGGACCTTACCCTGATCCCCTGGGGTGCAAGGCACCTGACAGGGACAAGATTTTGAATTAGGTCCACCTACCAAAAAGGGTTGGTGGATCCATCTCTTCATGGTCAGCCAAAGTCAACCAACGAGTACTAGGTCAAGGGTTTCTCCCGAAGAGTGACCCCCCAGTTCATGCAATGCTTGACATAGACAGCCATAGTTTACTGTGTCCTTGCGTTGAACCTGGGGCGATCGGGCACTGGTAGATTTGGTTGCATTGGTGTGGTTCAAGTTGTGCAGAGCCCGGCATTGCCCGTGTTTTGTCAATAGACTTCTCATGATTTAGGCTCTGCTCTCGTTGCGTATTCTCGTCGTTTGGAAGGTTTAATGGTCCTTGTCACATCTGATTATACGATCCCAGTTTCCGATTTGTAGATTGCTCTGGTGACATGTTCCTTTAGTACCCCACATCCTGAGTAATCTGGCACAGACTCGTGTTACACCGCCCCGTCCTCCTCTAATAGCCTTGCGTCTCGGACTGGCGCAGAGTCGGTCGGGGGGGGGGGGGGCGGGGAGTTTCGCTCTTACATAAATGGTTACAGATGGTGGAGTTGACAAAACGAAGTCCCCAGCAGATTGAATTACAGACGCGTACCTTGATGAGAACTGTGGCCTTCTCCGAAGTTCTGCAACACTTCTCATTGTGATCTGAAGTTATTTTTATTTTCACAGATTTTCAATCCACTCCCCCACCCCTCCACCCCCATCTTGTCCTATACTGTTACAGGGAGACAGATGGGGGGGAGTGGGGGGCCCCATTGTATGTCAATGAAGGAAAATATAACTGGATCTAAAGAGAATAGAGAGGGAGATGACCTCTGACCCCGACTCTCAAACTGGAGAGTCAGGCACTCAAGAGAACCACACCACTCTAAAATCCGAAATTCCCTTCGGCCCTGGGTGAACGAGGGTGCCAGCCACAGGAGGGGGCTGACCTCGGACCCCCAAACTCTTAAACTGGAGAGTCGGACACAAAATAAATAATGCTAGAGAACCAAACCACCCAAAATCTCCTGAATCCCTTTCAGCTGCAGGTGAACTTGGGTGCCAGGATCCTATTCTTGCTCCATATAGATGCTGGAGGGCCATGATGACATGAGTTGATGACATCACTCATTGTAGAAAACTTTATTGAACCATGTAGGTACACTGTGCGTCCCCTCCTGAGAACTGCCCGACTGACGCGTTTCACAGTCATGGGCATAATTGCAGGGTGAAAGGTGTCATTGAAAGGCAGTTCTCAGGAGGGGGCTTACAGTGGGCCCACTTAATTCAATAAAGTTTTCTACAATTTGCAATGTCATTAGTGTGCCCATCCCGGCTTCATGTGTCATCTGTGCAAGAAACGAAGGGCCACACGCTAATGATGTCACTCATTGTAGAAAACGTTATTAAACCATGTAAGTACGCAGCGAGTCCCATCCTGAGGACTGCCCAACTGACATGTTTTACCCTTCAACTAAACCTATGACAGTGAACTGCGTCAGTGAGGGGGTAGTTCTCAGGAGGGGACTGTCAGGGCTGGGCTCAGCCCTTCCTTCTCTGAGCTGGCTGCTCAGCTGTCAGCTAAGTGCCAGCTCCTATCTCTCCATAGTGACTCACCTGTTGATGATATCCTGCTCGTCAGTCCTGCCTACTTAAGCCGTCCAGCCCAGATGATCTCTGCCTTCGCCTTGGTCAACATCACAGAGACTAACTCCTACGTTCCTGTTAAAGACTTGCTTGGCTGACATTCCTTCTGGCTCCAGATCCTGCTTTCTGTTCCACTACGCTGTTTTCTGGCTTCCTGACTTTCTGGCTTGTTTGACTATCCGTTCCGGTTACCAAACTTTGGCTATGTTTTGACTTCGTTTGTTCTCTTTACTTTTATTATTAAACAAGTGTGATTTAACTATACTTCTGTCTCGGTCTGATTCATGGTTTCTGACAGGGACTCACAGTGTACCTATTTGATTCAATAAAGTTTTCTACAATGCGTGATGTCATTAGTGCACCCATCCTGGCTCCATGTGTCATCTGTACAAGAAATTAAAGGCTGCACGCTAATGATGTCACCCATTGAAGAAAACTTTATTGAATCAAGTAGATATTCTGTGAGTCTGCGAGTCGCCCCCTGAGAACTGCCCTACTGACACGTTTCACCCTTCAAGTAAGCTCATGATAATGAAATGCGTCAGTGAGGGGGCAGTTCTCAGGAGGGGACTCACAGTGTACCTATTTGATTCAATAACGTTTTTTACAATGAGTGACATCATTAATGCGCCCATCCCGGCTCCATGTGTCATCTGTACAAGAAATGAAGGGCTGTACGCTAATGATGTCACTCATTGTAGAAAACTTTTTTAGCCCATGCAAGTACCCTGTGAGTCTCCTCTTTAGAACTGCCTTACTGACGCATTTCACCCAACACCCCATGGTGGTGAAACGCATCAGTGAGGAGGTCGTTCCCAGCAGGGGACTCACAGCATACCTTTTTGATTCAATAATGTTTTCTACAATGAGTGGCGTCATTAGTGCGCCTATTCCAGCTCCATGTTGTACAAGAAACAAAGAGAAGCACGCTAATCATATCACTCATTGAATAAAACTTTATTGAATCAGGTAGATATGTTGTGGGTCCCATCCTGCCTTCACTGACGTGTTTCACCATTATGGGCTTAGTTGCAGGGTGAAATGCGTCAGTGGGATCATTCTCACCATTCTCAGCATACATACATAGTTTAGTAAAGCTTTCTACAGTGAGTGATGTCATCAGAATGCGGCTGTCCGTACTGATGACGGAGAGCCCAATGTTAATGACATCACTCATTGTACAAAACTTTATTGAACCATATAGGTACGCTGTGAGTGCCTGCCTGAAAATGGCCTCTATGACGCGTTTCACCCTGCAATTAAGCATTTGATGGTGAAACGCATCAGTAAGGGGCAGTTCTCAGGAGAAGACTCATTATTGTGCCCCTCCCAGTTCCATGTTATCTGTCCCCTCCTGAGAACTGCCCTTCAATTATGCAATAAGTCCCTGAATGCAGTCCACCATCAGTCTATTGCAGTCCTTGTACAGCAGGGCTGGATTGTGAGAGGAAGCAGCAGCACAGGGAGCCAATCAGTTTATGTGCAGTTCATGTTCTGACAAGAAGCATGCTGATAGAAGGAGAGAGCAGAGTTAGAAAGAGAACTCCTCACTATGCTGTTTCTCCTTTACTGTCACTGTCCAATCACAGGCTGATAGTGGGTCCAGCACAACCTGAGCTCAGAGGAAGTAGGATGAATGATTCTGTCCAGCAGACATCTAGTGGCAGAAAAAGGGTACTGCATGGGGAAATCTCTGGATTGAAGGTAAATATTGCAGCAATAGTTGCTTCTGGATTATTCTGGCCAACAGACTGAGGACATCTAGTGGCAGGAAAAAGCTACTGCAGGGGGAAATCTCTGGATTGAAGGAGATTATTGCAGCAATAGTTGGTTCTGGATCATTCTGGCCAACAGACGGAGGACATCTAGTGGCAGAAAAAAAGGTACTGCAGGGGAAATCTCTGGATTGAAGGTGAATATTGCAGCAAGAGCTTGTTTTTTGTTGTTGTTTTTTAATGGGCTTTCATTTTTGCTTGAAGGAAAATCTCCCTAATGGAAACAAAAGATGACAAAGCATTACATCAAAGCGGCCGAATTTTGCAGAAATTTCTTGATTTTCGTAAAAAATCAAAAGCGGACAGTTTTTCTCATTCTGATGTCCGTATTCTGAACTTCCCAGAAACAAACTCGCGCTTAAAGTCTGAATCTTATTGGCTGCTGGGGAGAAGCGATGACTGACATGACATGATGTCATACCCTCCTAGCTATCCCGGGACGTAACCACAAAGTCAGGTGTGATACCGTCTGCGCCTAGATTAATGCTGAGCTCCGGAAAATCCCCCCATCTCATCTCTCCTTGGTGCCAACATTGTGTGCCCATCACCCCGCCACCCTCGGCCTCGGTGATCACACCTCTGTGCTGTGCTCAGGTGTGGAGCTGGGTGCGTCCTACAGACAGCTTTACATCGCTGCAGGTTGGCACTGCCCACTGCTCGTGTGTGGTGCGGTTTGGATGTGCCCGCCCGGTGCCCCCGGGCACTTGTTCAGTATGTTATTGCTGTGTCAGGAAGATGTGTCCTGGCATGCCGTACGGTAATCTGAACCGCCGAGTTCTCTAATCCTCGCCATTTACTTCTCATCCAAGAAGAGAGTTGTTTCAGATGGCCTGGCACACCTTCCTTGGCACCGAATCCTCGCCACACCTCAGCGCCAGGAGATGCCTTAACTCTTTACTCATTTGCAATTTTCTGCCTATTGTAATTAAAGTGAATGTAAACCTGGACTCTAATTCTCAGTATGGATGACATCATGTCTCACTGTATGCAGTTTCCTGAAGTAAATCTTTTATTGGGAATATGTTGTGAAGTTTCTTACCTAGAGATCCTACCAGTAAGACGCCATTCACACCTCAGCAATCTCCAACACTCAAGAAGGCCGTTATCATAGATGTGCACAACCTATTGTATTAGGGAGAGCACCCCAAAGCTTAAGAGCGGTGGATGGTGTCAGTAGAGCAGTGGACGGTGTCAGTAGGGCAGAGGATGGTGTCAGTAGGGCAGTGGACGGTGTCAGTAGGGCAGTGGACGGTGTCAGTAGAGCAGTGGATGGTGTCAGTAGAGCAGTGGACGGTGTCAGTAGAGCAGTGGACGGTGTCAGTAGAGCAGTGGACGGTGTAAGTAGAGCAGAGATAGGTGTCAGTAGAGCAAAGATTGGTGTCAGTAGAGCAGTGGACGGTGTCAGTAGAGCAGTGGACGGTGTCAGTAGGGCAGTGGACGGGGTCAGTAGGGCAGTGGACGGTGTCAGTAGAGCAGTGGATGGTGTCAGTAGAGCAGTGGACGGTGTAAGTAGAGCAGAGATAGGTGTCAGTAGGGCAGAGGACGGTGTCAGTAGGGCAGAGGACGGTGTCAGTAGGGCAGTGGATGGTGTCAGTAGAGCAGGGGACGGTGTCAGTAGAGCAGAGGATGGTGTCAGTAGGGCAGTGGACGGTGTCAGTAGAGCAGTGGATGGTGTCAGCAGAGTAGTGGATGGTGTCAGTAGAGCAGTGGACGGTGTCAGTAGAGCAGTGGACGGTGTCATTAGAGCAGTGGACGTTGTCACTAGAGCAGTGGACGGTGTCAGTAGAGCAGTGGATGGTGTCAGTAGAGTAGTGGATGGTGTCAGTAGAGCAGTGGATGGTGTCAGTAGAGCAGTGGACGGTGTCAGTAGAGCAGTGGATGGTGTCAGTAGAGCAGTGGATGGTGTCAGTAGAGCAGTGGATGGTGTCAGTAGAGCAGTGGACAGTGTCAGTAGAGCAGTGAACGGTGACACTAGAGCAGTGGACGGTGTCACTAGAGCAGTGGACGGTGTCAGTAGAGCAGTGGACGGTGTCAGTAGAGCAGTGGACGGTGTCATTAGAGCAGTGGAGGGTGTCACTAGAGCAGTGGACGGTGTCAGTAGAGCAGTGGACAGTGTCAGTAGAGCAGTGGACGGTGACACTAGAGCAGTGGACGGTGTCAGTAGAGCAGTGGACGGTGTCAGTAGGGCAGTGGACGGTGTCAGTAGAGCAGTGGACGGTGTCAGTAGAGCAGAGATAGGTGTCAGTAGAGCAGTGGACGGTGTAAGTAGAGCAGAGATAGGTGTCAGTAGAGCAGTGGACGGTGTCAGTAGAGCAGTGGACGGTGTCAGTAGAGCAGTGGATGGTGTCAGTAGAGCAGTGGATGGTGTAAGTAGAGCAGAGATAGGTGTCAGTAGAGCAGGGATTGGTGTCAGTAGAGCAGTGGACGGTGTCAGTAGAGCAGAGGACGGTGCCAGTAGGGCAGTGGACAGTGTCAGTAGAGCAGTGGACAGTGTCAGTAGAGCAGTGGACGGTGTCAGTAGAGCAGAGGACGGTGTCAGTAGGGCAGTGGACGGTGTCAGTAGAACAGTGGATGGTGTCAGTAGAGTAGTGAACGGTGTCAGTAGAGCAGTGGATGGTGTCAGTAGAGCAGTGGACGGTGTCAGTAGAGCAGTGGACGGTGTCATTACAGCAGTGGAGGGTGTCACTAGAGCAGTGGACGATGTCAGTAGAGCAGTGGAAAGTGTCAGTAGAACAGTGGACGGTGACACTAGAGCAGTGGACGGTGTCACTAGAGCAGTGGACGGTGTCACTAGAGCAGAGGACGGTGTCAGTAGAGCAGTGGACGGTGTCATTAGAGCAATGGAGGGTGTCACTAGAGCAGTGGACGGTGTCAGTAGAGCAGTGGACAGTGTCAGTAGAGCAGTGGACGGTGACACTAGAGCAGTTGATGGTGTCAGTAGGGCAGTGGACGGTGTCAGTAGGGCAGAGGATGGTGTCAGTAGGGCAGAGGATGGTGTCACTAGAGCAGTGGACGGTGTCACTAGAGCAGAGGACGGTGTCAGTAGAGCAGTGGACAGTGTCATTAGAGCAATGGAGGGTGTCACTAGAGCAGTGGACGGTGTCAGTAGAGCAGTGGACGGTGTCACTAGAGCAGAGGACGGTGTCAGTAGAGCAGTGGACAGTGTCATTAGAGCAATGGAGGGTGTCACTAGAGCAGTGGACGGTGTCAGTAGAGCAGTGGACGGTGACACTAGAGCAGTTGATGGTGTCAGTAGGGCAGTGGGCGGTGTCAGTAGGGCAGAGGATGGTGTCAGTAGGGCAGAGGATGGTGTCAGTAGGGCAGTGGATGCTGTCAGTAGAGCAGAGATTGGTGTCAGTAGACAATGTCAGTAGAACGGTGCCAGAACAAGGTGAACATGCCAAATTGAGCCCCCCAAGATGTATAAACACTAATCTGCATGCTTACCCCCTAAGCATAAATTTCCACTCCTCCCAGAAATAATCCACCCCCTGCTGAAATCCCCCCTCCAAGCACAAATCTTTCCCCTCCACCCCCCTCCAGATCAAATCACCTCATCCCACATATGCTCCAAGCGCAATTCCCCCCTCCAAAAGAAAAAAATCCCCCTTCCTAGCACAAATCCCACAAATCCTCTACCCCTCAAGTTTCCCCTCCGAGCACAAATCCCCCCCCCCCCCCCACCAGCACAAATTTCCCTCCCCCAATACTCCATCCTAGCAAAAATCCCCTCAAATTTCCCCTCCTGGCACAAATGCCACTCAAACATCCCTACTAGCACCAAACCTCTCCCAAAAAAACGTTCCCCTCCTAGCACAAATCTGCTCCCCCCCACCATATTACTTATTCTAGCACAGACCCCCCCAAAACCCCCCTCCTAGCACAAATCATCTTCCCCGTCTCTCCTCTCAACACAAATTCCCCCCAGATCACCACACCTAGCACACCTCCCCAAATTTCTTATCCCCTGCCGCTCCCTAAATTCCTCCTCCCAACACAAATCTCCTCTTCCCAGTCCCCTTGTGGTGCCCTCGCACCTCACATGATACCACAGTGCCCAGGGCAGCCGTTCCTCCTGCCCACCCCTTGTCCAGGCACTGAGCAGCAGTGTTGTCAGCAGTGGCGGCAGGTTGTAACATTTTTTGAGGGCGGCGACAAACAGTATTACAACCCCCCCCCCCACCCTGGTCGATCGGTCGGTTGGCGGTCAGGTGGGTCTGGTGCACTTACCCCATCTATTGTGGGCAGCGCTTCTCCCGGGCTTCACCGGCGGCTTCCTGGGCTTCACTGGCGTCTTCCTTTGCTCGGCGGCGGCGATGGCTCCACGAGCATCGCGGTGACTTCTGTTTCCTCCCTCCTCCTTGGCGCCCAACTGGGACTCTTCTCTTTTCTGTCAATCGAAAAACGGGTCTCAGACCTGCTTCTGATTGGCTGGATTGAGGATCAGTGTTTCAATAGTGATTATTCATTCGCTGTTGTAACACCAGGGTGAGCTCCTGGCGTGATGCTCTGTGCCCGGAGCCCACCCTATTGTGAAGCCTATTAGAGCCTCTGGCTCTAATCAGGTGCTTCAAAAAAAAAAACACCCCCGTCGCTGTAATTCACACGCCCGGCGTCCTGAAAGGGGCCGGACGCATGAATAGGGAGTGGCGGTGTTCTGCAAAATAGCGGGCGTGGAAAGAGCATGGGGGTGGCGGCCATGGATAGAGGGGGCAACGCTCCGGCGCCCCTAATGGAGGGCCGCCACTGGTTGTGAGCTTACTATTCAAGCTCCTTCAGTTGGCTGTCAATACCTGATAGACCTGATTCTCTAAAGGCAATGATATCATAGTGACATATCAAAGCTCTGGGAAAATAATTCAAGAAATGTGAGTTGACAATAAAGGAAACAACTCAGCTTTTTTTTCTTACTTTCTTTCCTCTATTTTTCTTATTTGTAGCGCTCTAGACGCACGCATGTTTATGGCTCCTGCCAGAATTGCCAGACGGCTTGTCCAGAAGCTTTACTAAACCTTTTATATCATTCTTATTTTCCCATGTGAATCACTGCAAGCCCCAGGAGGAGACCAGACTCCCCCGAAGAATTTATTGCAGGCAAAGGATACAATTTTTAATAATGTTTCGGGTGTGCAATCCTCAGAAAACATTTATCTTTTTTGTATCTTGTGCCCACTGTAAATTCTCCTGAGGAATCTAATCTCCTCTTAGAAGTAAATCCATCCTGGCAACTTACTCTGACCCTGTGGTAGAGGAATTCAAGTCATCTGGGAATCTGGGGGAAAGAGCTAGCACTCTATTGTTCCATTCCATGTACTCGCCCACCTCACGTAATCTGACTAGCCCTGGCCATGTTGGGTCTCCTACAGTGGTGGGACAGGCAGAGCCAGATTTCCAGAGCCACTGGAGCCTGTAGGCACACATACTTGGCCAATGGTCGTCTATAGCCATGTTAAAAAGATCTGAGGGAATCTGTTGAAGTATTTATCAGTTTCATGGGCTTTGACATTATGAGGTGGGAAATTGAGAATAGAGTGATCTTTGACCCTGGTTGCTGCACTGGCCCTGCCCATTCATTGAGGGGAGGAGTTTTGGACACCAAAAATTCCTCCCACTACCACCAAAGATGGGGCACAATTCCTCTCAATGACACCAACGATGGGACATGATTCCTCCCAATGACACCAACGATTCAGCACACTTCCTCTCAATGACACCAACAATTTGGCCCAATAACAGCAACAATGGGGCACAATTCCTCCCAATGACACCAACAATTTGGCCCAATGACACCAACGATGGGGCACAATTCCTCCCAATGACACCAACAATGTGGCCCAATGACACCAACGATGGGGCACAATTCCTCCCAATGACACCAACACTTTGGCCCAATGACACCAACGATGGGGCACAATCCCCCCCGCTGACCCCAATGATAGGGCAAAATTCCTCCCACTGACACCAAAAATGGGGCATTGTTTTTTCCCCACTGACATAAGGGCCTTTACTACTCCCAATGGCCACAGTCCGGCTCCCTAGTCTGCAGAACAGAAAGTTTGGAGACCCCTGGTCTAAACCTTGCAACTTGTGGACTATATGGAGAAACCTGACCTAACTGAAACAGTATGATGAGGAACTGCTTGTAAAGATGTTCTTGCATCAAGTGATTATAAAAAGCTAAATCCAGTCCCCCTTTATCCCTCTGGAGAAGGTAGTTAAGCATAGGCCCTGAGCAATGGTTATAGTAAATCGAGCTCTGGTTGGGAAATGGGTAGCTGCCCTACTGTGAGAGATCCCGCTGCCATGGCCTAGAGTGATTGGATGTATCTTCCCTGTCCAGGGGCGGACTGACCACTGAGCCACTCGGGCACTGCCCGAGGGCCCTGGGCCACTAGGGGGCCCCATCAGGGTTGCCAGCCTCAGTAAAACCAGGGAGAGTATGTATAAATCTGTGTTTTTTTTACATCTGTCTGTGTATACTGTGTGATTGTATACTGTGTGTGTGTATACTGTGTGGCCCCATAATCTCCTATTGCCCGGGGGCCCCATGAGTTATCAGTCCGCCCCTGGCTCTGTCATAATATTGTGCAACCTTGGGCCCTGACGTTGTATAGGACCTGGTGAGTATTGGGGCTTGGGATGCAGAGGACTAGAGCTACCAGTTTAAAGAGGGGCCCCTCATGAGTAAGAGAGAGTGTTTCCCAGGGATAGCTGGGATGCTGTTCAGTGGTGAGCCTGAGTAATGAAAGTGGAGTTTGTGACCGGTCCACACCAATAAATGCACTGACATGTCTCCATCCCAGTTATTTGAAGCAAAAAAGAAGAAGGGACAGTAGCGGGACTTTGCGTGAGACATGTCAATGAATGCACATGCTATTTGGTCAACATCAAATTAAATTGACCTGAAACCAGTGTTATGTCTATAGTTGGTAATGTAATCTAGTGTCCATAGTTGTAACATAAAGCCTGGAATACCATAATCACAAAGGATTTGCAAGATGTTAATGGTATAAAAAATGTGTTTAATAAAATTCTCATAGGACATACTTCAAAGGTGAGAATACATCGCAGGACATCATTAAGCATATACAGGTAATCAGACAGTAAACGTAATTCGTACAATGGTTACAGTTTCAGAAAAAGAATTATTATATGATAAAACAATATGTGCATCCATAGGTTGGTAACTCAACGCGTTTCTTGGCTTTCAACCAATCATCAGGCGTCAGATGCAAATAAACTAAAAATTACAACAATGAAACAACTATTAGTATACAACAATTATGGATAGGTAGAAGGTAAGTACAGAGGAAAGGTACGTTTCATTGATACTCACAAACAATTCATTGGTCAATAACAACCAATGTGCTGGGATTACATTACCAACTATAGACATAACACTGGTTTCAGGTCAATTTAATTTGATGCTGACCAAATAGCATGTGTATTTATTGACATGGCTCATGCAAAGTCCCGCTACTGTCCCTTCTTCTTTTTAGCCTGAGTAATGGTATTGGGGGTTTGAAACCCCCCCTATACTGGAGAACATGGAAGAGTGTCCTTGCAAGTTCTGCAGCTTAGATAGACCCGTTATGCAGAGAAGAGCCTGAGTTCTAGTCTTTGGGTCTGAGGTCACTCCCGTTACTGGAGAACATGGAAGTGTACCTTTGAAAGCCTCACCCGGGGGGTTGAGGCAGAGTACATTCCCCCAAACCCACAGGCCACAGCCGCCAGGAAGACCGGAGCACCCCAAAACCATCGCCAAAGCGGGACTCAACAACCAGGCCGCAGAGCACAGGATATGCTGTAAAGGAGGAAAGGAAATGACTGAGTAAAAGTGAAAAGGAAAGGGGATGAGTGTGTGTATGTGTGAAACTGGATGTCTTAGCCTAGGCTGCACATCAAGGGATGCATGGATATGCATGTGTGAATCACTGGGAACCAGTGGGAAAAGTGAATGGTCATAGATAGTGGTAGAAAAAAATGATAACCCCTATTCAGGTCCTTTGTCATCTTGGTTCGTCCTCATCTTGCACACACATTCTCCTTCCCTTACACTTATCATTTTTTTCTACCACTATCTATGACCATTCACTTTTCCCACTGGTTCCCAGTGATTCACACATGCATATCCATCCATCCCTTGATGTGCAGCCTAGGCTGAGACATTCAGTTTCACACATACACACACTCATCCCCTTTCCTTTTCACTTTTACTCAGTCATTTCCTTTCCTCCTTTACAGCATATCCTGTGCTCTGCGGCCTGGTTGTTGAGTCCCGCTTTGGCGATGGTTTTGGGGTGCTCCGGTCTTCCTGGCGGCTGTGGCCTGTGGGTTTGGGGGAATGTACTCTGCCTCAGCCCCGGGTGAGGCTTTGTTGGCCCAGACCACCTACAAATCCCAGCACATTGGTTGTTATTGACCAATGAACTGTTTGTGAGTATCATTGAAACGTACCTTTCCTCTGTACTTACCTGCTACCTATCTATGGACACTAGATTACATTACCAACTATAGACATAACACTGGTTTCAGGTCAATTTAATTTGATGCTGACCAAATAGCATGTGCATTCATTGACATGTCTCACGCAAAGTCCCGCTACTGTCCCTTCTTCTTTTTAGCCTGAGTAATGGTATTGGGGGTTTGAAACCCCCCTATACTGGAGAACATGGAAGAGTGGCCTTGCAAGTTCTGCGGCTTAGATAGATATGTTATGCAGAGAAGAGCCTGAGTTCTAGTCTTTGGGTCTGAGATCACTCCCATTACTGGAGAACATGGAAGTGTACCTTTGAAAGCCTCACCCGGGGTTGAGGCAGAGTACATTCCCCCAAACCCACGGACCACAGCCGCCAGGAAGACCGGAGCACCCCACAACCATCGCCAAGCGGGACTCAACAACCAGGCCGCAGAGCACAGGATATGCTGTAGCATATCCTGTGCAAAGGAAATGACTGAGTAAAAGTGAAAAGGAAAGGGAATGAGTGTGTGTATGTGTGAAACTGAATGTCTCAGCCTAGGCTGCACATCAATGGATGGATGGATATGCATGTGTGAATCATTGGGAACCAGTGGGAAAAGTGAATGGTCATAGATAGTGGTAGAAAAAAATGATAACCCCTATTCAGGTCCTTTGTCATCTTGGTTCGTCCTCATCTTGGACACACATTCTCCCTCCCTTACACTTATCATTAGCCTGAGTAATGGTATTGGGGGTTTGAAACCCCCCTATACTGGAGAACATGGAAGAGTGTCCTTGCAAGTTCTGCAGCTTAGATAGACCTGTTATGCAGAGAAGAGCCTGAGTTCTAGTCTTTGGGTCTGAGATCACTCCCATTACTGGAGAACATGGAAGTGTATCTTTGAAAGTTTCAAGTCTTAGATGGAACTACTGTTTGGAGGTTAGCCTAAGTAATGGTCTTGGGGTCTCAGACCCCCAATTACTGGAGAATATGGAAGAGTGTCCTTGCAAGTTCTGAGAATTAAATGGACCTGCAGAGTAGGGCCTGTATAATGGTCTTTAGGTCTGAGACCCCCCCTCTCCCCATTACTAGAGAGCCTGAAAGTGTGTCCTTGAAAGATCTAAGGCTTAGACAAACCTTCTGGAAGGGGCTGTAACAAATCTTCAGTGAGCTCTGGTATGGCTGCTCGTGTGGACCATTGATGGGTACACACAACAGTAACTTAAAGCATGCGCATTAACCACAAGCAACAAACTGATGGTGAAAGAGACCAAAATGCTTTAACAACCAACGTGTTTCTGTGGCCAACACGGCCCCCCTTTTCATCAAGGCTCAGAAATTTTGACTCAGATAGACTCAGATGAGTAGATATCAGACAGATCTCTACGATTCTGCTTAGAAAAGGTTTCAAGGTTGTAGATTACGCCACTTGCATTAAATCCAGACTTGGGGACCAGTAATAATGGGACAGTCTAAATCCATTTTCCTCTTTATCAACCTCTTCCTCCTCAGCAGGAAGGTAGATTATATGTATCGTTGCTCCTGGGACCAGTAGCCATAAAACCAACTTGGCGGGGTTATAGGAGCCCCGTTAGTAGAGGAAGCCTTACATATACTGTGTCCATTGAAGGTAAAATTAAAGTAGAATGTAAAACTAAAGGTAATTTTTTTTTTTAGATTTTGGAAAGAGTGCGGGAGGTTTATAACCTCTACCATCTGTGTCCCATTGAGGAGAGTTCCCTTCACTTCCTGTCCCATACCCAGAACAGGAAGTGAGATGAATCCCTCCAAACTGAGGGAATCCCTGGATGTCAACAGGACTAGTGACCCCATTGGAAGATCTCCCCTCTAGTCCTGTTCTGGTGACAACCCAAAATTTGGCGTTTTGTTTCACTCTCTGTGATATTGGTTATCAGGACAAATAGAGAGGGCGAATCTCCCTAACGGGGACACAGACAGCAATAAAAACCCAACAGGGGTTCTAATCCCTCTCAACTCTATCCAAAACTAAAAAGAAAAGTTTTGCCTTCAGTTATACTTTAAATGGTGTCAGTCCAGTGGAGAGAGTGCAATCTGCTGATTGAAGGCAAACCGGCAGGTTGTCATTGTGTATCAATACTCCGATCACCCTGGGGCCCAATTACTGCCACTGACAGGCTGCAAATTCCAGAGCGAGGAGCTGTCCAGCCCTGGGGTGCGCCCTCCTGCCACAGGTGAACATAGCGGCCTACTGCCTATGTGTCATCACTGTAATTGCACATAATGCTGCGACTGTGTCTTATATAATCAGCAGCTTCCTCCCTCCTGACAGTAAATTCATCTCCTTACATAAAAAGTGAAAGTAGCAATCATGAGTCACAGAAACCGCTGATATTACCGCTCGTCCATGCGACTCATCCATCCTCACCAGTATGTTACTGGTTCCAGTATGCCCAGTCTAGGACTAGAGCCGTTACCCTGCACAGCGAGGGGCTCCTTATGAAAACATTGATTTCTACAAATCTATATTACTAACAGAAATAACTGCCCTGTATGTACAGTTGGAGTTATGGTCGCACTTGTCACCGTGTATTTAGCGAATACCAAGGATGTCGTCACTTCTAATTTATTGAAGAAAGTTATTTCTTGTGCTGTGACTCGGTGTGATGGTATTTCATGATAGAACCCTCAAGTGTCCCAAAAATATGACCAGGAATGCAGTTTATCTACAAGCAGCAGGGACTGCCGACATAATACAGGAGATGATCAGAAACTGCAGACATGCTACAGGAGATGGTCAGAGACCGCAGACATGGTACAGGAGATGGTCAGAGACTGGAGACATAATACAGGAGATGGTCAGGGACTGCAGACATCCTACAGGAGATGGTTAGAGACTGCAAACATATTACAGGAGATGGTCAGAGACTGCAGACATAGTACAGGAGATGGTGAGAAACTGCAGACATGATACAGGAGATGGTCAGAGACTGCAGACATGATACAGGAGATGGTGAGAAACTGCAGACATAGTACAGGAGATGGTCAGAAACTGCAGACATGATACAGGAGAGGGTCAGAGACTGCAGACATACTACAGGAGATGGTCAGAGACTGCAGACATGATACAGGAGATGGTCAGAGACTGCAGACATAATACAGGAGATGGTCAGAGACTGCAGACATACTACAGGAGATGGTTAGAGACTGCAAACATATTACAGGAGATGGTCAGAGACTGCAGACATAGTACAGGAGATGGTGAGAAACTGCAGACATGATACAGGAGATGGTCAGAGACTGCAGACATACTACAGGAGATGGTCAGAGACTGCAGACATACTACAGGAGATGGTCAGAGACTGTAGAAATGCTACAAGAGATGGTCAGAGACTGCAGACATACTACAGGAGATGGTCAGAGACTGCAGATATGATACAGGAGAGGGTCAGAGACTGCAGACATGATACAGGAGAGGGTCAGAGACTGCAGACATGATACAGGAGAGGGTCAGAGACTGCAGACATGATACAGGAGAGGGTCAGAGAATGCAGACACACTACAGGAGATGGTCAGAGACTGCAGACATGATACAGGAGAGGGTCAGAGACTGCAGACATGATACAGGAGATGGTAAGAGACTGCAGATATGCAGCAGGAGATGGTGAGAAACTGCAGACATGATACAGGAGAGGGTCAGAGACTGCAGACATAGTACAAGAGATGATCAGAGACTGCGGTGATAATACAAGAGATGATCAGAGACTGCAGACACACTACAGGAGATGATCAGAGACTGCAGACATAGTACAGGAGATGGTTAGAGACTGCAGACATACTACAGGAGATAGCCAGAGAGAGAAGACATGCAGGAGACGATCAGAGACTGCAGACATAGTACAGGAGATGGTCAGAGATCACTGCTTTTACAGATCCTATACAGATTAATGCTACCACAGTTTTGTTCCCTACAACTCCCTTAAAACTTCACTGGGCTGAGTAAGAACAAAGTACTGTTCTCAGAGGCCAAAGGGCTGCATGTGGCTCCCAAGCTCCAGGCTGTGTACTGAAGTTTAGCCTGTTGGACCTCTATAACCATGGACAGGACAGTAGATTACCACCCTCACCAGGGCCTACATTGAACGTTTTTTAGGCTCTGTGAAGTGCTGTGAGTTTACTTTTGCCATAGAAGACAATATAATAAATGATGGACTCCTCTTATCATCTACAGAGAGCACAGATCTCCTCTTCTGGAGGCCGGAGGCGGGAGAAGGACACACAGGGGTCGTGCTATGTTCACGAAGATTGATCGTCCCTTTTACTCCTCTTCTTGACCCAAACATGCAGTTCAGAGATAAATGTGACACCTACAAGAAGAGAAGAGACATTGATCAGAGAAGTGTGGGTGGATGGAGGGGGCAGAGACACAAAGCCTGGAGGTACTGATGGAGAGAGTGCATGAATCTTCCAATAGAGGGCACATACAAAGCCATTGACAGGCCTTTCTCCATACAGAGGAAGTGAGAAATCTCCCTGGAACAATGGGGAGCCCTCAGACAGGTTAGGGGGGTCAAGTGGGACTCTATGGGCTGGACAGTGGAGTTGATGGAGGAGACAACAGAGCAGATGGACAGAGAAGGACCCCTGAGGATATCAGGTGGATGATGTGGGACTTATTCAGATCTCCCATCATAAATTCCTGGAATTCTTCATTCTGAGCAACACAGACCACAAACACGTTAGGGTTGCCACCTTTTCTTCAAGCCAAACCCGAACACTTTATCCGTGCATTGAAAAATATTATTTTTAAGGGGGAATGCTGTGGACTCTGGTGTAAAGGGGAACTCTGATGTAAGGGGGGTTGCTGCTCACCAAACCCCCTTAAATTAATGTTCCAAAAGCCCCCCTTTTATCCACAGGGCACCCCTTACATCTGTCCCCCTTACCGTAGTGTACTCACTCGCTCGGAGGCAGGAGAGAGAAGGGAGGGCTGAGACTCTAGTCACAGACAGTGGATGGTGAGTTCACTCATCCGAGGATAGAGGCTCAGGTATTGACACCTTTCATCCACAATGTATCTGCCAGTTGCTGAGCTTCAAACTTCCAGCCCACACATTCCTTTTCTGAAGCACAGAACGCCGGGGATTGGAGTGCGGGTGGGCAGACAGAGGGGTAGAGGCGGGAGGAGCAGATCAAGCCCTCTCTCCTCTCCTGTCCGTGTATGGGGATGGGGCCCATGTGCACACCTATGCAGTCAGCAGTTGTGGTACTTGGTTACACGGGGAGCCACAGTCCATTCTGAATATTGTGTCCAGGTTTCAGGTGGTCTGAAACCTGGACACGCGATTCAAAACCCGGACTGTCCGGGTGAATCCTGGACAGGTGGCAACCCTAAAACACATCCCTCTACAGAAGATGAAAGTGGTGTGCCAGCCATACAGAGTGAGATGGGGTATATAAGGGCCTACAGCCTTCACCATACATGATACTACAACTAAGGATATAATACAAGGAGGTCTTCCAGTCTGAGGCCAAGCACAAGGTATAATGAGGACAGGCACCCCTGGAATTCTGTATAATGAGGACATGAACCCCCACAATTATGTGACATGAGGCCAGGCCCCCCTACAATCTTGTGAGGCCAAGCACCCCCAAAATTCTGTATAATGAGGGCATGCACCCCCACAATCTTGTGAAATTAGGTCGGGCACCACAATATTTCTGTAAATGTGTGCACAGGCACCCCCAGAATCCTGAATAATGAGGACAGGAACCCTCAGAACACAGTAAAATTAGACAAGGCGCCTTTATAATCATGTGAAATGAGGCCAGGCACTCCCTGAAACCTGTAAAATGAGGCCAAACATTCCCGTAATCCGGTGAAATGAGGCCAGGCACTCCCGGAATCCTAAAAAGTGAGGGTAGACACCCTCAGGAGTCTGTGAAATGAGACAAGGCACCTTCAGATTCCTGTGAAATTAGGCCGGGCACCCCTAAAATCCTTTGAAATGAGGCCAGGGTCCCTCAGCATTCTGTGAATTGAGGCCAGGCACCCCAAGAAATCTGTGAAATGAGGCCATGAATCCTCAGAAGTCTGGGAAATGAGGCCAGGGACCCCCAGTAATCTGTGAAATGTGGCCAAGGACCCAAATCATTTTGTGAAATTAGGTAAGCACCCCCAGAAATCAGTGAAATGAGGCAAGAGTCCACAAAAAAATTCTGAAATGAGGACAGGGACCCCAAGAAATCTTGGAATGAGGCAACGGAACCCCGGAAATGTGTAAAATGAAGCCAGGGACACCCCAGAAACCTGTGAAGTAAGGCCAGGAACACCCAGTGTTCTGTGAAAAGAGGTCAAGCACCACAGGAATTCTGTATAATGAAGACAGGAACCCCATAATTCTATGGAACAAGGCCTGGGACCCTCAGAAACCTGTGGAATTAGGCCAAGCACCCCAGAATTCTGTGAATTGAGGCCAGGAAACCCCGGGGAATCTGTGAAATGTGGCCAAGAGCCCCGATAACTTTGTGAAATTAGTCCAGCGCCCCCAGAAATCTGTGAATTGAAGCAAGAGACCCCAAAAAATCTGTAACATAAGGCCAGGGACCCCAAGAAATCTTGAAATGAGGCAGGGGACCAACAGAAATCTGTGAAATGAGGCCAGGTACCCCCAAAATTCTGTGAAATTAGGCCAGGGAGCCTCAGTAATCTGTAAAAATGAGGCCTGGAACCCCTAGTATTCTGTAAAATGAAGTCGAGCACCCCCAGAGTTCTGTATGAGGACAGCAAACCCTCAGAATTTTTATGGAATTAGGCCTGTGGAATTAGGCCAAGTACCCCAAAAATCCCATGACATGAGGCCAGGTACCCCTAGAATTCTGTAAATTGAGGCCAGGGACCCCCAGAAATCTATAAAATTAGGCCAGGAACCCCCCAAAATTCTGCATAATGAGGACAGGAGCCCTCAGAATCCCTTTGAACTAGGCCAAGAACCCCAAAAAATTCTGTGACATGAAACCAGGTACCCTCAGAATTCTGGAAATAAGGCCAGGGACCTCCAGTATTTTGTGAAATAATGTCAGGCACCATCTGAATTTTGTAAAATTAGGTCAGGGACCCTCATAATCCTGTGAAATTAGGTCAGGCAACCCCAATATCCTGTGAAATGAGGCCAGGCAACCCTAATATCCTGTGAAATTAGGTCACATACCGTTAAAATTTTGCGAAATTAGGCCAGGCAACCCCAATATCCTTTGAAATTAGGTCAGGCAACCCCAATATCCTGTGAAATGAGGCCAGGAAACCCCAATATCCTGTGAAATTAGGTCACATACCTTTAAAATTTTGCGAAATTAGGCCAGGCAACTCCAATATCTTGTGAAATGAGGCCAGATAACCCCAATATCCTGTGAAATTAGTTCAGGCTCCCCCAGAATCCTGTAAGGCCTAGTTTGTGAGATATATATTGGGCCGTTCATGAACTTTTCTCTTTATTTATAGGTTGGCCTTACAGCTCAGTCTACGGAATGCAGCAACCTGGGATGCTTTCTTCTTCCCCTTTAGATTAGGTTGAGGTCTCTCTGTGGCTCTAAGTCATTGTGATGGGAAGAATTGATGGTAAAATATCAGCTGTCGGTAAAGTTTCTTCTTTCCATTACAATACTTATTGGAAAGCTGGGAATTCCATACGGATGACGCCTTGTCTGCTGCCACACATCCCGGTTCATACGAAACCCCTCGTGGCGCGCTGGATGGTTTCGGCTGCCTCTGGATAACAAGGCATTGAGGTGTTGGGGTCCACCGCAGATGCTATTGTTGTTGGAGGAACATCAGGGTTTTGGATTAAGATTTGCACTGGGGCCCTTGGGGTCTTCCATGACCCACCAAATAAAGTAGTTGAAGGTCTGCTGGAGTCAGCGCAAGGATAAAATCTGCCCCCGCAGCTGGACACTTACCCTCCACTGAGATGAGTCTGGAAGAGCAGCTAGAGCAGGCGTCAGTGATGTGAATAACGGGCGGGTGGGCGGCGTGTCAGAGCGCAGGGAGCTCAGCGGAAGCACCTGCCTCCCACTAATATGAAGTTATTGTTTTATATCTTATTCCCCAGATTTCTCCCCGAGTAACAACACTTTGGTTTCATATTAGCGGGAAATTAATTTTCTTTTTATTTGTCACTGGACGCCGATGGCGCTGGGAGCGGAGCGCACATGGGGAGCGCACACCTGTGCTGGCTGCTGACTCCATCCAGGTGCCGGGGACCGGGAAAGACACGGCACCAGCGTAACCCCTTCATAGCCAATACCCAACCACAGAGGCACCAGATATGCAGAATTGATCAACCGCTAGCCTTTTATTAATGTTCAGGGTTATAGGAGAAATATAATTCTTTGTTACTTAGTCCAGCTGATAGAACTTGGATATATATGTGTGTATATATATATATATTACTGTGCAAAGGTTTTGGGCAGGTGTGAATAAATGCTATAAATGAAGAATGCTTTCAGAAATAGAAGTGTAAATAGTTTATTTTCTATCAATTAACAAAATGGAAAGTAAAAGAACAGAAGAAAAATCCAAATACAATCAATATTTGGGGTGACCCCCCCTTTGTCTTCTTCTAGGTAGACTTGCACACAGTTGTTAAAGGAACTCGGCAGGTCGGTTGTTCTTTGTACATCTTGGAGAACTGAGCACAGATCTTCTGTGGATGTCGGCTGCCTCCAATCCTTCTGTCTCTTCATGTCGTCCCAGACAGACTCCATGATGGTGAGATCAGGGCTCTGTGGGGGCCAAACCATCATTTCCAGGACTCCTTGTTCTTCTTTACACTGAAGATAGTTCTTAATGACATTGGCTTTATGTTGGGGTGGTTGTTCTCCTGCAGAAAAAGTTTGGGGCCAATCACACACCTCCCTGATGGTATGGCATGATGTATTTCTCAGCATTGAGGATACCATTGATCCTGACCAAATCTCCAACTCCATTCGCAGAAATGCAGGCCCAAACTTGCAAGGAGCCTCCACCATGCTTCACAGTTGGCTTTAGACACTCATTATTGTACCGCTCTCCAGCGCTTCACCAACAAACTGCCTCCTGCTACAGCCACATATTTCACATTTTGACTCATCAGTCCAGAGCACCTGCTGCCATTTTTCTGCACCCCAGTTCCTATGTTTTCCTGCATAGTTGAGTCTCTTAGCCTTGTTTCCACATCTTGGGTATGGCTTTGTAGTTGCAATTCTTCCATGGAAGACCACTTCTGGCCAGACTTCTCCAAACAGTAGATGGGTGTACCTGGGTCCCGCTGATTTCTGCCAGTTCTGTGCTGATGGCACTGCTGGACAAGTGGACATCTTCTGATGTGGAAGTTGAGTAAGCATGATGTGTCTTTCATCTGCTGCATTGAGTTTCCTTGGCCGACCACTGCGTTTACGCTCCTCAATGTTACCCAACCACTGTGTCTACAGTCTTCACCGACCACTATGTTCCTTAACGATACGTGACCACTGCATCTACACTCCTCAATGTTACCCAACCACTGCATCTACGCTCCTCAACGTTACCTGGCCACTATGTCTACGCTCCTCAACGTTACCTGGCCACTATGTCTACGCTCCTCAACGTTACCTGGCCACTATGTCTACGCTCCTCAACGTTACCCAATCACTGTGTCTACGCTCCTCAACGTTACCTGATCACTGTGTCTACAGTCTTCAGTGTTAACCGACCACTGGGTCTATGCTCCTCAACATTGCGTGACCACTGCATCTACGCTCCTCAATGTTACCCAACCACTGCATCTACGCTCCTCATTGTTACCTGACCACTGTGTCTACGCTCCTCAACCTTAAGCGACCACTGAGTGTACGCTCCTCAATGTTAACCGACCACTGCATATGAGAAAAAAAGAAAGAACAAGGCCTTCCAAAGGGGTCGCAGTAACTGAACACTATGGTTGGATTTAATTACATTTTATTTAGAAAAAACTCACCATAATATCAAATATGACAAAATACCAAAAATAGCAGTCTGAGTATAACCTTCCAAAATATTAAAAAAGACAACGTTGTCATTTAAAAAGAGGAATCACAGCTGTACATACATCCACACAATCAGACATACACACAGCTCATAGGATGGGAGTTGATTGAAGTATTGTTGATCAAGATATTGCATATACTATCGTCCTCCTTCCTAATTAAGCGACCACTGCGTCTACGCTCCTCAATCCTACTCAACCACTGTGTCCACGCTCCTCAATGTTACAGGGCCACTATGTCTACGCTCCTCAATGTTACCCAACCACTACATCTACGCTCCTCAACGTTAACCGACGACCACTGCGCCTACGCTCCTAAACCTTACTCGACCACTGTGTCCACGTTCCTCAACGTTACGAGGCCACTGTGTCTACGCTCCTCAATGTTACCCAACCACTACATCTACGCTCTTCAACAATACCTGACCACTGCGTCTACGCTCCTCAACGTTAACCGACGACCACTGCGCCTACGATCCTCAACGTTACTTGACCACTGGGTCCACGCTCCTCAATGTTACGCAGCCACTGGGTCTACGCTCCTCAACGTTAACCGACCACTGCGCCTACGCTCCTCAACCTTACTTGACCATTGTGTCCACGCTCCTCAATGTTACGCAGCCACTGTGTCCATGCTCCTCAACGTTACGTGACCACTGCATCTACGCTCCTCAATGTTACCCAACCACTACATCTACGCTCCTCAACATTACCAGACCACTGTGTCTACGCTCCTCAACCTTACTCGACTACTGTGTCTACACTCCTCAACGTTACCTGACCACTGTGTCTACGCTCCTCAACGTTAACCGACCACTGGGTCTACGATCCACAACGTTACCTGATCACTGTGTCTACGCTATTCAACGTTAACCGACCACTGCGTCCACGATCCTCAATGTTACCTGACCACTGTGTCTATGCTCCTCAACGATAACTGACCACTGCGCCTGCGCTCCTAAACCTTACTCGACCACTGTGTCCATGTTCCTCAATGTTACGAGGCCACTGTGTCTATGCTCCTCAACCGTACCTGACCACTATGTCTATGTTTCTCAACGTTGCTGACTTTGTGTAAGAATTGATGCAAAAGGGGGATCACACCAAATATTGATTTGATTTAAATTTGTCTTCTGTTCATTTACATTTCAATTTGTTAATTAAAAGTAAAAAAATAAAAAAAATTTTTTGAAAGCATTCTTACTTTACAGCATTTCTTCACACCTGCCTTAAACATTTGCACAGTACTGTATGTGCTGCTCTGTGAATGCTGTGCGTCTTTCTGTGACCAGCTGGGAATGTGGATTGGAGTGTTAGCTCTTGTTCCCCGGCACATCTGTATGTGTGTTTATAGTTCAGTAACATCTAATGACCTCTTCGGTGTGGCCTGAGAAAAGATTTCTGTTTGCATTGAAGGAAGTCCCCTATGTCTGTATGACTTTTACTGACACATTGATGGCACTTTCTGCCATGTTGGTTTTTTAAGTCTCACATTTGTCAATCACATCGTCTGACCCTCCTGACCCGGCCCGCCGCCTCTATTGTGGTATCTGTATGTGTTTAATGTGGAACTCCAGACATTTTGTTTTGTTTTGCACATGGGGTGGGGGGCGGGGTCAGAACCTTAGTCAGGTTTTTATTGGTTCATGTATAGGGCCTCCTTCATGAATGTAGCGCTAGATCTCCTATAATTAATTCCCAAAGTTATGAGTGACCGTCTTTTTTTCTTAAGCTGATCCGCTTTCGGAGAGGCCAAAAGTACCTCCCCCCCAAAAAAAGGGCAGACAGTCGTGAAAAGATCAAGATCTGTAAAATGTAGCAAGGGTGCCACAGCAGTGAGGATAGAGTCCATAAGGATATTTTATTGCAGCAATAATATTAATATAATATTTATATATTATTATAAATATATAAATATTATTATAATATTTATATATTTATATAAATATAATAATAACAATAAAAATATTTTGTTATTATTATTATTACTATTAGTATATTTCTGATATAACAACAGTATGAAAGATCCAACACGTTTCAGGGACTCAGACATTCCCTGTCTGTCAGGGTACAATGCAAATTAAAGAAAACTTTATATACTCTCTTTCTCTTTCTCTCTCTCTCTCTCTCTCTCTCTCTCTCTCTCTCTCTCTCTCTCTCTCTATATATATATATAAATAGGTAGATATTATATATCTATCTATATATATATATATATATATATATATAGATAGATAGATAGATATTTATATGTAAAGTTTTCTTTAATTTGCGTTGTATAATATATATATATATAATTTTCCTGTAAAAGAAAGTGTAAAAGTTAAAAAAAAAAATGTTAAGAAAAAATTAAATTGAATTTATGCTATTTACTTACAGTGCCTTGAAAAAGTATTCATACCCCCTTTCCACATTTTATCATGTTACAACCAAAAACGTCTTCATGACGCTGTTTGTTTACTAAGGATCTCTAACAAGCCTCTGAGGGCTTCACAGAACAGCTGTCTTTATACTGAGATTAAATTACACACAGGTGGACTCTATTTACTAATTAGGTGACTTCTGAAGGCGATTGGTTCCACTAGATTTTAGTTAGGGGTATCAGAGTAAAGGGGGCTGAATACAAATGCCCCCCCCCACACACACTTTTCACATATTGGGGAGGCCAGAGTGATTGACTCTGGGGTAGTCAACCTCTTGTGCCCTCACCTCTGGGGTGGACAATCTCTTGGATCCTCGCCTCTGGGGTGGACAACCTTTCGGGCCCTCACCTATGGGATGGACAACGTCTTGGCCCCTCACCTCTGGGGTGGACAACCTCTTGGGCCCTCACCTCTGGGATGGACAACATCTTGGGCCCTCACATCTGGGTTATACAACCTCAAAGGCCCTCACCTCTGGGGTGGACAACCTCTTGGGCCTTACTTCTGGGGTAGACAACCTCTTGGACCCTCACCTCTGGGATGGACAACCTCTAGGGCCCTCAGCTCTGAGATGGACAACTTCTTAGGCCCTCACCGTCCAAGCACCCAACAGGGAACCAATGCATAGGGAAATACATGGTGTGTGGAGCTTGCCTACATTCTGGGTATGGCCAATAATATGGATGAGGTTATAAAGATGTGATTACCTATGGACATATCTTTTAATCTCTAACTTCACCACCCCCAACTCCCGGCGACTCTTCACCCCCAGCGTGTCCCCCCTTTGAGGAGTCTCTTCTTCTACCCAGAGCTGTTATTGGTGGACTAATTCAGTATCCCAAAGGAAGTTTGCAAGCAGGAAATCTAGGGTAGATAAAAGGGATGTTGATAGTATACCTACAACAACCCTCCACCCCCCCCCCCCCCCACAAATGGCAGCTGACCTCCACCCATGTGTACGTTTTTCTGTATGTGAATAATCATGCGCTGTGGCTGTTATTTTGGGAGAAAATTCAAATAACATGAGGCAGCAAAACATATCAAAGAAACTCTCAGCCAAGCTCTCCTCAGGGGCTGGATCTCAGAGAGCCCCTCCCTCTTCTCCAGCCCATGAGGAAGATCTTTCTCACTTCTTGTCCCAGAAATGGTGGTCAATTAGACAGGAAATGAGGAGAAATCTCACCAGTGGGATGACGGCAGCCATGTTTTACAGCGCTGAAGGTTATAAGCCCTGTAAAATTGTTGTCTCTCTGAATCCTCATTTGGAGATTTCCCAGACTTCCTGTGCCAGTGATATTTATTCAGCAGGCCCTTAGAAAGGAAGGCAATCTCTTCAAGAGAAATCAAGACAGTAATAAAATACTAAGCCTCTGCATTGTCAGCCAATACAGCTGTACTGCACAATACTGCCAGTCTAACATGTTTCAGGCACTTGGGGCTGGAGGTATTTAGGCAGCTTACAAAAAGGCAGAGCATAGCGAAGGATCTCAGTACTGTGGTGTTACTCATTTTTAGTCCAATCAGCTGCAGGCTTTCAATAGCAATGTCATGTTCTGGCTGTGTGGTGCGGGGCGTGGCGTGTAAATTACACGCCTGGCTGAACAGAATATGTAAACCAAATTCAGATATATTTATACGTTGTGCGTTGTGCGTGTTGCTGGAGTTGTTCCACGGTACAGTTCTTAGATGTCAGTCTATTCTTCATTCCCTGGCGCCGCCATCTCTATACGCGTTGGAGTATTCCGATTCTATACTCTACGCGGCACGCTGCACTCGGTGCCACGATATATATAATTGTTCCCAGGCATCTAATAAACGTCTTTCCTCCATCATGTCGGAGCCTGGAGGCCGCAGCTGCTCTTAACTCTTTGCTGCTGGTGGGAAGTCGGGGTGCTGCCAGTAATGAGGGGACTCCGTCCAGCACTGCGCCGTAATGAGCGCCGCGCGCTCCCACCGCGTCGCTCCTAATTGGATGTGGAGTGCAGGTGGAGTCCGCCTGAGATTTATGTGGAAAATGATATGAGCTCATGGTCACTGCACATGCTGCACTCGCTGTTAACCCCTTCCCTTCTCCGGAGAGGAAATGTACGAGATCCGGCTCACCGGACACAATGTAACATTTTCAGAGAATTATTACAATGTATTCTGCGTCTGAGAACATCTGATGTGATAGTGCGGGGCTCATTCGCTCTGTGGAATTGCAATAACACGTGCGCTGCAGCGTGTTTTCATGCAATATACGATAAATGAGTTGCTGCCATTCATTAAAGTGGCTGTAAACCTCAGACATGAAATATGAACAAAGCATATCCCTCTATTGTGTGTATTTGTCTCAGTCCAGAGCACTAAGTGTCATTTCTGTCTGCTGCCTCCTTCCTCTGCTATCAGCTTGAATCAATTCTAGACAAGTTTTCTTGACACCAAGAGAAAAATGGTGGCAGGGGAGGGAGCTCCAGCACACAGCCTGTGATTGACAGCCTCAGCTCTGTTCCTGTGTGCTGTTTGAAAAGGGGGGGTGTCTCTTCCCTCCAATCAGCACTCAGAGCTCTCCTCACTGAGCTCTGCAGAGTGTAACTTCAGCTCTCCACCCCACTTTTTCTGACAGCTCAGACAAGCTTTATAAATTCAGCACTTTGAATCGATATGGAGAAGAGAAGAATGCAGATGAACAGGTACAACTTTTGTAGGAGGATTTGTTTCATCTCTGTGTATCGCCTGAGGCCAGTCACTTCACTGGCTATATGGAAGGGATTACAGACACTTTTATTTGGAATCCCAAAGCAGCTTCCTAGATAGCAAGGATAACTTGCCACAAATTTTTTATTTTTTTTTTCATGTTTTTCGGGTCATTCATTATGATTGAAATTCATTATTTAGAATAAATTTGTATTATTATTATTAGTATTAGTATTAGTATTAGTATTAGTATTAGTATTATATATTATTATAAATTTCGTATTATCATTATTTAGAATAAATCTGAAAATTCGAAAATCCGAAAAATTGTGAATCTGTAAATTCATAAATCCGAAAAATCAGTAATTCGAAAATTTGGAAATGCGGAAATTCATAAATATGAGCATTCAGAAATTCAAAAATCCAAAAATTTGAAAATTTGAAAATACGAAAATATGAAAATCCGTAGATTCGAAAGAACGGAAATCCAAAATAATAACTAACTATTAAATTCTAGGTATTGGAATTTCCTTTCAAATGTGGTTGTTAGTGAAAGTAATGAATACAAATTTATCTGAAGTTACAAATTATCCAAAATAATGAATGCCACATCTAAACGAATGGAACATAACAAATTAATAATAATAAGTAGTAATAATAAAACAATTTTATTATTATTATTATTATTATTATTATTATTATTATTTATTATTGTCAATTCATTACGTTCCATTAGTTTAGATGCGGCATTCGTTATTCCGGATAATTTGTATTCATTACGTTCACTAACAACCACATTTGAAAGGAAATTCCAATACCTATAATTTAATATTTAGTAATAGTTATAATAGTTATTATCAGTTTGTTAGTTATTGTTCCAGATTTTCAAATTTTCGGATTATTCAATTTACCAATTTCCAAATTTTCGGATTTTTGAATTTTCACATTTTCAAATTTTCGATTTTCGCATTTTCGAATTTCTGGATTTTTGAATTTTCAAATTTTTTTTTTCGAAACCTTCCGCTTTCATTGACCTTCATGGTGATCCTGCCATTAAGGTCCTTGTTCAGGCACTTCCTGTTATAGGGTGACAACATTCTGTCCCTTTCTCCCAATTGTTTTCCTGTGTTGTCACCCTGGATTAGATATGTTTTCAGCACACCCACAATTTTGTTTCAAGGTGCAAAGCTCTCCTTTATTGTATGATGACATAGAAGGACAACCTCACTGGATCCCTACACAGTCCCAAAATGTCATCCTTGTATGTGATCATGTAATAAAGAAATGTTTTGCACTTTGAAACAAGCTTGACAGTGTGCTAAGGGAGCATATTATCCATGTTACACACCATGGCTGGTCTGGAGTCATTGCAGCACCCTCTTAACCGTTGATTCCAATATGAGCTAGTCTTAGCAGTGGCACTCTGAAAGCCTCGCTTAACTGATCTTTCAGAAAATAATAAAACTTGTGTACAGTTCTGGTGTTTCCTGTAGGATGAGCAGCTCATATATTATCTTTTAGTCTTTTCCTGAAGTTGTTTTGCAACATTCTGGAGTAAATCCAACGTCTAATAGACTCTGAAGGAACTATGATGTCACCAGACATCCACATTGTGTCTTCCTTCCCGAATGTCCTTATCCATCACTCCACAGGGTCCTGGTCCGGTTCTAATCAAACCCCCCCCCACAGCTAAACACTTATGGGAGTTGTAGTTCTTCTTCAGTCCCCTTTGAGTCACCTCTTTTGATGTAACACTAATTGTGCCTGTTTGTGTTTATGTAAGGAGCATTTTATCTCAATTTATCCCAGTGCAGTTTAGGACTGGCCATTGTTCCCTCAATGTGTCCCCATTTTCTGATGTTTGAAGTCTCCATTAGAGTCCATCCCGAATTTTAGATGACACTCATTTTTACCTAAATTTCATGAATTTTATGGGCAAATATGAATTCAGTTTTCAGTGTTATTTCTGATGGCTCGGACCCCCAAACGACTTCTGAGAAAAGGGACCAAAGGTTGCTCCAAAAGTTGTTGCTGCCTCATATATGCTTCTGTTGTTCCCTGAGTATCCTTAGCTTGATTGCCCATGCCACCAGGCCCCACTCTTCCTTAGATTGACTGACCATGCCACCAGGCCCCATTCTTCCTTAGATTGACTGACCATGGAACCAGGTCCCACTCTTCCTTAGATTGACTGCCCACACCACCAGATCCCACTCTTGCTTAGAGTGATCACCCATGCCACCAAGTCCCCACTCTTCTTTAACTTGACTGCCCATGCCACCAGGTCCCACTCTTCTTTAGCTTGACTGCCCATGGCACCAGAATCCCACCCTTTTTTAGCTTGACTGCCCATGCCACCAGGTCCCACCCTTCTTTAGCTTGACTGCCCATGCCACCAGGTCCAACTCTTCTTTAGCTTGACTGCCCATGCCACCAGGCCCCTCTGTTTTTTTTTTTTACATAGACCGCCCATACCACCAGGTCCCACTCTTCCTTAGTTTGATTGTCCATGTTACCAGGATCCGCACTTCTTTAGATTTAATGTCACCAAGTCCCATTCATCTTTAGATAATATGCCATTAGATTGGATGCCCATGTCACCAGGTCCCACTCTTTCTTAGCTTGACTGTCCATGTCACCAGGTTCCACTCTTCCTTAGCTTGACTGTCCATGCCACCAGGATCCACATTTCTTTATATTGGATGCCCATGCCAACAGGTCTCACTCATCCTTAGAGTGACTGCCTATGCCACCAGGTCCCACTCTTAGATTGATTGCCCATGCCACCAGGTCCCACTCTTCTTTAGCTTGACTGCCCATGCTACCAGGTCCTACTCTTCCTTAGATTGACTACCAATGCCACCGGGTCCCACTCTTCTATAGCTTGACTGCCCATGCATATATTGACTGCCCATGCCACCAGGTCGCACTCTACCTTAGATTGACTGCCCATGCCACCAGGTCCCACTCTTTCCTAGACTGACTGCTTATGCCACCAGGTCCTATTGTTCCTTAGCTTGACTTCCTATGTCACCATGAAATGAAACAAAATCCCCTGGTGGTGGACTTTTAAGGCACAAAGGTTAAATACTGGTCCAGCTCCCCCACACACACAACTCCAACCCGAGAGGGAGAAGCCAGAGGACCCACTGGGGCCCAAAAGCGGGAAAAGACCCTGCAAAATGGTGCATAGAGGTTGCTCGGCTATACAGGGAAGAATGTTGTTATTGTGTGGTAAAAAAAGGGGGGGGGGGCGTAGACACCTTGGGCTGGATGCTGGAGCGAGCGGTCACAGGATTTCATCAGTTGTGATGTCTACGCCCCCCCCCCTTTTTTACCACACAATAACAAAACTCCTCCCTGTACTCCTCCCTGTATAGCCGAGCAACCTCTACACACCATTTTGCAGGGTCTTTTCCCGCTTTTCGGCCCCAGTGGGTCCTCTGGCTTTTCCCTCTAGGGTTGGTGTTGTATGTGTGGGGGAGCTGAACCAGTATTTATGGGCTAGGCACTTCCTTGCTCTTGAGGTATGCCTTTATGTTGAACTCTCTGACTCAAGCAATTTGGAAGCAACCTTTTGGGGCACCTTCTTGCATTTTAATCAGCAACAATTGTCATTCCAGTTTATAATACTGATTTTCTTGTTTAAAACTATACCCCTGAAGAAGGAGAACTACATATTTACTCCGAAACGCGTTGGGTACAAGAAATATTAGTCCATTATTTGTATTCTGTTTCGAATGATAACACTGGAAAGTTCACTTTAAATATGCTTTTTATCAAATGTCTTGTATTTTCATACTTTCATAAATATTTTTTCATATTAGAATTTTCCTTATAACCTTTGTGCCTTAAAAGTCCGCCACCAGAGGATTTTGTTTCATTTTTTGTAAACACTTGATGTGGCACAACCATATGCCCAATTATAACCGACTCACCTCTGCAATCCCATGTCACCATGTCTCACTCTTCCTTAGATTTACTGCCCATGCCACTAGGTACCACTCTTCCTCCTTGATTGCCCATGTCACAACATCCCACTCTTGCTTAGTTTGACTGCCCATGCCACTAGGTCCCACTCTTCCTTAGCTTGACTGCCCATGCCACCATGTCTCACTTTTACTTAGATTAATTTCTATGCCAACAGGCCCCTGTCTTGCATATATTGATTGCCCATGCCACCAGGTCGCACTCTTCCTTAGATTGATTGCCCATGTATCACTCTTCCCTAGAATGACTGCCCATACCACCAGGTCCCCACTCTTGCTTAGCTTGACTGTCCATGCCACCAGGATCCACTCTTCCTTAGCTTGACTGTCCATGCCAACAAGATCCACATTTCTTTATATTGGATGCCCATGCCACCAGGTCCCACTCTTCCTTAGCTTAACTGCACATGCCGCCATGTCTCACTTTTCCTTAGATTAATTTCTATGCCAACAGGCCCCTGTCTTGCATATATTGATTGCCCATGCCACCAGGTCGCACTCTTCCTTAGATTGATTGCCCATGTATCACTCTTCCCTAGATTGACTGCCCATACCACCAGGTCCCACTCTTGCTTAGCTTGACTGTCCATGCCACCAGGATCCACTCTTCCTTAGCTTGACTGTCCATGCCACCAGGATCCACATTTCTTAATAATGGATGTCCATGCCACCAGGTCCCACTCTTGCTTAGATAGATTGCCCATGTCATCATGTCCCACTCTTTTTTAGATAGATTGCCCATGTCATCATGTCCCACTCTTTCTTAGATTGACTGCCCATGTCAACAGGTACAACTCTTCTTTACCTTTACCACTGAGAACATAATGTCATGACTATATATGGTCAATGATGTCACTTGGTATTTTTATAAAATGTAACATTTGCTGTAGTACATTGTATGGATGTGTGATTTCCTGTGCAGGGCATCCTTCAAGTATGTTCTCTCAGGAATTTGTGTATTTTTAATATTGTACTTTAAGTTGTGTTAAAAGGCCCCCTTCCTGATAAATAGGTTTGGGCACTATGTTCGGGATCTGGGAATTTCGTTCGGTGAGCGTCCAGTGATATGAACTTTGCTCGGTTTTGCTCGTCTCCAGTCCAGGCTTCCAGTGTTTGAGGTCTTCATTCAGCTCTAGGGCTCTTTACCAAGTTTCTCTGTGATTGTGCTGGTGACCCCGGAGCTTTTTTGGCCCTGACCCCAGTCCCCTTCCCGCCCCCCTTCACTGCTGCCATTTTTCTCCTGTTGAAGTCCGCCGGCCGCCTTTCAGCGCTCTCTCTCCTCTGACATCATAATGAAACAAAACGATTTCTGTGAATGACACCTCTGCAAATTGGACGGCAATTTTCTCACCTCTCCCCGAATCCCTCAGATCTTTCCCTGTGAAGTTTGTCTTACAGATGGTGCTAATGGCACAAACTTATTCAAGTCAATGTGAGGAGCAGATGTTCCACCGCTGACTTCTACACTCATTATCCCGCCTCACCTTTCTTTTTTTTAAAAAAAAAACATCAATCTGAATTCTGATTGGTCGCCATGTCTACTCCACCTTTCTTCTCATTTTATATATAAATAACCATCTACATCCAGAACCCTTATACAGGCATGATATCATAATTGTGTTTTCTGATGACATCTGAGACCCAACAAAAAACATTTTATAAGTGACTCTGTCAGGATAGAGGAGCGGACTGGAACAATGCAGCATTCATTTCTACTTTTTACATATCTGCTATGAATGCTGAGTAATAAGCAGTGTAAAATCCACATTATTGGTGTTTTGTAAAGGGTAACTCCAGGACAAACAGGAAATTGGATATATAAAAAGTGATGATGGAAGACTTTGATTATGATTTAATGACAGCAAAATCACATCTGAACTGTCTATGGAGTGAAGTCCTGGCCAGCTGTCCAGTGGAGCCAAACACTGGTGACACGACTGGAAAATGGCAATGAATGTTCTGCTTCCTGTGTCACCGAGAATGGAATTGTGGGCCTGAGTTATGTGTGTGATGGCTCATCCTAACTGACTGCCAAGTCCCCCTCCCCTGAATTGGAAGATGCCTGAGGTGGTCCTTCCTTCCTTCCTTCCTTCCTTCCTTCCTTCCTTCCTTCCTTCCTTCCTTCCTTCCTTCCTTCCTTCCTTCCTTCCTTCCTTCCTTCCTCCCTTCCTTCCTTCCTCCCTTCCTTCCTTCCTTCCTTCCTTCCTTCCTTCCTTCCTTCCTTCCTCCTTTCCTTCCATTTCC
>JBBGZY010002232.1:5000-255729 GCA_037952925.1 Lithobates clamitans | reverse complement strand
AATCCTATCCATGCGGTAGCGTGGTCAGGTTGCGTGCCCTGTCATCCCGTTCTGAGATACAGGCAGGCTGTGCCAGTGATCAGTCACTGTACAGCCCATCCTGTGAGTTTGTTTTTCTCTTCAATGTAGAAAAAAATACATTGTATACATACAAGCTACATTATTTATTTACATTGTATCTTTTTTTCTTCTTGTTAGAGGAGAAAATTGTAAACAAAGAATAGTGTGTGTAAAAAAAATAGAAAAAACAAAGATAAGATAGCTAGATCAGGGTTTGACCTAGGTCAGTGCCAGGGTTAGGGTCAATGTTGAGGTCAAAGGTTGCAGGCTGGCTGGTAAGTGAGCTGGGAATTTTTGTTTGATGTTTTTTTGACATGCATCACCCTTCCATGTGCTCCTTGCTGCAAAGACCAGTTATAGGTTGGGGTGGTTACCATTTGTTGGTAGTTGGTTAGGGGACGCACTGGATACATTCGCTGACATTTTGCTATTGCTGGGTGCCCAGTGTGTCCCTATATCTTTAAAGTGGGGGTCCACCTAAACCGACAAAAAAAAAAAATATTAAAAGCCAGCAGCTACAAATACTGCAGATGCTGACTTTTAATAAATGGCCACTTACCTGTCCCAGGGTCCAGCGATGTCGGCAGGCGACGCCAAGAACCCGCTCGGTTCTCGGCAGCTGCCGCCGCCATCCTGGGTGAGGGAATCAGGAAGTGAAGCATTGCGGCTTCACTTCCCGGTTCCCTACTGCGCATGCGCGAGTCGCGCTGCGCATCGTAACTGGTCCCCGCTATCTTCTGGGAGCTGTGTGTTTCCCAGGAGACAGCGCGGAGGGACAGGAAGAGGCATAGACTCCCATGAGAGTCTATGTCGGAAGTGGGTGCAAATACCTGTCTTAGACAGGTATCTGCACCCCCCTCCCCCCTGAAAGGTGCCAAATGTGACACCGAAGGGGGGAGGGTTCCGAAAAGCGGAAGTTCCATTGTTGTGTGGAACTCCGCTTTAAGGAGGGGCGGGCTCCCTCCAGGCATACCTGCTTCTAATCTATCCATTATCACAGTATATACGTGCTCCAACTTAGGAGACTCTTACAATTATATTATTAATATATTATTTAGGACTGCAGTACACTCGGGTGCTGTAATGTGGCCGCTGCAGCTTACGCATATATTTACAAATGTATGCAAACGAAACCCCTTGGTTTTAACATGAACTATTAGACAGGATAATTTGGTTTGTTGCAGGCTGGCTGGTAAGTGAGCTGGGAATTTTTGTTTGTTGTTTTTTGACATGTGTCGCCCTTCCATGTGTTCCTTGTTACAAAGGCCAGTTATAGGTTGAGTTGGCTGCCATTTGTTTGTACTGTTGGTAATTGATGAGGGGGCGCACTGGAAACCTTTGCTGCTATTGTGCTATTGCTGGGTGTCCAGTGCATGATTATATCTTTAACCGCTTGCCGACCAGCAGTATTGCCAACCGCCCGTAGATTTTTCGGGCAGCCCGTAAAAACAAGCCGTTTTTCCGGTGCCTATGAAAGCCCGTAGTAAGGGAAAAGTGCCCGTAAAAATGGTGGCGATCGGCTCGGGTCAGAACTGTGCATGCGCAATGCCGGAAATCCCCGAGAAGATCCGATCTTGTTGAGCCGCCGAGCGAGTTTCCTGCTGCACAGCCTCTGCCCAGCCCACCACCACCGCGGCCTGCTCAGCCAATTATATAAGCACATTTTTTCCCGCCAACACCGCCACCAGCCTTTCAACACAGGCACAGACTGGAGAGCAGAGATCTGAGCGGCGGGTCCGGGTCTCGGGGAGAGGAGACGCGTCACGCAAATCCAGCCGCCGTCATTATACTGCGACTGGGCAGCACGATCCAGCGAACCGTCATAGCTATACGTCGGTTCGCGGGATCAGGATAGCAGGCACCCACCCTTTGCACAGCGGACAAACAAGATATTTGGGTGGCACATCCTAAAAGATGCATTAAAGATGGTGCAGCCATAAGACCATACAACAGAACAAAATATTACAGCGCACACATACAAAGAAAGACATTTACCTCCAGCAAGGCTTATTTAAAACAACTAGACATTTTCAAAAAACATTATCAAAAAATATGGGGATTTGGTCACACCATATTGCTATATGGTCTTAAGCCCACTTACTGCTGCACAGCGGGGTTGCCAATGCTCGTGGCCGATGGTCGCGATGACCGCCAGCCGCAATCGCGAGCATGAGGGACAGAACACCGACGTGTGTGTGTGTAAACACACAAATCCGTGTTCTGTTCTGAGAGGAGTTACAGATCGTGTGTTCCTATTAGCTAGGAACCGCGATCCGTCACTTCCTCTAGTCAGTCCCCTCCCCCTTCAGTTAGAATCACCTCCCAGGGAACACAGTTGACCCCTTGATCGCCCCTTAGTGTTAACCCCTTCACTGCCAGTGACATTTTTTACAGTAATCAATGCATTTTTATAGCACTGATCGCTATATAAATGCCAATGGTCCCAAAAATGTGTCAAAATTGTCTGATGTGCCCACCATAATGTTGCAGTTCTGATAAAAATCGCAGATCGCCGCCATTACTAGTAAAAAATAAATAAATAATAAAAACGCTATAAATCTATCCCCTATTTTGTAGATGCTATAACTTTTGCGCAAACCAATCAATATACGCTTATTGCGATTTTTTTTTTTTTTTTTTTTACCAAAAATATGTAGAAGAATACATATCGACCTAAACTGAGAAAAAATTCGCTTTTTTAAAAGAAAAATTGTCAGGAGTAGGAGAATTTATTTTGGGTTGTCCTTTGGTGGTAGATTATTGCAATAGCAAGAATAGCAAGAAATATAGGGCTAGATTTTTTAACCACTTGAGCCCCGGACCATTATGCTGCCTAAGGACCAGAGGTCTTTTTCCAATTTGGCACTGCGTCGCTTTAACTGCTAATTGCGCGGTCATGCAATGCTGTACCCAAACGAAATTTGCGTCCTTTTCTTCCCACAAATAGAGCTTTCTTTTGATGGTATTTGATCACCTCTGCGGTTTTTATTTTTTGCGCTATAAACGGAAAAAGACCGAAAATTTTGAAAAAAAATGATATTTTCTACTTTTTGTTATAAAAAAAATCCAATAAACTAAATTTTAGTCATACATTTAGGCCAAAATGTATTCGGCCACATGTCTTTGGTAAAAAAAATGTCAATAAGCGTATATTTATTGGTTTGCGCAAAAGTTATAGCGTCTACAAACTAGGGTACATTTTCTGGAATTTACACAGCTTTTAGTTTATGACTGCCTATGTCATTTCTTGAGGTGCTAAAATGGCAGGGCAGTACAAAACCCCCCCAAATGACCCCATTTTGGAAAGTAGACACCCCAAGGAAATTGCTGAGAGGCATGTTGAACCCATTGAATATTTATTTTTTTTGTCCCAAGTGATTGAAAAATGACAAAAAAAAAAAAATATTTACAAAAAGTCGTCACTAAATGATATATTGCTCACACAGGCCATGGGCCTATGTGGAATTGCACCCCAAAATACATTTAGCTGCTTCTCCTGAGTATGGGGATACCACATGTGTGGGACTTTTTGGGAGCCTAGCCGCGTACGGGGCCCCGAAAACCAATCACCGCCTTCAGGATTTCTAAGGGTGTAAATTTTTGCTTTCACTCTTCACTGCCTATCACAGTTTCGGAGGCCATGGAATGCCCAGGTGGCACAAAACCCCCCAAAATGACCCCATTTTGGAAAGTAGACACCCCAAGCTATTTGCTGAGAGGCATATTGAGTCCATGGAATATTTTATATTTTGACACAAGTTGCGGGAAAGTGACACTTTTTTTTTTTTTTTTTTTTTTTTCATAAAGTTGTCACTAAATGATATATTGCTCACACAGGCCATGGGCATATGTGGAATTGCACCCCAAAATACATTTAGCTGCTTCTCCTGAGTATGGGGATACCACATGTGTGGGACTTTTTGGGAGCCTAGCCGCGTACTGGACCCCAAAAACCAATCACTGCCTTCAGGATTTCTAAGGGTGAAAATTTTTGATTTCACTCTTTACTGCCTATCACAGTTTCGGAGGCCATGGAATGCCCAGGTGGCACAAAACCCCCCCAAATGACCCCATTTTGGAAAGTAGACACCCCAAGCTATTTGCTGAGAGGCATGGTGAGTATTTTGCAGCTCTCATTTGTTTTTAAAAATGAAGAAAGACAAGAAAAAACATTTTTTTTTTCTTTTTTCAATTTTCAAAACTTTGTGACAAAAAGTGAGGTCTGCAAAATACTCACTATACCTCTCAGCAAATAGCTTGGGGTGTCTACTTTCCAAAATGGGGTCATTTGGGGGGGTTTTGTGCCACCTGGGCATTCCATGGCCTCCGAAACTGTGATAGGCAGTGAAGAGTGAAATCAAAAATTCACGCCCTTAGAAAGCCTGAAGGCGGTGCTTGGTTTTCGGGGTCCCGTACGCGGCTAGGCTCCCAAAAAGTCTCACACATGTGGTATCCCCGTACTCAGGAGAAGCAGCAGAATGTATTTTGGGGTGTAATTTCATATATTTCCATGGCATGTTTGAGCAATATATCATTTAGTGACAACTTTGTGCAAAAAAAAAAAAAAAAAAAAAAAATTTGTCTCTTTCCCGCAACTTGTGTCGCAATATAAAATATTCCATGGACTCGACATGCCTCTCAGCAAATAGCTTGGGGTGTCTACTTTCCAAAATGGGGTCATTTGGGGGGGTTTTGAACTGTCCTGGCATTTTATGCACAACATTTAGAAGCTTATGTCACACATCACCCACTCTTCTAACCACTTGAAGACAAAGCCCTTTCTGACACTTATTGTTTACATGAAAAAGTTTTTTTTTTTTGCAAAAAAATTACTTTGAACCCCCAAACATTATATATTTTTTTAAAGCAAATGCCCTACAGATTAAAATGGTGGGTGTTTCATTTTTTTTTTTCACACAGTAATTGCGCAGCGATTTTTCAAACGCATTTTTTGGGGAAAAAACACACTTTTTTTAATTTTAATGCACTAAAACACGCTATATTGCCCAAATGTTTGATGAAATAAAAAAGATGATCTCAGGCCGAGTACATGGATACCAAACATGACATGCTTTAAAATTGCGCACAAACGTGCAGTGGCAACAAAATAAATACATGTTTAAAAGCCTTCAAAAGCCTTTACAGGTTACCACTTTAGATTTACAGAGGAGGTCTACTGGAAAAATTACTGCACTCGATCTGGCCTTCGCGGTGATACCTCACATGCATGGTGCAATTGCTGTTTACGTTTGACGACAGACCGCCGCTTGCGTTCGCCTTAGCGCGAGAGCAGGGGGCGACAGGGGTGTTTTTTTTTTTTTTTTTTTTTTTTTCTTTATTATTTTTTTGCTTTTTTAATCTTACTTTTAAACTGTTCCTTTCATATTTTTTTTTTTAATCATTTTTATTGTTATCTCGGGGAATGTAAATATCCCCTATGATAGCAATAGGTAGTGACAGGTACTCTTTTTTGAAAAAATTGTGGTCTATTAGACCCTAGATCTCTCCTCTGCCCTCAAAGCATCTGACCACACCAAGATCGGTGTGATAAAATGCTTCCCCAATTTCCCAATGGCGCTATTTACATCCGGCGAAATCTAAGTCATGAAATGCTCGTAGCTTCCGGTTTCTTAGGCCATAGAGATGTTTGGAGCCACTCTGGTCTCTGATCAGCTCTATGGTCAGCTGGCTGAATCACCGGCTGCATTCTCAGGTTCCCTGTTGAGACAGGAGAGCCAGAGAAAAACACGGAAGACGGTGGGGGGGGGGGGGCATTCCCTCCCACGGCTTGTAAAAGCAGTCTAGAGGCTAATTAGCCGCTAGGATTGCTTTTACATGAAAGCCGACCGCTGGCTGAAAAGAATGATACAGGGATGATACCTAAACCTGCAGGCATCATTCTGGTATAACCACTCAAAGTCGTGAATGGCGTACCTGAAGACAAAAAAATGGTTAACAATGGTTAACAATAAAGCACAGTAAAGTGTAAATAATTACACACCTGAAAAACAAACATGATAAAACATAATAACAATAACAATAACAATAAAACATTGCAGAATAGAATACAGTAAAAAAGAGCAGAACAATAGAGAGAGAGAATAGAGAGAGAGAGAGAACAATAAAACAACAACTATTTTTTTTTATTTCATATTTTTTTTTTTTTTTACACTTTTTTTGTAACTAACTTTTATAACGGTAACCGGTTCCAGGTTCGGGTCTCTCAAAATGCGATGGCATCTTGGGAGACCCTGTGAAAGTGTGCCTAGTCTGTGGAATGCTGTACCCTACGCTAATACTCAACTAGTGTATGGTAGCGTTCAAAACATTCACCAATGCAAAGACCAGGATTGTCAGGACAGGAGGGACAATAATAGCGGGTGTCACGCCTATATCCTCGCTTGCTGCAGACACGACATCTTTTTTGGGGGGTTCGTTGGGTAGGGGTACTCGGGAGGACATAAAAATGCCTCTCATGCAGCCGACTGCATTTGGTTGGGGATGTGAATAGGGGAAGTACGGGCGCTGCAGAAGCGGTGGGTTCCCAATTAGGATTGGCGAATGCAGCAGGAAGGGCACTATGGGCACGACGGGCCTGTGTTTGTCTTTTTGGTGGCAGCGGGACACTACTTGTGCTTGCCACCTCACCAGCTTGAACTGCACTTATGGGACTCGCCACGTCACCAAGTGTTACTGCAGTGCTGGTTTGACTACGACCGGGGTGTACTAGGCCGCTGGCGCTTGCCAGTTCACCAAAACACTACCAAAAAACTGTTAGCGATCGCAGGGATCAGGCCTGACTCTGCGAACGCTGCAGTTATGCGTTTAGTGTTTTGTAAGTGACAGTGATCGATCGATACTGCACTTGGGTGGGCTGGGCTGGGCCGGGCGGAGGGGCAAAACGCAGGTGCTAGCAGGTATCTGGGCTGATCCCGCTAACACTGCGTTTTTGGGAACCCTAAACTGCTGTTGACGCTAGTATAGATCTGATCGGATCAGATATTGATGCGATCAGATACTATACCACTAAGGGAGGTGTACGGTGCGTGCGTGGGTGTTAGCGGTACTGGCGCTAACCTGACGCTGCCTGGGGCTGGTGCTTGCCAGTTCACCAAAACGCTACAAAAAAAACTGTTAGCGATCGCAGGGATCAGGCCTGACTCTGCAAACGCTGCAGTTATGCGTTTAGTGTTTTGTAAGTGACAGTGATCGATCGATACTGCACTTGGGTGGGCTGGGCTGGGCCGGGTGGAGGGGCAAAACGCAGGTGATAGCAGGTATCTGGGCTGATTCCGCTAACACTGCGTTTTTGGGAACCCTAAACTGCTGGGGACGCTAGTATAGATCTGATCGGATCAGATATTGATCCGTTCAGATACTATACCACTAAGGGAGGTGTATGGTGCGTGCGTGGGTGTTAGCGGTACTGGCGCTAACCTGACGCTGCCTGGGGCTGGTGCTTGCCAGTTCACCAAAATGCTACCAAAAAAACTGTTAGCGATCGCAGGGATCAGGCCTGACTCTGCGAACGCTGCAGTTATGCGTTTAGTGCCTTGTAAGTGACAGTGATCGATCGATACTGCACTTGGGTGGGCTGGGCGGAGGCACAAAACGCAGGTGCTAGCGGGTATCTGGGCTGATCCCGCTAACACTGCCTTTTTGGGAACCCTAAACTGCTGGGGACGCTAGTATAGATCTGATCGGATCAGATATTGATGCGATCAGATACTATACCACTAAGGGAGGCGCATGCTGCGTGCGTGGGTGTTAGCGGTACTGGCGCTAATTTGACGCTGCCTGGGGCGACGCATATCACCGCCGGGCGATCGGGGGGCTAAACCTTTATTCGGTAATAAACGGCGGGTGCCCTGACACTATAAAAAATAAACGAACTAACCAGCGTCACCCGTAACGGTTATACGGTGATCAGTGGTGAAAGGGTTAACTAGGGGGCAATCAAGGGGTTAAAACATTTATTAGGTAGTATATGGGGGTCCCTGACGCTATAAAACGCTGACGGCGAACCTAAATATTTGCCTCACTAACTAGCGTCACCAGCGACACTAATACAGCGATCAGAAAAATGATCGCTTAGCAACACTGGTGACAGGGGGTGATCAAGGGGTTAAAACTTTATTAGGGGGGGTTAGGGGGGTACCCTAGACCTAAAGGGGGGTAATATACACTGTCCCAACACAGTAACTGTCACAAACTGACACCTAGCAGTAATCAGAAAAAAAAAAAAAAAAACTGCTGGTGTCAGTTTGTGACAGGGGGGGGGGGTGATTGGGGGGGGATCGGGGGGCGATCGGGGGGGGGATCGGGGTGATTTGTGTGCCTGACATGTTCTACTGTGTGTGTAGTGTTTGTGCACTCACATACTTGTCGTCTCTCCTCGGGCCGGAACGGAAAATACCGACCCGAGGGGAGATGACATCACTTCCTTTGCTGCTGTTTAGCATACAGCAGCAAAGGAAGATTCTCATTGGCCGGCGGCGATCGCGAGGGGGGGGCCACGAACGGATGGTCTCCCCCTCATCACCAATCGCCGCTGGACAAAAGACGACCGCCTCGGGCACCGGGGGGGGGTCCGATCGGACCCCCCACCCGCGGAAGGCAAATCACGTACCCTGTACGTGATTTTGCCTGTCCGTGCCACTTTGCCGACGTACATCGGCGTGAGGCGGTCGTCAAGTGGTTAAAAAATATATCTTTTTTTTATTATGTGAAAGTTTTTCTTTGATAATTAAAAAAAATATCAGGTAATATCCAATACAATTTAACACCAAATAAAAGCCCAACTTATCCTGAAAAAAACACGGTGTAAATCACCCAAATACACTAAGTATGATATGTACAGTTTTACTAACACATGTTTAAAGGGTAACTTCACTTTTGCTGGGAAAAAAAAAATAGCAAATAAAGAAAAAATAATATAGCGTATACAATTGCTACACAAGTCATATTGTATTTGAATGTTATTAAAAATGATCTTTCCTTCTCAATCTGCAGCCGCTGTAGTTTTCTGAAAATGGAATGCAATATGGCTACATGGAGTTGTTCTGTTCACAGAGTGTGTACTGACCAATCCCCCAGAAACATAATTTCCCGCTTGTGTGATTGGCTCACCAATTTTCCCAGAAGTCTGCTTAAGATACAAGTCAGATTTCAGGCATCTCCTGTGACAAAAATGTAATTTTTTATGAGATACTCCCAATAGGAAATCACCTCTAGGGATGCAGGCCCAGCAGCTTCCCTCATTAGTGCCCTACAGCTGTCACAGCTGACTGATGATTATGAAACCACTCCCATTACACCCACTCAGAACAGAGGCATAGAGGAACAAACAGGGATTTCTTCAGGATAACAAAAGGTAGGAATCTGCAACAAAGTTTGTTACAATCCTTGCAATGTACGTAAATCACCCAGAGGGGAATGTTTTTTTTTCTCAACAAAAGTGGAGTTACGCTTTAACCACTTGCCAACCGCCCATTGTCATATGACGTCCTCACGTTCTGGGAGGATGCCATGTGACAGCGCCGCGTTCCTTGGACATGGCACAACCCCGATCTCTGTAAAGAGCCGATGACACAGCTCTTTAACCATGTGATCGGCTGTGTCCAATAACAGGCGGTCACATGTAAATGCGGAAGTGCCATTAATCGGCTCTCCTTGCCTCACACTGATAAAGTGTGTGGTGAGGAGAGCCGATCGGCGGTGTCTCCTCGCAGGGGAGACTGGGGCAGGTAATCAGGGCACTGATCACCAGTGCCCTGATTACAGGAAAGCCACAGCAGTGCCCATCAGTGCCACCAATCAGTTCCCATCAGTGATACCAATCATTGCCCATTAGTGATGACAATCAGTGCCCATTAGTGATGACAATCAGTACAGCCTTTCAGTGCATGCCCATCAGTGCCTCCCATCAGTGCCCATCAGCGCTGCCCATCAGTGCCCATCAGTGCTGCCTATCCATGCCGCCCATCAGTGCCCAACAGTGCCGCCCACCAGTGCCGCCTATCAGTGCTCATTAGTGCCACATACCAGTGCCGCCTATCAGTGCCCACCAGTCCCACCTATCAGTGCCGCCTATCAGTGCTCATTAGAGCCGCATATCAGTGCCCATTAGTGCGGCATATTAGTGCCTCCTCATCAGTACCGCCTCATCAGTGCCCATCAGTGCAGTCTATCAGTGCAGCCTTGTCTGTGCACATCAGTGAAGGAGAAAAATTACTTATTTAAAAATAAGAAAAATAATAAGAACAAATGAGAAAAATAAGAAACTAAGAAAAACTTTGTTTTTTCAAAGTTTTCGGTCTTTTTTCTTTTTTGTAGTAAAAGAAAAAAAAAAAAAAAAAAACAGCAGTGATTAAATACCACCAAATGAAAGCACTATTTGTGTGAAGAAAATGATCAAAATTTCATTTTGTGTACAGTGTTGCATGACCGCGCAATTGTCATTCAAAGTGCGACAGCGCTGAAAGCTGAAAAACGGCCTGGGCAGGAAGGGGGGTGAAAGTGCCCGGTATTGAAGTTGTTAAGTTGCAAAACCGTGTTCAGGTGTTAAGATTTGTTTTACCTTCGTCATGAAAGGGTTAATATCACTTTAAGAATACATACTTAAACTGAATTTCTTTATTTTAAACCAGAGTTTAGCGTCCCATGTACAAAGACCTTGGGAGTGTCGCTCAACCTGTCAAATCCCACATTGACCTTATCAGGCTGCCAAAGTATCTTCGCTGAATGCAAGCTCTGCAGCGCCAAACAATACCCGCACCCAGGTGTTGCATACAGTACTTTTCTTTACAGCTCTTATCCCTATTGAAGTATTATTTTTAGCAATACAAGCAATGGTGTCAGACTTTACAACAAGGCGCTCCATTTCTCTTTCGTGATTAGACTGTTTAAACAAAACGTGCGTGCTAAATGGTGACATGTAAATCAGCACCGACAGGGAGGACAATGGTTCCATTTCTAGAGAGGGAACCCGGCCCCTAGAGAACAGGTAATCATTTGTGAATCAGCAAAATCTCTCTTTGAGAGAAGTGTTTAGAGGCAGAAAAAAATCAAACGTTCCGACAGAAAAAATGCTTAAAGCTCATAAACACACCTGAACGTACATAAACAAACGCTTCTAAAAGCAAATGGCCATAAACTCACAAACTTTTTCTGCTGCTTTTTTCTGCCAGAGGTCCTGGAATTTTTTCTTCCCCTAGTGTACATGGACCCTAATTCTGATGTATGATTAGTATTTGGTCTATTTATTAAACATTCGTTGGCAGGGGCACCGCCTTTCTGGGTTGGGTCTCAGCCATATATCACTCACCTGAGGCCAAAGTGCGTTATTATGGATATGAATCACCTACTTTCCCTATTAAGAGAGGAACCCGCCAGGGTTGCCCGCTCTCCCCACTTCTATTTATACTAGCACTTGAACCCCTAGCGGAGGCCATACGCTCTCACTCAGATATATCAGGAGTGGAAATAGCAGGGACTGCGCATAAATTGTCTCTGTTTGCAGATGACATTTTATTAACCATTACTAAACCCAGAATCTCCCTCCCCAATTTATTCTCTCTCTAATGCCCCGTACACACGGTCGGATTTTACGACGGAAAATGTGTGATAGGACCTTGTTGTCGGAAATTCCGACCGTGTGTGGGCTCCATCACACATTTTCCATCGGATTTTCCGACACACAAAGTTTGAGAGCAGGATATAAAATTTTCCGACAACAAAATCCGTTGTCGGAAATTCCGAACGTGTGTACACAAATCCGACGGACAAAGTGCCACGCATGCTCAGAATAAATAAAGAGATGAAAGCTATTGGCCACTGCCCCGTTTATAGTCCCGACGTACATGTTTTACTTCACCGCGTTCAGAACGATCGGATTTTCCGACAACTTTGTGTGACCGTGTGTATGCAAGACAAGTTTGAGCCAACATCCGTCGGAAAAAATCCTAGGATTTTGTTGTCGGAATGTCCGAACAAAGTCCGACCATGTATATGGGGCATTAGACTCCTTTGCCTCGTTTTCGGGCCTTTCAGTTAATCCGGCAAAATCTAAAGCGATGTCTATCAACCTTTGGGCCTCGGAATTAGAATCCCTACAATCGGCATTTTCATTTCAGTGGTTAACCTCACTACCCTATCTGGGTATTAAACTTACTCCGAGGTACTCGGGATTATACCAAGCTAATTTTCCTCCACTTTTTCGAAAGCTGGAGGCTATGCTTACCTCTTGGTCCACACTTCCGATCTCTTGGTTCGGCAGAATAGCGACGGTACGCATGACCTACCTTCCTAAATTACTCTATTATTTTAGAATTCTGCCTGTCCAAGTGCCCCCCCACATCATTCGAATACATCAACGTAAAATTATGCAGTTTATATGGGGCACCAAGAGACCCAGGATCAAGAGACAAGTGCTTTATGCGCGCAGGATCAATGGTGGCCTTTCAGTTCCTAATTTGCAAGCATATTATACAGCTGCGGCTATCGCTCCATTATCTCACCTTCATGAAAAGCAACAAATGCCACTATGGGTCACCATTGATTTAGTCGACGCACACCCAACGCCCTTAGCTTCTCTTCCTTGGCTTCCTAAAACACATCGCCCCCATACCATAGGTCCCTGTCTAGCTCACTCCTTTAAACTGTGGGATGCGGTTAAATACTCAGCAGGTTTAATTTCTCCTCATCTCCCACTACTTCGTCTCCTCCACTGCCCTTTATTTAAACCAGGTTGTGATAATCCACTGCAGTTTAAATGGTGGACCAATAATGGTTTCACAGATGTTCATTCGTTATTCACCCCAACCAAGATCATCTCTTTTGCGGCTTTACGTTCCTCACACGATATCCCCCTTAGGGAGCATTATAGTTACTTACAAATTAGACATTTTCTCCAACAGCTTATAAAATCCCATTCTGCCCCCTTTATTATGACCCAATTCGAGAGCCTTTGTAGATCCCGCCCCCAATCCTCGGGTTTGATTTCTCTCATACTGTATATATCGCTATAATTGAGTCTAAGACACCACCATTGAGACCCTACCATCTCCAATGGGAGGCCGAGCTTGGGAAGCAATTAGACCCGGAGGATTGGCAAAGCATGACTACTGCTCTATCTAAATGCTCTAAAAATGTTCTCTTTTTGGACGACGCTTACAAAGTCTTCTATAGATGGTATTATACCCCGGCTAGATTAGCAAGCTTCATTCCAGTCTATTCCCCTCTTTGATTTCGTGGCTGTTCACAGGAGGGCACGATGGCGCACATTTGGTGGACCTGTCCCATAGTTTGCAGATTATGGGTCAGAGTATATGCACTACTATGTAATCTTTTTAATACCACATAAAACGGGACCCTTTTGAAGCCCTTTTATGGAAACCAATTATAGAACTTCTTCGTCCTGAACGTCAGCTAGCAGCACATATTTTCACTGCAACTAAATTGACCATAGCAAGGGCCTGGAAAACTCCAAACCTTAGTTTTGAAGTAGTTAAAAACAGTGTGAATGATATCATGGTAAACGAGAAACTTACGGCCATATTGTTGGACACACATGACAAGTTCCTCAGGATATGGCAACCCGGGGTGACTTATAATCGCCCGTCAAGATTTGACCTAACGCTCCTTTCCCTATAATGAGCCTCATTTCCCCCCACCCCAGGGTCCTTCCTTCCCTTCTGTCTATCCCCTTCTTTTTCTACTTTCATTTTCTTTCTCCTTCTCTTCATTCAAGCCCTCAGGCTTAATTCTGCAGAGATTGGATATTTAATATAATATACGAATTGTCACATGCAGAGGTATGTTCTCCTCAATGAAGTTATTCAATTTAAAGCGGAGTTCCACACAAAAATAGAACTTCCGCTTTCCGGAACCCTCCCCTCCTCCGGTGTCACATTTGGCACCTTTCAGGGGGGAGGGGGGTGCAGATACCTGTCTAAGACAGGTATTTGCACCCACTTCCGGCATAGACTCCCATGGGAATCTATGCCTCTTCCCGTCCCTTCGCGCTGTCTCCCGGGAAACACACAGCTCCCAGGAGAGAGTGGGGACCACTTACGATGCGCAGCGCGACTCGCGCATGCGCAGTAGGGAACCAGTAAGTGAAGCCGCAACGCTTCACTTCCTGATTCCTTCACCTAGGATGGCGGCGGCAGCTGCCGAGAACCGAGCGGGTTCTCGGCGTCGCCTGCCGACATCGCTGGACCCTGGGACAGGTAAGTGGCCATGTATTAAAAGTCAGCAGCTGCTGGCTTTTAATATTTTTTTTTTTGGCGGTGTGGGCGGACCCCCGCTTTAAGCTGACTTTATTTTTGGTTCTTTCAGTTCCTCTTTTTTTTTTTTTTTTTTTTGCATGAAACGTTACATGTTGCAACAATATCTTGCTATGTATTTTTTTTAGTTATTCATGTGCGTTTGCAAAGATACTACTTCGTGCTGGTCCTATATAGTTAAGCCAGTAAACGCGAGTTGAGGATGTGCCTTGGTATGTCGTCTGGCCTCTGCTTAGAGTATCCTGAGACCAGGCTTAAATTTTTGATCATTAGCTCTAATGGCCGGTTACTGGCAGCCATGTACCTGTTCATTGATGATGTATCCATCACTGTTTTGTACTTTTCTGTTGATATATTTTTCAATAAAAATCTTTGTACAAGAAAGAAAGGAACACTGCTCATCGACCCTGTGCATGAACTTGTGAATGAGTGTGCCCTCAGCGCTCAGCCAGTGTCGCTCCAGCCACACCTCCCCTGACATGTTTCACCCTGCACACTGGGGCTTGATTACATTTGTCCAATGAATGTTTTATTATTAAACCCCTCTGATTGTCTGCAAATCACATAAATCTGCATCAAAGTTGTCCTTTTCCTCCAAACATAAGAATGCATGATCCATGCAGGTAAACGTGCTGAACCGGCCAAATCTCCATCCATGTGGCCACCTTAATTGCTCGGATAGATGGGACATTTACACTGTGCCCCGACTGCATAGTATATGGATGCGTCACATTGTCATTATCAGTTCTGCAAGTCTGCCACCTCGCGTTCTCCTGTTGCTAAGACCCAAGCAGTTCTAATTGAGTACATCTGCGCTGTACGCATGTAAATATTTATGCGCGCATCATAAAATGTGATCCTGCAATCCTTATGCCAGACTTCACATATGTAATTCTTTTCTTTGGGATTAGCCGGAGCCATGATGACGTCACTCCTGCGCTTGAGCGCGGGAGCCGCCGGTAACGGCACAGTACAACTGAAGCGACGGCACGTACGTGTCGTTGCTTCAGTTTGCTTAAGTGCGCATGTGCCGATGACGTCGGCACATGCAAATACAGGGATGTCTCCTAAACCGTGCAGCTTTAGGAGATATCCAGTGTAGCTACAGGTAAGCCTAATTATAGGCTTGCCTGTAGTATAAAGTGGTTGTAAAGGGTTTACAACCACTTTAATCATTGTGCTTATCAGGCATAGCTAATTCACCTGGAGCAATGAGTTCTTTATTCCTGTCAAGCACCTCACAGCGTCACCAGCTCAGTGATTTTTGCCTGTTTATACAGAGGTAATGATTAAGCATAATTGTACTGTGTGAAACGCGTCTACAAGACTTGTGTGTCGGTGTCCTTTGATGTCACTTTGGTGATCAATAAACGACATTTGGATTTCTATAGATGTGCAGCCATTTCTTCTTCATTCTATATACCCATGGAGGCGGGCAGGGGCTAGCACTTGACCAGAGTTCCTATCAGGCATAGCTAATTCACCTGGAGGGGCGAGTTCTTTATTCCAACCATTTAAAATGTTGGATTTTTGGCACCCCTGTGTATGAGCCTAACGCTGACTTCAGGTGTCTGTTTGCACATATATGTGGATTCAGATGCTGATAATAATGCTAAGACTGCCATTTTCAAACATCAGAATGTGTCTGGTCACCCCACTACCCTACAGACCAGATCAGTGGTTCTGAACCACCGGCCATGGTCTACTGCCGAGCTGCAGCCTCCTTACTTCCTGGGCCTCAAGTCAGCTGCAGATTCCATAACCTGCTACTGAGCCTCCCAGTTTCCATACTGCCACCTGGCCTCCCATAGTGGGCCACAGTGCTGTCCAACCTCCCACAGGGCCTGCCAGTTTCCACAGTGCTGCCCAACCTCCCACAGTGCCCACCAGTTCCCATGGTGCCATCCAGCCTCCCATAGTGGGCCACAATGCTCTCCAACCTCCCACAGTGTCCACCAGTTTCCATAGTACCATCCAGCCTCCTATAGTGGGTCACAGTGGTGCCCAACCTCCCACAGTGCCCTCTAATTCCCATTGGGCCACCCAGCCTCCTATAGTGGGTCACAGTGGTGCCCAACCTCCCACAGTATCCCCCCCCCATTTCCCATAGTGCCAGTCAGCCTCCCATAGTGGGCCACAGTGCTGTCCAACCACCCACAGTGCCCCTCCCCATTTTCCATAGTGCCAGCCAGCCTCCCATAGTGGGCCACAGTGCTACCCAACCACCCACAGTGTCCCTCAGCTCTCTACAGTGCCCCTTAGTTTGCTGCAGAGCCTCCAGCCCCTAAGAGTGCCTCCAACTCCCAACAGTGTCCCACAGTGCATGCCAGCCCCTGCAGTGCCCTCCAATCTCCCACAGTGCCCCTTCAAAGTCCCAAGCCTGCTAGAGAGACCCCCAGCCCCCTCCAGAGAGACATCCCCCACAGTAGCCTCCAGAAACCACCAGAAACCTCATCCATATGTGGATTCAGATGTGGAGATGAATGCAAAGGGTGTAATTTTCAAACATAAGAATCTGTCTGGTCACCTCACTACACTACAGACTAGATCATTGGCTCTCAACCACTGGGCCGTGGCCTACAGCCAGGCCTCAGCCGCTTTATTTTGGGGACAGTCAGCTGCAGATCCCATAACCTGCCACAATGCCTCCCACTTTCCATACTGCCATCTGCCACAGTACTACCCAACCGCCCACAGTGCCCCCCCCCCCCCCAATTCCCATAGTGCAGTGACAGTGTCGCACACAGTGCATGCTAGCCCCTGCAATGTTCCCAGCCTCCTAGAGGGGCACCCAGCTCCCTCCAGGGACATATTCCCCACAGTTGCCCCCAGCTTCCTCCAGAAACCTCATCCCTTGCAGCGCTATAAAATCTGCTGCAGAGTCCCCTACCCGCCACACAATCCCCATCCCTCACAGTGACGCCAAGCCCAATCCAGAACCCTCCATAAGAGTATACTTTTTTTAATGTTGGGGCATGGAAGGTTTAGAAGAATCAATAACATTGAGAACTGCTGGACTAGATAATGTTAAATAAACTTTAAAATAGTTACGTTTTATTGAGAAATATCAAGCTATTTTGGAGCCGTGACTCTCGGTCTTCCAGATGACACTGAAAATGGCTTTGCGTGTCCGTTGGGTCACTTATACCTTAGGCTGCTGATTTCTGTTGTAGTTTTTCTTTTTTCAGATATGACCTCCGTTCTAGTTTATAGGAGCCGGGCTCTTATCTTCAACGCTCTGAAAGTCAGCCATGAGGAAGTGGCCGCATTTATCTTATCTGGCTGGAAACAATATAAAAAAGCAATTAAAGAATGCAATCCGGTTGGTTTGGTTGATTCCTGACTTTGGTATTAACCTCTTGTAATCCCCTGTGTGCCAACAAGAAGTTTGCTGTTAGGAAGTGAGAGCAGAATGATGACTCATCTGTCTTCAGCTGCTCCTTCACTGTCCAAGGCTATGGACCCTGCATTGTTCTTGATGATGTAAGATTGCTTGAGCATGGGGAGAAGACACTTTGTGGACTGGTCTAGCAGAGCGGAGGATAAGGTAAGCAAATCCACTTTACCATACCCCCTAGACCAGTGGTTCTCAACTCCAGTCCTCAGGACCCACCAACAGGCCAGGTTTGCAAGATAGCTGAAATACATCACAGGTGATATCACTTGCTGCTCAGTGATTGCCGTATTCTAGTCTGCAACTCCCCAAGGTAATACTTAGAATCTGGCCTGTTGGTGGGTCCCGAGGACTGGAGTTGAGAACCACTGCCCTAGACCTAAACAGGCAGTCAACCCTTGCAGTGCAGGCTCAGACCCACTGCAAGGGAGAATATTCAGGGTTCCTGGAGCTGGGCTATGAAAATGAACTTTAGGCAATCCGTTAAATGAAGTATACACATGAAAAGCATGTCTATCCCATTCCGAGATTTACACAACCTTGGCACATAGCACAGCCTGACGGGCAGGGGAGGAGACCTGATTGTTCTCAGCTGCAGTTCAGTAACACTTACAGGGCTTGTCCCTACCAGCCTGTGACTGGACAGTGAAAGGAGAAGGAGGGGACTGAAAATCCCATCTCTCTGCTTCTTTAACATGCTCCATGTGAGCATATAGGCACAACTTGTGCATTGTCTCTCTTCCAATCTAAACTCTGTTACTACACTTTGATTTTAAAACCAGGAACCTACCATAGAGAGAAAAATGGGTGGAGATTTTCATTTGTTCTACCAAGTGTTTTTTTTTATAAATTAAACGTATCTTTGTGTCACCCTCATGTGTTAAGTATGTCATGTAAATCAAATGGAAAATTCCACTAAAATGTATTTTATCCACTAAAGCATTTGACTGACAATTGCGCAGTCATGCAACACTGTACCCTTATAAACTTTTTATAATTTATTTTTCACAGAAATAGAGCTTTCTTTTGGTGGTATTTAATCACCGCTGGGATTTTTATTTTTTGCTAAACCAAGGAAAAGAGCCTGAAAATGAAATTTAGAAAAAAAACAGTTTTTCTTAGTTTCTGTTATAAAATTTTGCAAATAAGTAATTTTTCTCCTTCACTGATGTGCGCTCATGAGGTTGCACTGACTGGCATGGATGAGGTGGCACTGATAAGTTGCACTGATATGCAGCACTTTTGGGCACGATGATCTGCACTGATATGCAGCGCTGATGGCCACTGATGAGCTGCATTGATGGGCACTGCTGAGGTGGTATTGATGGGCACTACTGAGGTGGTATTGATGGACACTGCTGAGGTGGTATTGATGGACACTGATGAGGCTGCACTGATACGCAGCACTGATGGGCACTGATGGGGACTGATGAGGAGGAACTGATGAGGCTGCACTGATATGCAGCACTGATTTGTTTACATGTGATCAGCTGTGATTGGACACCTAGTAAAGGGACGTTGTGATTGGCCTTTTACCATGTTCTGGGATCAGCTGTGTCCGAAGAACACACAACACAGCGATCACAGAGCGTGCTGGATGCCCTTCCAGAACTACACGACTGTGATGTAGACATCTTTTGGCTACAGCGTGGTTGGGAAGTGGTTAAAGTACAACTAAAGGCAAAACTTTTTTTTTTTTCAGTTTTGGATAGAGTGGAAATGGAATTGAAACACCTGTCAGTTTTTATTGCTGTCTGTGCCCCCCAATAGGGAGACGCCCCCCACCCCCCCTTTTTGTTCTGTTTACCATTATCGTTGAAAGTAAAATCTTCCAATGGGGACACTAGTTCTGGGGGTCTGGGGGTCCCCAAGAGATTCCCCTTAATCTTCTGGGATCTTCTCTCACTTCCTGCTTTGGCTATGGGACAGGGAGCGAAGGGAAATCTCCCCAATGGGACATAGATGGCAAAAATAATAAACTGATAGGGGTTATGACCCTTGCTTACTGCTTTTATCTCCAGAAGGACAGTCCCATTTTTGTTTAGTAATCATTCTTGCATCTACTTCCTTGACCGAGATGCTGATTTACAGATAACACAGTCATGTAAATACTGGTGTCTTTGCAGCTCCTTACTGTGTTCGCAAATATCTTACTCAAATTGTCCCCCTGCTGCAATCTCTCATTGTGTGACTTGCTACAAAGTTACAATGTTGCAGTCTGGTCATTGGAGGAGATTACCTTAGCCTAGGCATTCTCACTGGACTGGAATTCAAGGACTGCTTTTCATTGATAAAAGAATAAAAGATACAGCTTTTTTTGAGAAATAATTATTGCTGCTGTATATCATGACATGCCAGGAATTCATTCATGCAGACTTGTAAAGTACACTTTAAAGCGGAGCTCCACCCAAAAGGGGGGGTTGCACCCCCCCTTCACTGCCACATTTAGCACTTATTGGGGGGAAATGGGTACCTGGTTTTGACTCTCCCACTTCTGGCTCAGATAGCCGCAACCAGTGGCAGCTGGTGGTCAAAATCTTTGGAGGGGTGGCAAACAGACCTGGCCACTTCACTTGCACTAGCACCCCCCACCCCCTCCAAGGCTCTCGATTGATCGATCGCTCACAGCGGCAGTCCTCTCACATTAAAGCCACCCCCGCGGCTATCGATCGATCGATCAGATTGGCGATCCTCTTGCACTAAAGCCACCCCCCCACACGCGATCAGTGCGGGGAGGAGGATGAGGAGGAGGAGTTGGCAGTGCACTGCTGAATCCAGGGAAGGCTTCTGCCGGGGCCGATGCTTCTTCTCCCGGCCAATCAGGAAGCGGTACCTGAGACCCGATTGGCCGGTAGAAGAAGCAGGAAGACATTAGCGAATATTGATTAGCTAATGTCACACAAGTGGGTGGGCTTGGGGTGCCGGGGCGCCTCTGGCTCTAATCACGTGCTTCAATAAAAAAAAAAAAACACATTGCAATCCATGGATCCATGTGCCAGGCATGGAGATTAGGGGCCAGGCGCATGGATAATAGCCCCTAATGGACGGGCTGCCACTGGCCGCAATGAACTGAGCTGGACGTTCGCCCCCCCCCCCTCCCTCCTTCCCCCCGCAGTCTACTCACAGGTCCCAGAAGACTACGAGACCATTCAAAAGGCACAACTCGACTCGCGCAAGCGCAATAGGAAACAGGCTGTGAAGCCACAAGGCTTCATTTCCTGCTGGCGCCTACCCCTGAAGCCAATTGAAAAATTGGCTCGGGTGAGAACATTGCAGGATCCCTGGACAGGTAAGTGTCCTTATATTAAAAGTCAGCGGCTACAGTATTTGTAGCCGTTGATTTTCTATTTTTTCTGAGGGAGCCTGGAGCTCCAAATATGTAGGAAAAGCGCTTCGTATGGTTGCAGTTATGCAGCCCGAAAATTTGGTTGTCAAAATTTCTGGCTCCACAGTTCCCAAGCCGAATCAACCAAGCTCATGTTATGCCCCGTACACACGAGCGGAAATTCCGCCAGCAAAAGTCCGATGAGGGCTTTTGGTCCGAAAATGCGACCATGCGCATGCTCCATCGGACTTTTGCTGGCGGAATCCCAGCCAGCAAAAGATTGAGAGCAGGTTCTCAATTTTCCGGTCGGAAAAAGTTCTGATCTGAAATTCCGATCGTCTGTACCAATTCCGGCGCGCAAAATTCCTACGCATGCTCGGAAACAATTCAACGCACATGCTTGGAAGCATTGAACTTCATTTTCTCGGCTCGTCGTAGTGTTGTACGTCACCGCGTTCTTGGCGGTCGAAAGTTCAGCGAACTTTTGTGTGACCGTGTGTATGCAAGCCAAGCTCGAGCGGATCTTGACCATCCAAGATTTTTCTGACGGAAATTACGCTCGCGCGTGCGCGGCATTAGAAGCTGACAAGCAATACTGGTATGTATTGCCATTTTATAGTGCCACTTTGGCCTGTTGTCTAGTATTTCCTTCAGCGCAGACTGCGAATCGTGTAAGTCATTTTGACATGACAGCGTTATTAAAGGTTTAGCACGCGCAGCAAGAAAATCTACTTACAGCTGATATACAAGCACAGCGTTAAGCAGACTATCCCGGCTCATCCATGGCGGCTTTACAAGTCTTCCGAAAATCTGCTCCTATTTTTTTTTTTTTTCTAAGGAATAATTAGTTATGTCTTTTTTTTTTTTCTAGACTAGACTAATTAATAACATGACTCATTACTCATTCTACACAGTTTGCCATTTCACCCTCATCAACACGTAAGATAAATAAATTAACACATCTCCTTGTCTTTTTGGTTTGCTACACTAGAGAGGTTGGGAAAAAAAAAATCCAACGATTTCAGAGAGAGATGGATGATCTGCTCGTCAGCAACACAAAGAGCAAGGACGGACAATGATTTATGAATGGAGCAGACACGTCCCACAGGACAATAGGACAGAAGAGAGCGAGAATCGATTATTTGAGCGAGGACTCTTCCAGGCTTTCCACGGCTTAGATTTTCTACATAATCCTTCAAAGTATTTTTTTTGGCCTTTTGTATACTGACTTAGATTTACTGTCTTTTTTTTTTTTTTTTTCATATTTTTTGCTAGGGTTGCTACAATGTGATTTGGTTCAAGTTAGTAATAGCATGTTATGGATATTTTTTAACTCCTATGGTTTTTTTTTGTTTTGTTTTGTTTCAGTTTTTTTATCTGAAAAAATGTTATTAAACACAATAAACAACTTCCAATCTACATACATTGCAATTGCGAATAGCTACATTTACAGGTCATAGTTATCGTTGCACCAGTGAAATTTATAGGCATTTTACTCAAGGTCACACTTCGTCAAATCATACTCATTGGTATACCCTGTTTCCCTGAAAATAAGACCTAGCGTGATTGTCGGTGATGGCTGCAATATAAGCCCTACCCCCCAAATAAGCCCTACCCTGTTTCCCCGAAAATAAGCCCTACCCTGAAAATAAGACCTACAAGGACTTTAACTAGGGCTTATTTGGGGGGTAGGGATTATATTGCAGCCATCACCAACAATCCTGCTTGGTCTTATTTTCGGGGAAACAGGGTAGTGCATTCGATACTGAGTAACACGAGCATGTCAGAATCACCCTGAAGAAGTCTGGACATTACCAACTCCCTGGGGCTCAGTCCAGGTGTATCCAGCCATATCCTTTCAAACCTACCCGGGCTCCCCCTTTATATCAATCCATAACAAGAGTATTATCCACGAGGTGACTGTGGGCTAAGAGATCGATTTCCATCCCATCAAAATGAGTTTTCGAGCCTGAAATAGCACCCGAGAAAATGCAATCCTAACCATCTCCTCAGGGATCACCTCTTCCAAAACCCCCAGTATACAGCAAATTGGGTCTAAAAACTCCTACGTTTAGTAAAAAAATAAATAAAAAATCAGCACGAGGGACATTATTTAGAGTCAGTGCGATAAGTCCCTTATGCTGCTGACCTCTTCTTTTGGTAACTTCTCCCATCCTCTGATGTCCCCTCTTCCCCTGCCACCATAAACTTACAGTGCTGTGGGATTTAATAGGGCCAAGGGTCCTACATTTGAACTCATCAAGGGTGCCGGCTATGCCTGCCCTTTCCTCCCCCCTCCTCCATTCATAGAATCTGTACTAAAACATGATCTATGATTGGAGGAGGTGAACCTCTCATTCAGTCGCCCATCCTCCATTCATAGATAAGGGGGCGTCCATTCTCACTACCATAAAAGGAATAACTTTTTGGGAACAGCTGATCATCAGCTGTAAAAAATGTTTTTTTTTACATTATTTGCATTATGTGCATTATTGAGGTGTGTTTTAGCCACTTACCGACCGGCCACTGTATATATACGTCATTACTTTAAAGATGGATATCTCGGAAACGGCTGCAGCTGCTGCCACAACCGAGGTATCCATCTTTAGGGCCGGCGGTTCTGTACACGATAATGGTGGTCTCTGCAGCGGGTTTGCCGCGAGATCACCGTTATCGGCGGCGGGAGAGGTGCCACCCCTCCTCCTGCCGCTCTCCCGTGCCCTCCGCCGCTTACCGGAGCCGTCGGTAGCGGGGGAGGCGATCGGGTCCTCTCACTTCCTCAGTATAGAGACGAGTGAGGCTAAGATGGCACCCACCCGTCTCCATACCATAGGACGGCCAAGGCGACGTCATTACGTCAGCTCCGCCCACTTCTCTTAAGGGCACATTTTTTTTTGTCATTTTTTTTAAACAACTTTTTTTTTTTTTTGCATTCAAGTCTAAATATGAGATCTGAGGACTTTTTGACCCCAGATCTCATATTTAAGAGGACCTGTCATGCTTTTTTCTATTACAAGGGATGTTTACATTCCTTGTAAGAGGAATAAAAGTGTTTTTTTTTTAAACAGTGAAAAAATAAATAAAATAAAGTAAAATAAATTAAAAAAAAAAAAAATTTTTTAAAGCACCCTGTCCCGACGAGCTCGCGCGCAGAAGCGAACGCATACATGAGTAGTGCTTGCATATGAAAACGGTGGTCAAATCACACATGTGAGGTGTCGCCGCGACCGGTAGAGCGAGAGCAATAATTCTAGCCCTAGACCTCCTCTGTAACACAAAACATGCAACCTGTAGAATTTTTTAAACGTCGCCTATGGAGATTTTTAAGGGTAAAAGTTTGACGCTATTCCACGAGCGGGCGCAATTTTGAAGCGTGACATGTTGGGTATCAATTTACTTGGCATAACATTATAGTTCACAATATAAAAAAAATTGGGCTAACTTTACTGCTGTCTTATTTTTTTATTCAAAAAAGTGAAATTTTTCCAAAAAAAGTGCGCTTCTAAGACCGCTGCGCAAATACGGTGCAAAAAAAAGTATTGCAATGACCGCCATTTTATTCTCTAGGGTGTTAGAAAAAAAACAATATATAAACATGTAAACACCTAAAATCCAAAACGAGGCTGGTCTTTAAGTGGTTAAAATGCATTGCATTAATGTGTATGGTAAAACCTGCATTACCACAATGAATCATTATGGATGGTCAGCCTCTAAAAGAGAAGTTTGGATTTTTTTTTTTCACAATCATACTTACCTAGGTGGATGCAGTATCAATCCGATGCTGCATCTATCCTCTGCCGGCTCTAAAACTTAGAACACTGAGAACTGAGCGATCAAACACTGCCGATCGCTTAGTTCTCAGGGCTCCTTGGAGCGCTGGGCTGTAGAGGGGGCTGGAGTGGCCTATTGAGGCTCTCAGTGGCTCCCTGAGAGGCTGAGCCAGGTGACGGTTCAGAGACATGTGGGCGGATCCCAACTTCATTGTCGCGATCTTGCTGGAGCCAAGACCGACTATGTGAGGTCAGCCGACAGCAGGCTTCAGCCCACTGTCTGCTGAAAATGGGTCACAGGAGTGCATAACGAACTCCTGTGATCCTTAGGAGAAGTACAGCCAAGCAAGCTTTGGCTGTACTTCTCCTTTAAAAAAGATTAAAAAAATACTGCGCTAACACAATAAGAAAAGCTGCGACTAAAGGTAGTAAACCGTGAATCTAATGTAATTAAAAAAAGTCGCGCTAAAAAAATTATTTGAGAATAGCAACAATCTAGTGCCTAAAGTGATAAAAAGTAAATTTGAATAAAAAATATAATTGAAACAATACCCAATGTATATAAACTCCACGATGAGATGGAATAAATGATGGCCTGGGATACTCAGACAACTTCTGTGTAGGAGAACAAAAAGTGTGTCTGGGTTGTGAGTTTCCTCTCCACATTCATCCTTGGGCTTCCATATGGAGTAGCTGTTGGTGTGGGATTTTCTGTCTTGGTTGTCATATTCAATACACAATTGGAGCCATCTTACTCTATTTGCTGTGTGTGACGGAGCGAGTTCCGGGTCCCGGATGACAACAAGTGTCTGCTGTTCTAGATCCCTGGCTGGGGTTGCAGCCATCCGTTCCATAGGTCTCCTATAATCTAGAGACCAACTCTATTTGGTAAGAGGCAGTTGTTTTAAACGGTGGAGGTCTGCCCATGCACCTGTGTCACTTCAGCAAGTCTGTCTCTGCACTTCACCTAGCACTGGGGGATATCTACTTGCCTGTTTTCCACAATATGCAAGAACTTCAATAATTACTGTTCTTCTGGACTTGGATTTTTTATGGACTTTTTTAGTTTGGTTATAACTTTTATTGTTTTATTTTTTGCTTTTCACAGGGTATATGTTCAGTGTCTTCACAATATTTCTTTACATTGTTGCACGTGGTAATAGTGTTCTGGAAATTAATTTTTGTCGTTCACATTTAACCATGTCAATTTATTTCACTATTTATTTTTCACATAGAAAATAATCCTTTTTGTATATCATTTATTCCATCTCATCGTGGAGTTTATATACATTGGGTATTGTTTCAATTATATTTTTTATTCAAATTTACTTTTTATCACTTTAGGCACTAGATTGTTGCTATTCTCAAATAATTTTTTTAGCGCGACTTCCTTTAAAAAAGAGTTTCAGGTTTGGCATTTTTTACATACTGCAGTTACATTGATCCAGCTTGGATCAACGTAACTGTGTTTATACCATACCTGTGAGATCCCTCTAGAAGATTGAAATCACTGTAGAAGACACCGCTCCTTAAGTCATCTCCACTAGCTTCCGGGTCCTATGCCGAACGGCCACCCTGCTGTATTGTAAACACAGAAGGTTTGACGCCATACCTGGAATTCTTCTTTCAGGCTCAGTTCACACTGCCGCGACCCGAAAGTCACGTGGCACAACTTTGAAGAAACTTCAGGGAATGCCTGTGTAATCTTCCTGTAATGTTGGATCCAAATCACATCAATTAAGATGAGGATCCGACTTGGATGCGACTTCCGTTCAATTTTATGGGCTGGAATCAAACAGAAGTCGGACCAAAGTGGTGCAGGAACCTTTTCCAAAGTCGGACCGATACAAGTTGGACCAGTTAAGACGGCTCTTAAGGAAAAATTTTTTACACGTCATGCAACTTGTACTCTCGGAGTGCACATCGCACTTGTGTGAACCCGGCCTAAACTGGCTAAACTGGAAAAAAAAATTCAATTTTTTTTTTTCTTCAGAATAAATAGAGACTTAAAGAGGAACTGTAGTCTGCTCACATAATTTGTAATAAAAACATCTTTGCCATTCTAAAGCTTCCCTCCAACCACTTTGCATATTTTTTTATATATACTGTGATTATGAAATATGCTGCAGAAATCTCCCTCCACCGAGTCTGGCTGCAGCCATTTTAACTGTGGGCCCAACTGGGTGGGCTCAGAGCGCAATGCCTCTGGCTCTAATCAGGTGCTTCAAAAAAACACCCCTCCGCATTGGAATCCATGGTCCAGCACCACTGATATGTAGATCAGGGGGCAGGAAGCATGGATAGGGGAGGCGGCGCCCATGCGCCCTCTGTGGATGGGCCGCTACTGCTTTGGAGAGTATGTGTGTCTCCATGTGAGGAGGCCACTAGGGGCATGGCTGTTTGTAACTGAACTTGGATACAATTGTTTGCTTTTTTATAAAGGAGGTGCGAGGAGTGGATCCAGCTAGTCCCAGCAAGGGGATCTTTGGTGAGACGGAACATACAGCACCTGCCCGCAAAAATGTGTTTCTCGGCGACAGGGTACTGTACATCTTGCGCTGGCTGCAATAGGAAAAACACATTTTCCTATTGCAGCCAGGCCAGCGCGAGAAAGAATTCCCCTCCAAGAGCATACCAGGCCCTTAGGTCTGGTATAGATTTTAAGGGGAACCCCCTATGCCGAAAGCACGACCTGGGGGTTATCCCCAAAATCTATACCAGACCCTTATCCGAGCACACAGCCCGGCCGGTTAGGAAGGGGGGTGGGGACGAGCGAGCACCCCCCCTCTGAACTGTACCAGGCCGCATGCCCTCAACATGGGGGGGTGGGTGCTTTGGGGAAGGCCCCCCCTGCGGCCCCCCCCTGACCCCATTGCATCTTGTTCTTATGTTGATGAGGACAAGGGCCTCTTCCCGACAACCCTGGCCGTTGGTTGTCAGGGGTCTGCTGGTGGGGGGCTTATCGGAATCCGGGAGCCCCCTTTAATAAGGGGGTCCCCAGATCCCGGCCCCCCCACCCTATGTGAATGAGTATGGGGTACATCGTACCCCTACCCATTCACCTGGGGGGAAAAAAGTGTCAATAAAAAAACACACTAGACAGTTTTTTAAAGTAATTTATTAGGCAGCTCCGGGGGTCTTCTTCCGACTTCGGGGGTCTCTTCCGACTTCTCCGCTCTCTCCGGCCTCTTCTCCCGGTGTCCGGTTCTTCTCCTCATGCCGGTTTTTTATTTAAAATTTGCCGTGGAGTTCCCCCTCACGATTCATACCAAACACCTGTCAGCAATGCTAGTTGCTTATCGGGAAAGGAAAAAACACATTTTTCCTTTCCCGATGAGCGAGCCACCTCGGAGCTGGCTCCCGCGACGGGGCTCGCAGATCTCAAATCTCGCCGACAACAGCAGCGAGATTGACACAATGTCGCGGTCACCTACTGTAGCAGATGGACGTAAACAGGACATGAGTCTACTGATAGAGCACCTTCACTTATTGCGGGATCAATACGTTTTTTGGATAATTTTTTGGATTTTGATTTTTCTATTATATATTTTTGGATATCACATTGGATGTGGATATCATATGTTTGGGCGATATAAGGGATTTTTCTGGTCAATATATATTATATATTTGCTTGTACATTTTTTTTGTAGGGATTCACTAAGGTTCGGTTTCCACTATTGCAACACCAAAGTTACGTGATTTTGTGGCGATTTTACTGTGTTTTTTTGCCGCGACTTGAAGCAATGCCTATGTATTCTTGAGGTCTATGGACCTCAAGTCGCATCAAAGTGGAACCAAAGTAGTGCAGGCACTACTTTGAAGTCGCGCAGATATGAACGGTACTCATTGGAAATCATGGGGTACGACTTGTCATGCGACTTTTCAGTCCCAAGTCGCATGAAAAGTCACACCAGTGGAGACAGAGCCTAAAGCTGGGTTCACACTGCAGCACGGATTGGCTCACAGCAGGAGTCCAATGTGTCTCCATTCACCGGTTCAGGTCCGATTTCAGTCCAAATTTTTGGCTGACTTTGGACCTGAAACGGACCAGAAGACGTACAGGACTCCATAGAGAGCCAGTCATAATCTCCTGACATGTGAATTGGATGCGGTGAAACCCTCATCCAATTCGTAATAGTGTGAACCCAGCCTTAAAGCGGAGGTCCGCTTTTTTTTTTTTTTTTTTAAGTCAGCAGCTACAAATACTGCAGCTGCTGACTTTTAAAATAAGGACACTTACCTGTCCAGGGCGCCAGTGATGTCGCAACCGAAGCTGATCTATCCCTCGGCTGTCAGGAGCTGCTGCCGCCATCTTCCGTAAGAGAATCAAGAAGTGAAGCCTTGCGGCTTCACTTCCTGGTTCCCTACTGCGCATGCGCGACTCGCGCTGCGCTATCCCGCTGGTCCCTGCTGTCTTCTGTGACCTTGTGACCTGTGTGTCTCCCAGAAGACAGCGGGGGGGGGACACGGAGAAGGCGCCGGAAGTTGCGTAGATACCCACGGGTGGCTTGGGTATCTATGTGCCAGCAAAATACCTGTATTAGACAGGTATCTGCTCCCCCCCCCCCTGAAAGGTGCCAAATGTGACACTGGAAGGGGGGGAGTAACTGGAAAAGCGGAAGTTCCATTTTTGGGTGGAACTCCGCTTTAAAGTGGTCTTTATGTACAAGTTAAATGCACTATTAAAAATTATAACTTGGTGATACTGATAAGTTTTGATACACATTTGATACACATTATTTAACTGGGGAACAAGTACCATTTACTTTTATATTTACCAAGGAGAGAAAGCCCTGCTTTTTTTCTCCCAAAACAAGGATATACGGTAAACTTTGCTATCTGCATAATGGTGAAGTTATTGCCGATTCAGTAGGTTCATCGCTAAAATATAAAAACTGCTCCATGGGGTGTACAAGTACTTGAGTGCAAGTGATTATTAGCAAGTCATCGGGGGGCAGCACCTATATTTCTAAATTTACAGGTTCCCCTTTAACCAGTTCAGCCCCGGACCATTTGGCTGGCAAAAGACCAGAACACTTTTTGCGATTCGGCACTGCGTCGTTTTAATTGACAATTGCGCGGTCGTGTGACGTGGCTCCCAAGCAAAGTCGACGTTCTTTTTTCCCCATAAATAGAGCTTTCTTTTGGTGGTATTTGATCACCTCTGCGTTTTTTATTTTTTGCGCTATAAACAAAAGAATAGCGACAATTTTGAAAAAAAAAGCATAATTTTTTCCTCAGTTTAGGCCGATATGTATTCTTTTACATATTTTTGGTAAAAAAAAAAAAAATCGCAATAAGCGTATATTGATTGGTTTGCGCAAAAGTTATAGCGTCTACAAAACAAGGGATAGTTTTATGGCATTTTTATTAATAATTTTTTTTTACTAGTAATGGCGGCGATCAGCGATTTTTATCGTGACTGCGACATAATGGCGGATAGATCGGACACTTTTGGCGATATTTTGGGATAATTCACATTTATACAGTAATGAGTGCGATTAAAAATGCCATGGTTACTGTGTAATTGTGACTGGCGGTGAAGGGGTTAACCACTAGGTGGCGCTGTAGGGGTTAAGTGTGTCCTAGGAAGTGATTCTAACTGTGGGAGGGGCTACATGTGACACGACACTGATCACCGCTTCCGATTACAGGGAGCTGTGATAAGCGTCAGTGTCACTAGGCAGAACGGGGAAATGCTCGTTTACATCAGCATTCCCCCCGTTCTTCCTCTCCGTGAGACGATCACAGGTATCCCCGCGAACATCGAGTCTGCGGGACCTGCGATCACACTCACGGAGCTCGTTGTGGGCGCGCGGGCGCCCACAAGCCGCTTCTCAAAGGGCAACATACAGGTATGTTAAAGGATCACTAAAGATATATATTTTTTTTTAAATAACAAACATGTTATACTTACCTCTACTGTGCAACTCGTTTTTGCACAGAGTGGCCCCCGAACCTGGTCTTCTGGGGTCCCTCGGCGACTGTCTCGGCTCCCCCCCCCCCCGCAAGAACTCAACACTTTCATGCGAGCTCTCTCGCATGGTGTTGAGTGCTTGCGGGCGCGCTCCCATGATACAGCCGGCGGCCATAGCCGCTCACTGTATCACTCGGCCTCGCCCCCCGGCGCGTCGCGTCATTGGATGTGATTGACAGCAGCGCGAGCCAATGGCTGCGCAGCTTTCAATCCATCCACTGTAACCAATCATTGGCCAGGCTGAGCGACGAAGAGGATGTCGGGGGTGAGCGCGGGACTTTCGGGGGGGCTGGGGGGGGGCTGGGGGGGGGCCGGTATTGTCAGATATTTTTTCACCTTAATGCATAGAATGCATTAAGGTGAAAAAACTTTTACTTTTACAACCCCTTTAATATGCCTGTACGAGCCCCTCTGCCGACGTATATCGGCGTGAGCCGGTCGGTAAGCCGTTAAACCATAGGCATTGGTGACCCCTTGGACATGGATGTTCATTCTGACTGTCTCATTAGGGCTGATTTACTAAAACTGGAGAGTGCAAAATCTGGTGAAGCTGTGCATGATAGCCAATTAGCTTCTAACTTCAGCTTGTTCAATTAAGCTTTGACCAACAAAAATGGAAGCTGCCTGGTTTCTATGTAGAGCTGCACCAGATTTTGCACTTTCTAGTTTTAGAAAACGAACCTCATTAGGTCTTCTGTGCTGGTTTCTCCCCAGCAGGAGCACTCCAGGCTGATGGCAGAGTGAAGGTGAAATCACTCTTGGGATTAAAAATAATTATTTCGAAGCCTTTACCATTAGGACAACAAATTAGCGTTGTCTGGACACATAGTTTAGGGGCCTCTGCTGACTCTATTAAATTAAGCCAAGTTCTTTACTTGGTAAAGTAAAGGATTTTTCTGATTGCGGTTATATAGTACTTCTCTAAATGAATTTGTCGGGGCAGATTGGGAATTGTGCATTCTACTGCTGTGTGTTTTCTGTTCAGTGAATCGTAACAAACGGTTCTTTTTTTTTTTTTTATCACTGTGTAAAACGTACATAAGGAACAAAAGACTTATATTTATCTCAAAACAGAAAACGACATCATATAAAACACTGCAGGTATTAAAAAATTTGTGCAACCAACCTAATCAAGCTGCTAGCTCAAAAGTGTATGTATTGAAAATCAAATGAAAATGGTGCTGCGCTAGAATGTGCCAAAACTAATGAATAGATTATGGACATGTGCGATAAGTTTCGTACGAATCGAAAATTCGCACGAAATTCCGTAAATTCGTACATTCGGGGGGATCCGAAATACGAATTGCTATGCTTACGAATTTTGTACGAAATTTCGTTTACGAATTTCGGATCCAAATTCCGTTACAACGGAAACGAGAATGTTCGTTAATTACGATTATTCGTTATGATGAAGTTAAAAGACCCAGGAAGTCAGCACAGGGATGGTGGGAGCCCCTCATAATAAATTCATCATTACGAACATTCGTAATTGTTACAAAAAGTTAACGAGCCTAAAAGTTAAAAACCCAGGAAGTCAGCTCAGTACAGGGATGGTAGAGCCCCTCATAATGATAAATTCATCATTACGAACATTCGTAATTGTTACGAAAAGTTAACGAACCTAAAAGTCAAAAGCCCAGGAAGTCAGCACAGGGATGGTGGGAGCCTCTCATAATGAGTACAGCACACGGATGGTGGGAGCCCCTCATAATGAGTACAGCACACGGATGGTGGGAGCCCCTCATAATGAGTACAGCACAGGGATGGTGGGAGCCTCTCATAATGAGTACAGCACAGGGATGGTGGGAGCCCCTCATAATGAGTACAGCACAGGGATGGTGGGAGCCTCTCATAATGAGTACAGCACACGGATGGTGGGAGCCCCTCATAATGAGTACAGCACACGGATGGTGGGAGCCCCTCATAATGAGTACAGCACAGGGATGGTGGGAGCCTCTCATAATGAGTACAGCACAGGGATGGTGGGAGCCCCTCATAATGAGTACAGCACAGGGATGGTGGGAGCCCCTCATAATGAGTACAGCACAGGGATGGTGGGAGCCCCTCATAATGAGTACAGCACAGGGATGGTGGGAGCCCCTCATAATGAGTACAGCACAGGGATGGTGGGAGCCTCTCATAATGAGTACAGCATACGGATGGTGGGAGCCCCTCATAATGAGTACAGCACACGGATGGTGGGAGCCCCTCATAATGAGTACAGCACAGGGATGGTGGGAGCCCCTCATAATGAGTACAGCACAGGGATAGGGGGAGCCCCTCATAATGAGCACAGCACAGGGATGGTGGGAGCCTCTCATAATGAGCACAGCACAGGGATGGTGGGAGCCTCTCATAATGAGTACAGCTCAGGGATGGTGGGAGCCCTCATAATGAGTACAGCACACGGATGGTGGGAGCCCCTCATAATGAGTACAGCACACGGATGGTGGGAGCCCCTCATAATGAGTACAGCACACGGATGGTGGGAGCCCCTCATAATGAGTACAGCACAGGGATGGTGGGAGCCCCTCATAATGAGTACAGCACAGGGATGGTGGGAGCCCCTCATAATGAGTACAGCACAGGGATGGTGGGAGCCTCTCATAATGAGTACAGCACAGGGATGGTGGGAGCCCCTCATAATGAGTACAGCACAGGGATGGTGGGAGCCCCTCATAATGATAAATTCATCATAACGAACATTCGTAATTGTTACGAAAAGTTAACGAACCTAACGAAAATTCGTATTTCGTACGAATCCAAATTGAATTTCGGACACGAATTACGAAATACGAATGGATTCTAATATGAAATGGAACGAAACTAAACAAATTTATTGACGGCACACATGTCTAACAGATTATCAACTTATGTGCACAGAAAATTAAAGTAATAATAAATAACAGAACATATAAGTGTACCAAGAACAGCAATGGAAACAATATAATACATTTTGTGATATTTGTGACATGCTTAAGTCTATGCTTAATAATAAAATGTTCACAAAAAAATGTTGCGGTGATGTGATAGTCCTTCACTGAATCCCCCAATGGGGTACACTCACCTGACAAGTTGACCCTCACTACAAAGGTCAAGAAACCGTGAGGAACAAGAGAGGGTCACAAATGGTGGCCACAGGTGGGTACTCTCCTGGACAGATGGACATACACTATATTACCAAAAGTATTGGGACACCTGCCTTTACACTCCCATGAACCTAATCGGCATCCCAGTCTCAGTCCGTAGGGTTCAATATTGAGTTGGCCCCACCCTTTGCAGCTATAACAGCTTCAACTCTTCTGGGAAGGCTGTCCACAAGGTTTAGGAGTGTGTCTATGGGAATGTTTGACCATTCTTCCAGAAGCGCATTTGTGAGGTCAGGCACTGATGTGGACAAGAAGGCCTGGCTTTCAGTTTCCACTCTAATTCATCCAAAAGGTGTTCTATCGGATTGAGGTCAGGACTCTGAAGGCCAGTCAAGTTCCTCTACCCCAAACTCGCTCATTCATGTCTTTATGGACCTTGCTGTTGGAACAGAAAAAGGCCATTCCCAAACTGTTCCAAAAAAGTTGAGAGCATGAAATTGTCCAAAATGTCTTGGTATGCTGACACCTTAAGAGTTCCCTTCACTGGAACTAAGGGGCCAAACCCAACCCCTGAAAAACACCCCCACACTATAATCCCTTCCTTCACCAAATGATTTGGACCAGTGCACAAAGCAAGGCCCATAAAGACATGGATGAGCGAGTTTTGGGTGAAGGAACTTAACTAGCCTGCACAGAGTCCTGACCTCAACCCAATAGAACACCTTTGGGATGAATTAGAGCGGAGACTGGGAACCAGGCCTTCTTGTCCAACATCAGTGCCTGACCTCACAAATGCGCTTCTGGAAGAATGGTCAAACATTCCCATAGACACACTCCTAAACCTTGTGGACAGCCGTCCCCGAAGAGTTGAATCTGTTATAGCTGCAAAGGGTGGGTCAACTCAATACTGAACCCTACGGACTAAGACTGGGATGCCATTAAAGTTCATGTGCATATAAATGGGCAGCACAGTGGTATAGTGGTTAGCACCTTCACCTAGCAGCAAAAAGGGTCGCTGGTTCGAATCCCGACCACAACACCATCTGCCTGGAATTTGCATGTTCTCCCTGTGCCTGCGTGGGTTTCCTTTGGGTACTTCGGTTTCCTTTTTTTGTGGACTTAATATTATAAAGCACGGGCTTTGTTATGAACATCACAAGATTTATTTTATTTTCATCATTGTTCTTGGTACACTTATCTATTCTACAACGTGTATTATTTATTATTACTTTAGTTTTCTGTGCACATATATTGATAATTTGTTCATTAGTTTTGGTACATTTTAGCACAGCACCATTTTCATTTAATATAAGACATGGCGATTGTGCACTTACAGACATATTTGACAGCTTATCATGAAATAAAGGTTGTACTAAAATGGTTTGTATGACAGCTGGGATGTACAAGGTATTGCCTATATATCTGTCAAAGTTTGATTGTCAACATATTGTACATGGCAATAAATTTGCAATCAGTTTTGGTCAGATGTCCAATTAAAACAAATCAGTTTATGAAAAAAGAACTCAAATATGTTTGAAAACTCTCTAGTGTGGTCAAAAAATGCACAACCCTCAAACTCAACATATTAAGGACTCTAAATGTTGTGGGCATAGCACCTGCCCAATGTAACTTAGACATGTGCATTTGTTTTTTTTTCCGAATTGATTTTTTAACAAATTTCAACAAATTCGTTAATTCGGAAACATCCGAATTTAGGAAAACCTGTTCAAGAAATTTTTCCAAATATTCGTAAATTCAAATATTCGAAAATTTGTAAATTCGTACGTTTGTACATTCGTAAATTCGTACATTCGGACTTTCATAAATGCATACATTCGTACATTTGTAAATTTGTACATTCGTGAATTAGTAAATTCGTAAATTAGTAAATTAGTGAATTAATAAATTTGTAAATTCGGAAATCTGAAATAATAATTACTAATAATAGCTTAACTATTACTAACTATTAAATTATAGGTATTGTAATTTCCTTTCAAATTTGGCTGTCAGTGAACGTAACACATACAAATTTATCCGAAGTTATGAATTATCCGAAATAACGAATGCCGTACCCAAACGAATGGAACGTAATGAATTAATAACAATAAATAACAATAATAATAATTAAAAAAAATTATTATTATTATTTATTATTCATTTGTTCCGTTCCATTTGTTTAGATGCAGCATTCGTTATTTTGGATAATTCGTAACTTTGGATAAATTCGGATTTGTTACGTTCACTGACAGTCAAATTTGAAAGGAAATTACAATAGCTATAATTTAATAGTTAGTTACTATTTCAGATTTTCGAATTTTCGGGTTTTTGGATTTTCAAATTTCGAATTGACAAATTTCCGAATTTCCTAATTTACAAATGTACAATTTTACGAACATACAAATTTTCAAATTTACCAATTTACGAATGTATGAATTTCCGAATGTACGAATTTGCGAATGTACGAATTTCCGAATGTACGAATTTATGAATATACGAATGTGCGAATGTACGAACGTATGAATTTTACGAATGTACAAATTTATGAATATACGAATGTGCGAATGTACGAACGTATGAATTTACGAATGTACGAATTTACGAATTGCGATCATAACGAATGACCCAAAAAACGAAAAAAATAAATAAACGAATGAAACGAAAACGAACAAATTTTTTGGCAGTGCACATGTCTAATGTGACCTACTTAAGTGAATGAGGCTGCTCTGTAAGCCCCCAGCAACCAGAGGGTTCAAGGGGTTACAGCAGCCGGTGAGGAGGACCCTATGAGTAAGCTTCAGTGGGTGGAGCCAAACATGTCAGGAGGCGTGGCTTTGGCAGAGACTCATGGGCTGAGGCTGTTTTTAGGTTTACACTAGGTTAGCTGGATAGTGCAGCACTTCTTTGATTTTATACATGCATCGCTTCGGATTAGCACCTTTGGCAGCCTGCACCTTTCTCCCTGGTGACTGCGGGGGGTTTGGCTTCTCCAGCTTGAGCGGCGTTCATAATCTAGCACCAAGGTCACACGGTTTCTCTGTAATGCATTAGCCATGGATTTCACAGATCATCTGACAGGCTCAGCAGAAAGTGCGAAAGGATTCCTGTAGCCTGTGTAACTTTTGCTAACTTTTCTTAATGCAACCACTAATCATATTTAACCACTTCAGTCCCCAGAGCTTTTTCTCCTAGGCTCCATTCACACTTGTGCAATTTGTCTTGCAACTTTGGACATCAAAGACGCATTACAAGTCGTTCCCCAGGATTTCCAATGATAACCATTTACATATGGGCGACTTAAAGTTGCAGTTGCTTCAAAGTAGTTCACACACTACTTTGGTCCTACTTTCATGCAACTTGAGAGCCATAGACTTCAATGTTAACTAGGGTCCCTCCCGCTGCCCTCCAGTGCTTCTACCGACTCACCGCTACGATCGGTGAGTCGGACACAGGATCCACCGGCCCCAGATGTTCAGAATAGAGATTTCTGGTGGACCAGATGGTCGTCGGAGTCTCTATGATTGTTCCGAGGCCCTGCGCGATGTTATGAAGTCACGCCCGGCTTCTGTATTAAAAAAAACTGCGCCGCTTTGGCTGGGAAGCAGTGATCTCTTTTTTTTTACCCCATATCTCACTGTAAAGAGCACCTGTCATGCCATATTCCTATTACAAGGGATGTTTACATTCCTTGTAATAGAAATAAAAGTGATCAAAAAAAATTTTTGGGGAAAAAAAGTGTCAAGCTAAAATAAATAAAGTAAAATAAACAATAACATTTTTTTTTTTTTTAAAGCGCCCCTGTCCCCATGAGCTCGCACGCAGAAACGAACGCATACGCAAGTCCCGCCCACATATGAAAACAGTGTTTAAACCACACATGTGAGGTATCGCCGCGAACGTTAGAGCGAGAGCAATAACTTTGGTCCTAGACCTCCTCTGTAACTCAAAACATGTAAAATTAGAATGTGTGGCGCTAAAAATGTCCTTTATTGGGCAAAGCCAAACAGAATGGTGTCTGAAGGGCAAAATGCACAACAAAAATTTAATGGGAGTAAGTCCTATAAGGACTGTTAGTTGACACCCGTAAAGCAAATAAATAATCCTGACCGCAAGGTAAACAAATAAATGTGAGTGAATCATATATATAATGTGATGACACCAGAAGTGAACCAGTGAACAAAATAATGCATGTGCCAATAATCAGGAAGGACCGTAATTAAAAGAAAGTAGTTCTATGCATAAAGACTGCAGATTGTGAAGATTGTGCGTATCATATAGGTGTGATGCACGCAAAATATAAACAATGTAATAATACTATGAATAGTAGAGAGAAACAGTAACTACAATGCTAAGCTACTGGTGCTACAAAAAGTCCACCCAAAACTCATATACATAAATAATAATTAGTGACTCAAAGACCAAATGATGAAATGGAAAACGGTCAGCAACTGCCAAGATCAGTGTGGGAAGACTAGTAGATCTAAAGATGGCATTCACAGGCTGCGATGGTAAACATCTGTGTAAAAGGTGTAGGCATGAATACCCTTACCAGAAATGGTGGACTCCCAGTCAGCGACTTGGGAGTCAAACGAGCTTGTATTGAAATAGGGAGAGTAGCTCCTGGTTTCACAGCGGCTAAAGGTGATGGAGGAATGGCAATATTCACCGACCCGATCACCGACGTATCACTTCCAGGATGAAAGTAGTGGATGCTTGTTGGAAATCCGGCTTCCATAGATAGGATATCACTCCTCAGAGGTAAGGGGGAAAAGAAACAGAGACTTCTCCATAGTGTAGGTCCGTAAGGAACCGGTTTATTTAAAACGAGGAAGTAAAAAAACACTCTGGCTCTTCACAAGCAAAAGCAATAAAAATAGCGCTAAAATATAAATGGTGGCAAGACAGGCAAAACAAACCCTACGCGTTTCGTCCGATGGGACTTCAACTGGGGTATAAGTCCCATCGGACGAAACGCGTAGGGTTTGTTTTGCCTGTCTTGCCACCATTTATATTTTAGCGCTATTTTTATTGCTTTTGCTTGTGAAGAGCCAGAGTGTTTTTTTACTTCCTCGTTTTAAATAAACCGGTTCCTTACGGACTTACACTATGGAGAAGTCTCTGTTTCTTTTCCCCCTTACCTCTGAGGAGTGATATCCTATCTATGGAAGCCGGATTTCCAACAAGCATCCACTACTTTCATTCTGGAAGTGATACGTCGGTGATCGGGTCGGTGAATATTGCCATTCCTCCATCACCTTTAGCCGCTGTGAAACCAGGAGCTACTCTCCCTATTTCAATACAAGCTCGTTTGACTCCCAAGTCGCTGACTGGGAGTCCACCATTTCTGGTAAGGGTATTCATGCCTACACCTTTTACACAGATGTTTACCATCGCAGCCTGTGAATGCCATCTTTAGATCTACTAGTCTTCCCACACTGATCTTGGCAGTTGCTGACCGTTTTCCATTTCATCATTTGGACTTTGAGTCACTAATTATTATTTATGTATATGAGTTTTGGGTGGACTTTTTGTAGCACCAGTAGCTTAGCATTGTAGTTACTGTTTCTCTCTACTATTCATAGTATTATTACATTGTTTATATTTTGCGTGCATCACACCTATATGATACGCACAATCTTCACAATCTGCAGTCTTTATGCATAGAACTACTTTCTTTTAATTACGGTCCTTCCTGATTATTGGCACATGCATTATTTTGTACACTGGTTCACTTCTGGTGTCATCACATTATATATATGATTCACTCACATTTATTTGTTTACCTTGCGGTCAGGATTATTTATTTGCTTTACGGGTGTCAACTAACAGTCCTTATAGGACTTACTCCCATTAAATTTTTGTTGTGCATTTTGCCCTTCAGACACCATTCTGTTTGGCTTTGCCCAATAAAGGACATTTTTAGCGCCACACATTCTAATTTTATATCCTACTTACAATTTTGTCTGATTGTGGTGTTGGCAGCTCTGTTCTCTAGTTGGCGCATTATCTTATTCTTCATTTCTGAACTCAAAACATGTAACCAGTAAAAATGTTTAAAGCGTCGCCTAAGGGGATTTTTAAGTAACGAAGTTTGGCGCCATTCCACAAGCGTATGCAATTTTGAAGCGTGACATGTTAGGTATCTATTTACTCGGCGTAACTTCATCTTTCACATTATGCAAAAACATTGGGCTAAATTTACTGTTTTGTTGTTTTTTTTAGCACAAAACTGTTTTTTTTTTTCAAAAAAAACACATTTACAAAAATTGCTGGACAAATACTGTGCGAGATAAAAAGTTGCGATGACTGCCATTGTATTCTCTAGGGTCTTTGCTGAAAAAACATATATAATGTTTGGGGGTTCTATGTAATTTTCTAGCTAAAAAATTATGATTTTTACATGTAGGAGAGAAATGTCAGAATTGGCCTGGAAGGCAAGTGGTTAAAAAAAATCAATTTATTTAATTTGTAAATCACTTTTCAATGCTTTGTACTATTGATGACAGCTGAAGTTAAAACAAAAAAGTTGCGGTAGGTATCCGTAATTGGTATCGGCGAGTACTAAAACAAAAAGTATCGGTACTTGTACTCATTGTAAAAAAAAATGGTATCGGTGCATCCCTAATGTTAACCCTCAAAAGTTACATGAAAGTTGTACCTGAAGGTTATACAATGCAACAGTTGTGCAACAGTTGTCCATTATCATTGGTCAAAGCCAAAGACATATCCAAGTAGCGCCCATCCAAAGCTGCGTCAAAGTTGTACCAAAATTGCACTCCAAAGTTGGCGCAACATTGGAGTTGAACGAGTATAAATGGAGCCTAAAGCAGTATTAAACCCAAAAGCAAACATTTATTATATTGCAGCTTACCAAGTGGGAGATAACAAGGAGTAAGTTCCAGCATTACAAGCAGATGTGGTCCAGTATCATCAAATTACAAACAAAAGCCAGTGGGGTGGACTGGTGGAGTACAGCAATGGCTTGAGGAACCTTAGCGGGTAGACGGTGCTCCCTGTCGGAATTTGAGGTTTTCCTTTCCAGTTCTGAGTGGAGTGTGCCTTTAGTATGACCAAGAATGTGTTTTCCTCAGATCAAAAGGCCTCAATGAACAAAGCTAATATCAGTCATAGCAGAATGATGTTCTCTGAGAGCTGGTCGAAGAGCCACTTTGGAATCCGTCAATACTCGTCTTTGTTTGGCTGTCTGGGAAAATCCAGGCTCTGTAGACGTGTTTGTGAGATGAAAGGGCACCAGATGAAATGTAACTTTCCGCAATATCTGAAAGCAAAACCAAACCAGCAACTGAAACTAGCAAAACCTCTACATCCTGATTTTTCAGTTTGTTTTTCATACTTTATGAAGTGGAATAATGAAGACAGCCCAAAATACATGAAATATAGCAGACAGAGACTGTGCACTACACAGAGCTTTCTGCAGGAATGATAGTGTCTAGCATGGAATGTAAAGTAATTCTAAAACCTGCACATTTTGTTACCTTAAAGTGATACTAAAGGAAATAAAAAATAAATAAAAAATCATGTTAACTTACCTGCTATGTGTAATGGTTTTGCACAGAGCAGCCCCAATCCTCCTCTTCTCAGGTTCCTCACCAGAGCTCTGGTCTCCCCCTGCTGATTGCCCCATAGGAAGCAGCTTGCTATGGGAGCATTTATGCATGCTCGCTCCAAAGCTCCGCCCTGTGTGTCCATTGACACTCAGAGTGCAGTTCAGTCCCACCCCCGCTTCCTCCTCATTGGCTGTGACAGCAGCAGGAGCCAGTGGCTACCCCTGCTGTGTCTGAGTTAATGAGGATGGACTGAGCCGGGAGCAGCTGCTTTCATGCACATTGCTGGGTCGAGATTAGGTTCAGGTAAGTATTAGGGGAATATTAGAATGCATGAAAGGAAAAAAAAAAAAATCTTCAGCCTTTAGAACCACTTGCCGACTGCCCGCAGTATATATGCTGTGATAGGTAGGCTCTATTGCACGAAACGATGTACCTGTACGTCATTTCCTGCAATAAACAGTGGGGAAGCGTGCGCTGACTGGCCAGCGGGGGAACCAATCAACGGGTCTGGCGGACACGGTGTCGGCCGGCCACCCGCGAATACTCCACAGAGAGGCAGAACGGGGATCTGCCTATGTAAATAAGGCAGATCCAGTTCTGACAGGGATGGACACAGAGATCTTCTGTTCCTGCTAAGCACCTAATGTAAAGGAGGACTCTGATGGTGACATCTAATGTAAAGGAGGACTCTGATGGGGACATCTAATGTAAAGAGGGGCTCTACAGGGGACATCTAATGTAAAGGAGGGCTCTGATGGGGACATCTAATGTAAAGGGGGGCTCTGATGGGGAAACATGATGTAAAGAGGGACTATGATGGGGACATCTGATGTAAAGGAGGGCTCTGATGGGGACACCTGATGTAAAGAGGGACTCTGATGAGGACGCCTGATCTATAGGGGGATGCTGATGGGGACACCTGTTGTAAAGGGGGACTGATTGGGACACCTGATGTAAAAGGGGGCACCTGCTGTAAAAGGGGACTCTGATTGGGACACCTGATGTATAGGGGGACTCTGATGAGGACACCTGATGTATAGGGGGATGCTGATGGGGACACCTGTTGTAAAGGGGGACTCTGATTGTGACACCTGATGTAAAGGGGGCACCTGCTGTAAAGGGGGACTCTGATTGGGACACCTGATGTAAAAGGGGGCTCTGATGAGGACACCTGATGTTAAGTGGTTTTATTTTCTTTTGCTTGAAATGTGGATGTAATTGGCCTACTGTGATGGGCACAGTGAGGCTGCAATTGATGGGCGCAGTGAGGCTGCAATTGATGGGCGCAGTGAGGCTGCAATTGATGGGCACAGTTTTATCCAGCAGTAATGATACATAATCACCTGATAAATGACTATTTACAGTCCTGCATTACTAACAGTTGAATTTTTCAGTTTGTTTGCGCCCCCCAAAAAAATGTGAACACCAGCCACCACTGGTTGTCACTGTCCACGATCTAAACCACCAGCATCGGTGTCACAAGCTATAGCCAAAGAAAGACATTTGTAGTGCACTTTTTCATTATTATTTATTATTATTTCCCTTCAAAAGACATGTGCAAGTGGGAATCCCAGCATGAATTTTGCTTAATGGCATTTCCCAAGCTTGGCTGGAGTTCACCTTTAGCATACACTTTTCATTTATTTGCTGTGTGCCGAAGCTGAACAGCACAGCATGTTGGAAAATGACAAAAAATATATATCAGCAATCTTTTGTCGTATTCCCATCTGTTACGTTATTATTACTTCCCACATAAAAAAACGGAACTTCTAAACCACTTTACAGATAAAGGTAAAAACCGTCCGCGGAAAGAGCATCTGCCGTTATTAACTGCCGGCCTTAATGAAAGTCTTTGCTGCCTCTTATTACAGGTTTCAGAATAAATATTTCAGACGCTAAAGGTTTATTTATACGCTGTTATTTTGTCGGTGAAGGCGAGGAACAGAACATGTAAACACTGAGAGTCATTCCCGAACGCGGAGCTCAGGAAACGCCGCCCGCCATCACTCTTGGCATTGGCGGTAAAACTTACAGCTCTGTATTTAAGCCACTTCTGATGGACTGTTGACACAGAAGGAATAACTTTGTATTAGGGCTCCTTTGTAGTGGTGCCTGGGAGTTTTCCGGCGAGTTTTATTAGCTGGCTGCCTTTCCCTGACATGCTGAGCGGCTTGCAGAAGTAAAAAAGAAAAGCGCACAGGGTAGAATCGCACCGCCGCTGACCAAAAGGGCTGTTTTCTTTGTAGCTGCTGTTCAGAGGCAACATATAAAATCTTTTTTGGCTTCCGTAAGTTACATTGGATTGCCATTTAAAGGAAACGCATAGTGCTTATGTACATGTTTTCCTAAAAAAAAAAATATTTTTTTCTTCTTAAAGTGGTTGTAAACGTTCCATATACCCAGTGAAGTGACTGGCCTCGGGTGATACATAGAACAGAGATGAAACAAATCCTGCTACACAAGTTGTACCTGTCTATGCAGTCTTCTTCTCTACAGCCATTCAAAGTGCAGAATTTATAAAGATTGTCAGAGCTGTCAGAAAAAAAGGGGGAGCTGAAGTAACACACTGCAGAGCTCAGTGAGAAGAGCTCTGAGAGCTGATTGGAGGGAAAGGACACGCCCCCCTTCACACAGTATGCAGGAACAGAGCTGAGGCTGTCAATTGCAGGATGTGTGCTGGAGACAGTTTTATAATAGAGTGAATCAAATTTAAAGGAAGAATACATTTTACTTGCAGTTTTTTTTTTGTAATTGGCATGATATAATTTAGAACAACAGAAAGAGAACTTCACTAAAGAATGCATAGAAAGTTCAAATAAACTTGAGCTCTTCACTTCGTCAGGGTCCCCATCAGAGCCCCTCTTACATCAGTGCCCCCCCCACATCGGAGTTCCCATTAGCATCTCCCCTTAAATCAGAGCAAAGGATCAGACCACCTAGGAACTCCATAAAAGGGTCCAATGCTTTACTGAAAGATCACATCACAGCAAAAGGCAGCGACACTTCAGAGCCACGCAGGCAAGCCTGATGAAAGGTGATGAGCGTGGCTCAGAAACATATGTGCATATGTGCAGGTTAGCCATCCAAAGTGACTATTCATCTAGCCTTGAGATCAACTTGGAAAGGTCAACGCGTTTCGCAGGAAGCCCTGCTTCATCAGGACCTCATATCTCAATATAAAAGTGCTTCAAGTAGGCTCATAGGAGAATGACTGGTGATAAGGTTTGCCAGGCCCGTGGGGAGAACCAATTCCTAAAGCACTCCACACTCAATAGAAATTAAATATATACGCCTATGATAACATTCTTAATCTTAACTTTGTGTGTGTTTATCAGACTTGTAATAAAGAAGAATGGGGTATGGGGTATGCAGTCGATAGACTGGAAGACTAGATAGAAGATAGCACAAAATATCTGCTTTGAAAAACCAGCAGATCCCCAGCCAACATAACGGCATGTGTTCAAGATGGCATACCATCTATAGTTTTCCTTTAGTATGCAAAAATGTCATACCATCTATAAACAATCAAAGATATCGTTACAACTAGCTTAAATAATGATTAAAAAAAACAAAACAGTTTCAAAACAAAAAAAAAAAATACAATATACCAAAACCATTATAATTTCTCTTTAAGTCACAAGAAAAGCCTTTATCAATGAACAGGGAGCTCGTTTTGGAATTCCCAAAAGTCATATGTCATATGACCAGCACTCTTAACCACTGAGCCATTCCTACCTCTTTAATCTCTTGCCAACTGAAAGGCATCTATAGATAGAATATGCACGTAGCTCAGATCAGCAGTTTCCAACATAATGAAGTAGCACGCTTAGGTGTTCTATTGGAATCCATTGTATAGGAACACACCCTGAGTGATTCCTTTTGTCCACTGACTTGGTGGGGCCACTGAAGATGTTTTCACACAGTAAAATCATTCCAAACTGTGATAGTATGCAGAAAACATTGAAACTAAACTGCTAAAGAGGAACCTTTATCCACAATATATAAATTCAATCATTAAAATCTCAATTAGGCTTAGTGCAGATGATTGCAGTATGCTTCTGCACTCAAGGAGTGCACTAAAACACAGGTTATGGTGCCCTAGAGATGTGCACAAGGGTGATATTCAAAATGAATGACACCATGCTTTATATATTACTTTGCATTACAGTAACTCAAACATAGGAGTGAACTTGGCAGTAAAACGGAAATTTGTATTTAATTATTTTATTTTTCTGGCGCATACCCATGGCAGCATACAACCATGTATATGCTGCCATGTTGGCACCAGGAAAATTGAAAATTATATCAAATACACACCGTATTTTCCTTAGCTGGTGCCAATCCATGGCAGCATATTGCTACATGTATGCTGACATTTTGGCACCAGGAAAATGCAAAATGTATTAATTACCATCATTTTCCTTTCCAGGCAGCATACTACCACATATAGGCACCAGGGAAATTGAAAATTTTTCCTGGCATCAGTCCATGACAGCACACTACCATGTGTATGTTGACATCTTGGCACCAGGAAAATGGAAGAATGTACCAAATGCACACCTTATTTTCTTTTCCTGACGCCAATCCATGGCAGCATACTACCAAATGTATGTTGCCATGTTGGCACCAGAAAAAAAACGTAAAATTATATCAAATGCTTACCTTAATTTTCCAGCATACTACCACTGCATGCTCTCATGTTGGCACGAGGAAAAAAGAAAATTGTATCAAATACTTACCATATTTTTTTTTTTTTGCACCAGTCCATGGCAGCACACTACCACGTGTATGCTGACGTGCTGGCACCAGGAAAACAGAAAATTGTATCAAATACTTACTGTATTTTTCTTTCCTGGCATCAGTCAATGACAGCACACTACCATGTGTATGTTGACATCTTGGCACCAGGAAAATGGAAGAATGTACCAAATGCACACCTTATTTTCTTTTCTTGACGCCAATCCATGGCAGCATACTATCAAATGTATGTTGCCATGTTGGCACCAGAAAAAAAATGTAAAATTATATCAAATACTTACCTTAATTTTCCAGCATACTACCACTGCATGCTCTCATGTTGGCACGAGGAAAAAAGAAAATTGTATCAAATACTTACCATAATTTTTCTTTCCTGGCACCAATCCATGGCAATATACAGGTGGTACCATACTGCCAGTTTGGCACCAGGAAAGATTTTTTTTTTCTTCTTGGATATAATGGGGAATGGCTAATCCCCACTTTATCAAATTGAACAGCTTTACTTCCTATTCTGCAGAAGCAGTAAAAGAAAATCTCTGCAAAGTATAGTAAGTCCTAAAAAACAGGTGTCCCCATTGGAACATTTCCATTCTATTAATGTTCTGATCCACATTTTGTTTATTTCCCCCTTTTTTTTTCCAAATAACATTTTATTAGTATTATTTGCATTTGCAATACAATAATACGTGAATTGAAAGATACAGATTATATTATGCATCAATTCTATTAGACATTTACTCGAAACTCCTTGCAATATGCTCAATGAGAATAGTAGTCACATATCTGATGTTGTATATGCATCATGGTGTCATTTAATAACATGTAGCAACCTATGTAAGGTAGTGAGAGTCACAAGAATACTCAAAATAGAAGGAAAGGGATAAAGAGAGAAGAATGAAGAGGTCATCGTAGTCCTTTACCTGATCATTGTGGGTCCTCCTGAAGGTGCCACAGCTCCCAGACTTTGTCGTGAGCATTCAGCCTGTCCTGCATCCTAGCGGTCATTTTCTCTATTTTCCCTTTTAATGACAATGGGCACTAAGATAAATTGAAAGGGTAAATCTCCCCAGAGCAAACACAGACAGGACTAAAAACCTGATAGAGGTAAAAAAAACAGACTGCCCACCAATATGAGAAACAAGTAAGAGAACCTATCAGAATGGAAGTGTTGTTGCAGCTGTTATTGCCAACTAAGGGCCCATTTATATTGTTACATTGAGGTAACATGCACTATCTGGTCTGAGCATCTCCAGCATTTCACAGACTTCAGACCCCAGACTATTTTCTGACCAGCCGCTGTGTTTGGATCCATTGCAGGTACCCAAGCCAATCCTTACCCTGCTAGACCCTGTTACCACTTACAGGAGTTATTGGACTGGAGACGCAAGGGAAGCCCTCTCACTAACTTGCCATTAACCAGGTACATGACACCCATTGACTTTCTATACTGATTTTGGGTATAATGAAAGCTCCAAGTGGTGTCTGGCAGCAAGCACCTTGTTCACTTCCCGTTCAACTATGATGAAATAAAACAGCGGAGTGATGGGTAAATCCCTGCATATATTTTGCAGGAAGCAGATGAGGGGATTTCTGTCCAATAGGGGTGAACGATGGATAGATTTCACCATCTGTTAAATTTTGCTGAAACAGCAGCTCTTAATTTCGCTCATTGAGCTGCATAGGACAACGACCCTAAGCACACAGCCAAGATAGCAAAGCAGTGGCTAAGGGACAACTCTGTGAATGTCCTTGAGTGGCCCAGCCAGGGCCCAGACTTGAACCCGATTGAACATCTCTGGAGGGATCTGAAAATGGCTGTGCACCGACGCTCCCCATTCAACCCAATAGAGTTTGAAAGGTCCTGCAACGAAGTATGGGAGAAACTGCCCAAAAATAGGTGTGCCAAGCTTGTAGCATCATACTCATACTCATACTTGAAGCTGTAATTGGTGCCAAAGGTGCTTCAACAAAGTATTAAGCAAAGGCTGTGAATACTTACTGTATGTGGATGTGATTTTTTTTCGTTTTTAATTTTTAATAAATTTGCAAAGATTTCTAACAAACTTCTTTCATGTTGTCTTTATGGGGTATTGTTTGTAGAATTTTGAGGAAAATAATGAAATTAATCCTTTTTGAAAAAAGGCTGTAACATAACAAAATGTGGAAAAAGTGAAACGCTGTGAATACTTTCAGTATGCACTGTATATCAACCAATAGGAATTAATCTATTCAACGTTAATAAAATTTGATTACGATTATTCAGACCCATTCACACCAGGTGCAGTAGGACTGCATTGGGTGCTATTCCAGTGAAGTCTCTCCATAAGACAAAGCAAGATGGCTTGTCTCCTACATGGGTGGTTCACACCATCGCATTGCATTACCTTTCAAAAAGTCCGGAGGTACCCACCGCGCCAGGTGAGTGTGGCTTACTGACATCATCCTGCTGGGTGGGCCCATGACAGTACTTTGGAATCTCTCTGGCTGACCCTTGAGGAATGAGACTTGTTTATGAACATGCATGCTTAAATGTGAGTGGACTTTCTATTTGGGTTAAAATAAAATTTGCAGTTTTGCACCATGAAATCTCTTGCTTCTTAAAGCGATATCAGACCACCTATACAGTGGGGAGGCCCACCACAGGAGGATAGGGTACATCCATTAGTGCACCTGGGTGGTGTGTGTGGAGGTCCTCACAAGATTGCTGATTCCGCAGTTTTATAGCGGTGATTGTTTTTGCACAGAAGTCCGGTGTTATTCATGTTTCACCTATTAAGACTGTTTATCATACCTCCCAACTTTTTGAGATGGGAATGAGGGACACCTATCAGCAAAAGTATGCAGGCATAGGACACACCCCTCTGTCACGCCCCCTTAAAGGAGAATTGTACAAAAAAACAAGATTGGTTAAACACACAAGTGCTTTTTTTACCACTACTAATCCTTTATATTGGCTTCTGGAATTTACAAATGTAGCAATTTAGAAATCAGATGAAAGGTTTAGCGCTGGAGAACACTTTTTGATAGATAAAAAGTGCATTTTATATACATCTATATAGATTAGACCAAAATGAGGGACAAATGAGGAGGAATGAGGGACAGAGGGACATTGCTCCAAATCGGGGAGCTATGCTGTTTTGTTAGCTCCCCCAGGTCGCCGTGGGAGATCATCCTTGGGCGGTGGGGCCGCGCGCCTGGGACCTGTTGGGACCTGGGTAAGCAGACTCGCTCTTTTTCCCCCCACAACTTTGCATTACCCTTTTGTGAATGTCGATGCTAGAATATAACTATTTATTATGTATCTTGGTAACTTTATTGTATATTCTTAATTTTTTGCTAGGTTCAGACTGTTTAGTCCAAATAATCATCTCTAGATTCCCTCCTGAGGAAGCGGTTTATGTCCGCGAAACTAGTCGAGGAATATGATATCTGAGATTTTGTGTTATACTGTATACCAATGATCCCACTGGTGATATACTTGTACTTTTATTATGTTTTATTTTATTACCATTGTTTTGTCTTCTGCATCAATAAAAACAATCCTATGTTTTACTACCGCCTTTATATGCTTTATATTATCATCTCTGATTACTGTACCGGAATAGTCCAATTTGCCCCTAATTTTGGTTGCCTGACCGGGGATCTGGCTTCCAAACCCCTTTGAGCTATGCTGTTTATTGGATCAGTTTTGTGCACCTTATGATAAAGACATTCATTCACACGCTTTATATTTTATTGGATTAGTTTGTACATCTTGTGAGAAGGATATCTATTCACATGTTTTATATTTTCTACTAGATCAGTTTGCACATTTTATGAGAAAAATATGTATTCATTGGGAAGAGTCATCTATACTACAGGGAACACTTAGGGACCGATGGCACACCTGGAATCTTGGTACTGAGCTTTTTCATCACACAGAATACTCTACATAATGTTCTTTTCAACTGTTTGTAACTGTTTCGTATGTATCATCTGAAATCTGACAATAAAAATTGTTGAAAGGGAAAAATATTTACAGTGGGGACGGAAAGTATTCAGACCCCCCATACATTTTTCACTCTTTGTTATATTGCAGCCATTTGCTAAAATCATTTAAGTTCATTTTTTTCCTCATTAACGTACACACAGCACCCCATATTGTACACACAGCACCCCATATTGACAGAAAAACACAGAATTGTTGACATGTTTGCAGATTTATTAAAAAAGAAAAACTGAAATGTCACATGGTCCTAAGTATTCAGACCCTTTGCTGTGACATGCATATATTTAATTCAGGTGCTGTCCATTTCTTCTGGTCATCCTTGAGATGGTTCTACACCTTCATTTGAGTCCAGCTGTGTTTGATTATACTGATTGGACTTGATTAGGAAAGCCACACACCTGTCTATATAAGACCTTACAGCTCACAGTGCATGTCAGAGCAAATGAGAATCATGAGGTCAAAGGAACTGCCTGAAGAGCTCAGAGACAGAATTGTGGCAAGGCATGGATCTGGCCAAGGTTACAAAAAAATTTCTGCTGCACTTAAGGTTCCTAAAAGCACAGTGGCCTCCATAATCCTTAAATGGAAGACGTTTGGGAAGACCAGAACCCTTCCTAGAGCTGGCCGTCCGGCCAAACTGAGCTATCGGGGGAGAAGAGCCTTGGTGAGAGAGGTAAAAAAGAACCCAAAGATCACTGTGGCTGAGCTCCAGAGATGCAGTCGGGAGATGGGAGAAAGTTGTAGACAGTCAACCATCACTGCAGCCCTCCACCCGTCAGGAATTTATGGCAGAGTGGCCCGACGGAAGCCTCTCCTCAGTGCAAGACACATGGAAGCCTGCATGGAGTTTGCTAAAAAACACCTGAAGGACTCCAAGATGGTGATAAATAAGATTCTCTGGTCTGATGAGACCAAGATAGAACTTTTTGGCCTTAATTCTAAGCGGTATGTGTGGAGAAAACCAGGCACTACTCATCACCTGTCTAATACAGTCCCAACAGTGAAGCATGGTGGTGGCAGCATCATGCTGTGGGGGTGTTTTTCAGCTGCAGGGACAGGACGACTGGTTGCAATCGAGGGAAAGATGAATGCGGCCAAGTACAGGGATATCCTGGATGAAAACCTTCTCCAGAGTGCTCAGGACCTCAGACTGGGCCGAAGATTTACCTTCCAACAAGACAATGACCCTAAGCACACAGCTAAAATAACGAAGGAGTGGCTTCACAACAACTTCGTGACTATTCTGGAATGGCCCAGCCAGAGCCCTGACTTAAACCCAGTTGAGCATCTCTGGAGAGACCTAAAAATGGCTGTCCACCAACGTTTACCATCCAACCTGACAGAACTGGAGAGGATCTGCAAGGAGGAATGGCAGAGGATCCCCAAATCCAGGTGTGAAAAACTTGTTGCATCTTTCCCAAAAAGACTCATGGCTGTATTATATCAAAAGGGTGCTTCTACTAAATACTGAGGGTCTGAATACTTAGGACCATGTGATATTTCATTTTTTCTTTTTTAATAAATCTGCAAAAATGTCAACAATTCTGTGTTTTTCTGTCAATATGGGGTGCTGTGTGTACATTAATGAGGAAAAAAAATGAACTTAAATGATTTTAGCAAATGGCTGCAATATAACAAAGAGTGAAAAATTTAAGGCGGTCTGAATACTTTCCGTCCCCACTGTATATTGGTCCAAGTTGGACCAATGTACCTATGAAAAAAATGCCATACCTGGAATTCTTTAACCACTTGCCGACCGCTGCCGTCAATATACGTCGGCACAATGGCAGCGGTGGGCAAATGGGAGTACCTGTACGTCCTCTTTAAGAGGCGGGGATAGCAGGCGCGCACTCGCCGCGTACAGCGTGACTGTGCCCGCGGGACCGGCGGACTCGATGTCCGCCAGTCTCCCAGCGATCGTGCCACAGAGCCGCAGGACGGGGAAGTGCCTATGTAAACAAGGCATTTCCCCGTTCTGCCTTATGTCATGACAGAGATCACTGCTCCCTGTCATTGAGAGCAGTGATCGCTGTCATGTGAGTTGAAGCTCATCCCCCCACAGTTAGAATCACTCCCTAGGACACACTTAACCCCTTCATCTCTCCCTAGTGGTTAACCCCTTCCCTGCCAGTGTCATTTACAGCACTGATCGCTGTATAAATGACAATGGTCCCAAAATAGTGTCAAAAGTGTCCGCCGCAATGTCGCAGTCCCGATAAAAAATCGCAGATTGCCACCATTACTAATAAAAAAAAAAATTAATAATAAAAATGCCATTAAACTATCCCCTATTTTGTAGACGCTATAACTTTTGCGCAAACCAATCAATATACGCTTATTGCGATTTTTTTATTTTACCAAAAAAATGTAGAAGAATACATATCGGCCTAAACTGAGGAAAAAAATATTTTTTTTATATATTTTTGGGGGATATTTTTTATAGCAAAAAGTAAATTGTCGCTCTTTTTTTTGTTTATAGCACAAAAAATAAAAACCGCAGAGGTGATCAAATACCACCAAAAGAAAGCTCTATTTGTGGGAAAAAAAGGACATCAATTTTGTTTGGGTGCAACATCGCATGACCGCGCAATTGTCAGTTAAAGCGACGCAGCGCCGAATCGCAAAAAGTGCTCTGGTCAGGAAGGGGGGTAAAATCTTCAGGGGCTGAAGCAGTTAAAGAGTAAGTGGTGAACCCTAATGAGTTCAGTTGGGGATGTCAGCATTTCTCCTCAAGATCCAGCACTTTTCTTGCCACCTCCATTGGCCATACACGTGCTTGTCCAATGTGAACATACATATTTGTAAAATAATCTATTGTATTTCCGAACATATTTTAGACTGATTATTTGCATCAAATAAATTCAGCAGATGGATGGTGCATGCATAGCTGGCCGCCATTTCACGTACATAGGTTGATTCAGAAGGAAATATCACAGACACTTGTTCTGTTGCACGGTTCCTTGAGATTATTTTTGAAGAGTCAGCTTCAACCTGTTCCTAGAAACAAATAAAATAGAAGACAAATATGCACCCAGTCAGGCGTGCCTTGAAAAAATGCAAAATATTTACAGATCTAAAATTAGTTTCTTGGAAATGCAACTATTTTTTTTTTTTTTGTTTAGGCCCCTTTCACACTTGTGCGACCTGAAAGTCTGGCGATTTCGCCGCAAATTGAAGAAATGCCTGTGTAATCTTGAGATTTATGGACCTCAAGTCTCATCAAAGTCGGACCAAAGTAGTGCAGGGACTACTTTGAAGTCGCACAGATATGAATGGTATTTATTGTACATCATGGGGTATGATTTGTCATGTGACTTTGTAGTCCCAAGTCGCACAAGTGTGAAAGGGGCCTTAGCAAAAGTAATCTGTATACAAAGAGGAGCTGATATCAGATGATGACATCACAAGCAATACTTATGAGTAAGTTCTTTAGGAGCTCATTTACACTTGCGGACTGAGGCAATAAAAACAGGCGGTTGAGCTGTGGTTTTTTAACACACTCCGTCCACCCCTCTTAAAGGGGTTGTAAAGGTTTGTTTTTCTTAAAACAAAAAATAACAAACAAGCTATACTTACCTCCCCTGTGCAAGGGTTTTTGCACAGAGTAGCCCCGATTCTCCTCTTCTGGGGTCCCCCAGTCCTGGCCCCTCCCTGCATTAGGCCCCCTCAGAGACTCGCATTCCAAGGGGACACTCGTGCGGGCGCGTTCCTGAGTCCTGCTGCTGCTTCCCATGTCGCTGGATTTGATTGACAGCAGTGGGAGCCAATGGCTGTGCTGCTATCAATCTATTAAATGAGGACCCGAGACAGCGGCTGGAGCTGCTGTGTTCGTCCCCGTCGATGGAATGATCGGGTTCAGGTAAATAAAAGGGGGGGTCTGGGGGGCTGGTACACCACAGAAGGTTTTTCACCTTAATGCATAGAATGCATTAAGGTGAAAAACCTTGAGGGTTTACAACCCCTTTAAGCTTCAAAGGAAGCTGTATGGGATTGTACACACGGAGCAACCTTGACTATCAGATGGATCAGATCATGTGATCTGTGCACCTCCTTCCAGTGGGAGGGCCAATGGGGCAACAGGCAAATACAAACTTGGTCCATCTGACTGCTACCTCCTTAAAAACCATCCACCAACAGTTCAAATTTAGCTCTGAAGAAGAGGGGACACCTTTGAAACGCGTCAGCTCATTTTGGACTTTCATCACCCCACCCTGGTTCCATTAGCCAGCAGATCCTTGTAGGATGGGGCCCTGGATGGACTTTTTAAACTTCGTGCTTGATTTTACCATTGTGTTTGTGTGTATAATTTTTATATAATAAATATATTCTGTTACAAAGGTAATGCGCAAAGCTGGTGCGCCCTCTGTCCTTATTTTCTGTAAGGACTGTGTTAGTCTTTGAATGGGACCTGCATTGTGCCTGCGTTCTATACCAAGGTAGCGAAAATGATCCACCCATAGAAGCGGTAGAGCCAGGGGAGCCTTCTCCTGGGCACCTGGGTCAATGGGAAACAGGAGGAACTTGGACCAGTTCACCCGAAGGCCTGTGATTGGGGCAAATGTATTTAGAACCTGCAATGCTTCCTGAAGCAATGGTCCCACGTCATTAAAAAAGAGGAGGAGGTCATCCGCGTACAGAGCCACCCTCTCCTCCAGCCAGCCAAGACATTATAGAGTTGACCCAGGCGCCTTGTCATCTGTAGATTTTGGCAGCACTATCCAATGTTCTGTCATGGCCTAAAAAAATAGGTTGACCTTTTGTTTTTTGTTCAAGCAGTACCCACCCTGTCGGCTAGGTATTTATCACTACTATGCTGCCATGTTGGCATCAGGAAAATGGAAAATTATATCAAATACTTATCGTAATTTTCCTTTCCTGATGCCAAACCAGGGCAGCATACAAGCCCACCATTGTACACGTCAGTATGTGGCTTGTTACAATGACTAGGGGGAGGGGGGGCGTCTATCAACTTCTTTTTCTATGCTATTCACTGGTCCTGAGGGAGTGGTCAAGAGGGGGAGCTCTATCACTAGTATCCTGCCATGGTTTGACACCAGGAAAGGAAAATTACGGTAAGTATTTGATACAATTTTCCATTTTCCCACTAGCAGCTGCACTGAACACACGATGTCATGACCTTGCAGTAATACATTCATGACCTGTCTGTCTCTTACCTGGTCTGTGTATCAGCCTTGAGGCTTGTACTCTCACACCTGCATGCTTAAGTAATCTTCCCTCTGTGTGGCTCCACCCTAGCCTCAACAGGAACCACTATTTAACACCGTATTTTCCAAGCCTGCCTTGCCGTGCAATATTGGTTTGTTTGGCTTCCTGTTTGCCGTGTGCTCTAAGTTTGTCTCCGTCTCCGTTACCGATCTTGGCGTGTTCCCGACTATCCCTGTCTGCTTGTGACCCTGACCTTTGGCGCGTTCTCGACTATCCCTGTTTGCCTGTGACCCTGACTTTTGGCGTGTTCTCTGTTATCCTTGTCTGCTAGTCGCCCCGACATTTGGCTACCTCCTTACTATTCCTTGCTGTCCTGGGCTGTTGTTTCCTCTCCATCCTCCTGTAGCCTACTGTGAGCGTGAGCTGGGAGACCCTGGGGGCCGCGACCTGGAGCCAGTTGCAGCCCAGTCCATCCTCACCACTAGAGGCTCTGGTGAACACCTACTGGCTCTTAGACTCCGCGCCCTGGGGAATCTACGCTCTAACTCACTGTGGGATCCGTGTTGGTGCTCCAGGGGACCTGTCTTCCTGAACCACCCCGAGTTCCATGTGCAGCAGTCAGCCTTAGAGTCCACTATCATAGCGGTACACTCCTGACCCCAACGGGGTGCATCTGTCACCTGGATACAGGTGACCTGACACACGACCACTGGTGTATGCTGCGGAAAACAGTACTGATGCGCCACTTGTGACATTTCAATAAAGTTCAAACAAAAAAAAAAGGAAAAAAAGGTAGACAGTAATGGAATGGCCATTACTGCCTGCCTTTTTTTTTTCTTCTTCTTTTTTTTGACCTTTATTGAAATGTCACAAGTGAGGTTCCATTGACCGCAGAGTGGTGGGATGCAGTGGATAGCAGCTTACCATGCTTCAAAGAAAATAAGTGTTTGCTTTCTTTTTCTTTTTTTTTCTCTGTTTTAACTTTATTAAAATGTCATAAGTGACATTTTGTTAAATCCTAAAGGTAGCAGGGTGGTGGGATGCGGTGGATTGCATCTCAACATGCTGCACCGAAAAAGTTGCTCTTTATCAGCACAGAACTGGCCTCACAGGGAACAATGCTTTTCCCTATTTTGGGACGGTGTTGAGCAAAGGTAGGAAAGAGCCCTACCACTTACATCTAACACAAAGTCTGGATGTTTTATATGCACGGCTGTCTTGCTCCAAAAAATAAAATGTACTAATATGACTCCTAAATCAATCACCGCCCTGTCATGCTGGAAGATTTTACTAATAAGTCCCTATCATCTGACGCCTGAGTCTATTAATAAACAGGGCTGTGTGCTGGTTGTGACATTAATTATCTCAGAGCGGAAAGAAGAATTTATCAGGATTTGGAAAAGAAAAACAGTGGCATATGCTGCGTGCAACACTTGCTAGACTCCCTGTCTTGTAGAACAGGAGAGATCTTGAGGATAAAAATGGAAAGCAGAGCGCCAGAAATATTAGAGACCGCATGCCTTCCCTCTTTCTTCAGATTGAACAGATACTTACAGGTCATTTTTTAAAGTAGCATTTACCAAACATTCACTGCAGCCTAAAGTCCCAGGTCCATGTGTTTTATATGACAGTGATTGATTCCCCACCAGTTAAGCCTCGTACAGACGATCGGATTTTCCGACGGGAATTGTGTGATGACAGGCTGTTGGCGAAAAATCCGACCGTTTGTACGCTCCATCGGACAATTGTTGTTGGATTTTCGCATTTGTTGTTGGATGGCAGGCTTTAAAATTTTCTGCGGACAAATGTACACAAGTCTGTCGGACAAAAGTCCAAAGTACAAACATGCATGCTCGGAATCAAGGACGAGCCGGAAGCGGTCGGTCTTGTAAACTAGCGTTCGTAATGGAGAATTAACATTCGTGACGCGGCAAATTCTGAAATCTAGAAATGCAGCGCACAATTATCTTCTTCTTTAAGCCCTCATGCACACAGGCTGTTAAAAAAACATTATGAAAACGCCAGTATCTTTGCAGTGACTTTTTTCAGCATTTTTGCAATAGCGTTTTTGAGCGTTTTTGAGCGTTTTTCCGCGTTAGCGTTTTTGAGCGTTTTTTTTTTTTTCAAATTTTTTTTTTTTTTTTTCAATGGATCAAAAACGCTAAAAAACGTTGGTGAATGACGTTTTTGAGCGTTTTTGAGCGTTTTTCAGCGTTAGAGCGTTTTTACAGCTGAAAAACGTCTTTCAGAACCCACTGGTCCTGGGTTTTTTTTACAGCTTAAAAACGCCTATGCCACTTGCAGCTCAAAAACGCCTAGGTGGACATGAAGCCATAGACTAACATAGACAGGCCTTTTTAAGCTGCAAAAAAAGCTCAAAAAAGCGGCTGTAAAAACGTCCGTGTGCATGAGGACTAATTGGATAATAATGAAGCTGCTTTGCTGGTGATACTGATGGAGATATGGCAAATGAATTTTCAAAGGCTTATTTTTTTTCTAGTGATATCAAGAATAATATTATTATGCTTGTTTTTTTTTTTTTGTTTTTTTTGTTTTGGTGCAAGTTACTACAACACCATTATCCCGTAGTTTTTAAGATCAAAGATACAACTATGTTGGTGTCCCTTGTTAATTTGACATTGTATTTTTTTTTATGTAACTGCTACTCCCAAACTGTCATTTGAAGTAAAACACATAGCCAAGTATTATTCTACACATCTTTTTTATTGTGCATTAAAAAAAGAAAACAAATAAAATTAGACATGCTATCTGCCAATAGAACCTAACCAAAGAGTGCATTCTATGCATCTAAAAAATAACAAAGCAAATCATTATTATTCAACCAAAAACTAAAATAAAAGCCTCATGCATGTGTCCTGCTTCTTAATATAGGGGGTCAATAATGCCAAGAGTTGAAAGTAAGGGGTCCGTCATCCGGAGATAATTCTGAAAATCATCCGGATTATTCTCCTGGAGCTCCCGCAGCAAAGGCACATGACATAATTGGTCACGATTAATAAAACAACCAATTTTTGGTCCAAGAACTCCTCCTCCTCCTGTTCCTGGACGGGTCAAAGCAATAACTCCGAGGGCCAATAATAAATAAATAGTTATCTCCTCCAAATCCGCAACATGGCTGGTTGACGAAAACGCCGTTCAGAAACGAACTGAAAAGCGCAAAATGAAAAGTGCGAATCAACACTAACCAAACTTCTACTAACACGAAATTAGCAGAAGGAGCCCAAAGGGTGGCGCTAAAGAGCTGAAAAACCACGTAGTACATCACTACGTTCGTGTTTGTTGGCTGACAATTGTGTGCCGTTTGTATGCAAGACAAGTTTGGGGCCAACAGCCTTCGGACAAAAGTCAGAGGTTTTGTCTGCGGAAAATCCGATCGTGTGTACGAGGCTTAAGGCTCAGTTCATACAGGTACGGGCCGTGCGTCCCATGTTTGCTCGGGCATGATGACCCATTCATTGGACTTCTGTGCTGTGTGAAACACTCAAAAAAGGTACATGCATGGTCTTTTTTCCCTGCAGTTCCCGCATCTGTAATCGTGCTGTGTGCTGAGGCGTGGGGGTGCCCTGCGCGTTCGCAAGAGCAGTGCGATCCAGCCATGCAATTCCGATTCCCGCAACCGGAACACGCGGCCTGCAGTAGTGTGAACCGAGCTTGAGCCCTGGTTCACATTGATGTCAAATCGTATTCCAAATCAGCGGCTATTGCCCGCAATGAAACTGTCCGAATCGGTGCGACGCCGACTTTGCTGCACCGATTCCCAAAAGTAGACTCTGTACTTTTGGCGATTTCGGGTGCGATTTCAAAAGACATCTGTGCAGGAAACCACACAGATGTCTCTGAAATCATCGGACTGACATGCGGGAATAGAATTGTGCGAGTTCAGCTGAACGATTTCAATCCCGCATCAATGGGAACGAGGGCTTAAAGTGGATGTAAACCCGTTTCATAAAATTTGAGCTGGTCACATATATCTGCAGTGTTTTCTTATCTCTCTTCAAAGCACTAAGTCCTGTATATTTCTCCTGCTCCGTTCTTCTGGTATCAGCATGATAACTTCTGACAAGTTCTCTGACACGTGTTATAAAACCAAGCTGAATATTGTGTCAGGGAGGGTGCTATAAATAGATTAGCAGAGAGCTGCTCTACTCAAAGGACAGCTCTGAAAGTCTCGTCCTATCTGGAGGGAGGTGTGTGTCTTTCCTCCAATCAGCTGTCTCCCAGTGTAATCCAACACTACACTGCTACTGCTGAAAGAGGAAGAGAAAAATCTAACAGGATGTGCACTTTCTAAACAGTATATAAAGCTGAAGACAGCAGATATACATGTAAAACTTTTGTAGGGAGATTTGTTTCATCCCTGTGTATCATCTGGGGCTGTTTCCTTCACTGGGTATATGGAGGGTTTATACCACTAGGTTTTTTAACCACTAGGGGCAATTTTGGAAAATATCTATACATGTTAAAATCAGATTTTTGTTGTTAGAAAATTACTTAGAACTCCAAAGGTTATATCTTTTCTGAAAGCAGAGGCCCTGGAGAATAAAAAGGCGGCTGTTGTAATTTTTTTATCTCTCACTAGATGTGTGCAGCCATTTATCAAATGCAAAATTTTAGGAAAAAATACACTTATGCCTAGTACACACACGCGATCAGAAAATCTAATGATAAAAATCACTTTTGGAACTATCGTATGGTAATCCGATCGATAGTACACAGCATTCGAGAGCCCAACACGACTGTTCATCCAACAATATTCGAGGGGAAAAAAAAAAAAAACGTTCTTATACGATACTAGGTTATTCGATTTTCATTTAATCAGTACCGTATTTGTCCAAAAACAATTCGGAAGATCAAGATGCTCGGAAACAAAAGAATACATTACAATAAAACACAGTTCATCACTTCCCAAGTTGTTTTCTGTTTTTTGTAACTTTAGTAACTTCTTCATTTTCGATATGAGACTAGCATGCAAAAAAAAAAAACGGACAATATTTTGTCCGATAATCTCATTGTGTGCACAAGGCACTAGGCCACTTTCACACTGCGTTGGTGCTGCGTAGTATAAACGCGATTTTTGTGCGGGTTTATCGCTGTTTCGCATTGACTTTATTTTATGTCCCGTGTTTTTGGCATGTTTTCTGAAAGCGTATCAAAGATGTAGCATGCAGGACTTTTGATTGGCTTTCAGAAAACATGCCAAAAATGCAAGATATACTAGAATGTCTACAAAGAAAGCATGCTCTACCGCGGATTACCTGGTAGAATGGGAACCAGTTCTCTGGCCAAAATGCCTTTAATATGTAGCAATAATACTCTGTTGCAATGGAGCAGATTACTCAGAAACATCCACCGGAACAATTCTGTATGGGCTACATAGCATGATACAGCACTAACATACTAACGCGTTTCGGCCAAAGCCTTACTCATAGGCTTCAGCCGAAACACATTAGCATGTTATTGCTGTATCCGGCTATGTAGCCAATAAGAATTATTCCAATGGATGTTACGGAGTAGTCTGCTTCATTGTATCAGATAATAGAGAGTCAATGGGAAACTATGGGTACCCCGCATGAAAACCACAGGTACACTGCGCTGCAATGTGAAAGAAGCCTTATGCCACGTACACACGATTGCACATTCCGACATCAAAATCCATTGATTTTTCAGACGGATGTTGGCTCAAACTTGTCTTGCATACACACGGTCACACAAAGTTGTCGGAATTTCCGAACGCCAAGAATGCGGTGACGTACAACACGTCCAACGAGCCGAGAAAAATGAAGTTCAATAACCAGTGCTGTTCTTCTGCTTGATTCCGAGCATGCGTGGCACTTTGTGCGTTGAAATTGTGTACACACGATCGGAATTTACGACAACGGATTTTGTTGTCTGAAAATTTGAGAACCAGATCTCAAATTTTGTTATACGAAAATTCCGATGGAAACTGTCCGATGGAGCCCACACATGGTCGGAATTTCCAACAAAAGGCTCCCATCGAACATTTTCCGTCGGAAAATCCGACTGTGTGTACGGGCCAGAAAATAATTGTGCAAACAGGTAACATAAAAAAGATGATGTTGTGTTGGGTAAATAGATACCAAACATGTCAAGATTTAAAATTGTGCATGCCCATGCAATGGGGACAAACTACAGTACTTAAAACTGTCCATAGGTGACGCTTTAAAAGCTTTTACAGGTTATCAGTGTAGAGCTCTAAAATTACTGCTCTCATGCCAATTTTACATGTGCAGTTTGTTTAGTTCCGAATTTGTTTAACGAATTTAGGGAAGTTTGTTAATTCAGAAATTTGGAAATTCAAAAAGAAGAATGAAAATCCAAAAGAATGAAAATCCAAAAATTCTGAAACCCAAAAATTCAAAAATCTGAAATAATTACTAACAATAACTTAACTGTTACTAACTATTAAATTATAGGTATTGGAATTTCCTTTCAAATGTCTCTCTTAGTGAACATAACAAATACGAATTTATCCGAATGATCCGTAATAACGAAGGCCGTATCTAAACGAATGGAACGTAACAAATTAATAATAATATATAATAAAAACGTATTAATATTATTATTTGTTATTATTTTGTTCCGTTCCATTTGTTTAGATGCGGCATTCATTATTTCGGATAATTCGTAACTTCCGATAAATTTGTATTTGTTACGATCACTAACAGCCAAATTTAAAAGGAAATTCCAAGACCTATAATTCAATAGTTAGTTATTTTTTCAAATTTTCGAAAACGTTTCAATTTATGAATTTTTGAATTCAGAACTTTCCAATTTACGAATTTTCAAATTTATGAATTTCCACATTTTCGAATTTCCAATTTTTAGAATTTACGAATGTTCGAATTTCCAAAAAAAAAAAAAAACAATAAACAAAAACAAACACATTTTTCGGCAGTGCACATGTCTAATACCAATGTTTGTGGCAATAATATACTATTTATGTATGCCAGACCTACACTTCATTTGTACTTGCATGTGCATGGAGAGGGGGGAAGGGGCGGGGGGTGCTTTACAGGTTTTCTTTATTATTTTTATTTTATTACATTTTTTTTTTTTAATTTAACTTTATTGCTATTACAAAGGGGAGAACACCATCTATGGTCAGCCTTACCCAGCCACACGATCTTGATGCCTTCCTGCACTACAGAAGCCATAGCTAACAGAGCAGGGTTTCCAGATATGGATGAGAACCAGTGGCGGCTGGTGCTGGAGGATTTTGTGGGGGCGCAGGCGGCCCCCTCCAGGTCCGCACTCACACTACGGGGAAAGCTCCCCTGGACTGTCCGACGCCGCAGCTTCTGTTTTCACCTGGTCTTCTTTCCGGGTTTCGATTGCCTGGGGAGCAGAAAAACAATGCCAATTCGCTGGCATCACAGGGTGGGTAGTGCTCTGCTCCCCGAGGACAATAAAAACTGGCCAATTGGGGCCTGGGGATGTCGTCACATACCTGTGAGGGTGTGATGGACCTGGTAGAAACCTTTTGGTCTGGCGGCTTGCATAGTGCACGGCCACACAGATGGTGTGAGCTGGGGGGGGCAGCGCCGAGGGGCTGGGGGGGCCAGTGCCCCCGCGCCCCTTGTGGACCGCCCACCACTGATGAGCACATGACCTCCAATATATGACAGTCCTCAGGATTGAGCAGCCAATCACCAGGCCTGAACAGTGTCATTAAATCACCCAACTTTCTGAGCTCCTAGAGTTCAGACGGGGGAATGCTGTAGCAAGGAAGATGCAGGGAAGGTTGGCTAGGTAACAATTATACATGTCTGTGGGGCTATGGGCAGACAATGTTTTCTGCATGGACAAAGTGACCGGGCCTCTTTGAATTCAGCATTATTTATTAAAGTCAGTTACGGTTCAGCATCAAAGCTTCTTTGAATATGATTATTAGATGTAACTGAGAGGCCTGTGGAGAATCCTAATTGATAATTACACCCTGCCAGCCCCGGCAATTCTTACTTTGATAATATCACCTTTCATCCACCTTGTGCACTCCAGAGAAGCTGAAAGGTCACCTGCACTACTTTGGTCTGACTTTAATGCGACTTGAGGCCCATAGACCTCAAGGCTTTGCTTGAAGTTGCGTCAAAGTTGTGTCGAAATCACGTGACAAAGTCGCGGCAAAGTCACGCGACTTTCAGGTCCTACGAGGGTGAAAGGGACCTAAGGCAATGTAACAAATGTGTAACAAATTCATTTATAATGCTATTTAGGAGGCATCGCAAATTTCAGAAAGTCCTCTCAGTTTACCATGTAGAGCAAAGCAACACGTTCACTTAAATGCAGACCTTCCCACCAGATATACTTAAAGAGTAATTGCACTTTAGAGCAAATAAAAAAATTTCTACACAAGCCATATTGTTATTTCATGTTAAAAATTAACTTTCCTTTGCAATCTGCAGCCACTGCAATTTTCTGTAGAATTTAATGCAATGTGGCAACCTGGAGGCATTCTCTACACAGTTATGCTGGCCATACACTATACGAAAAGCCGGGCGAACCCATTTTCGAAAAATGAACATGCGGTGAGCGGAAACGATAGTGCCATCATGTAATGACCGATAAATCGTTCAGTGGACATAAATGAATGCATTTTTTGTTCGTTTTTTTACATACACCTAGTGCAGTCAGTTGGGACAGGAAAACACATTAACCTTTCAATTTATCGTTCGTTCGTCAGAAAATTTCCAACTTGTCCTTCGTTTTTCCGGCTCAAAAACGTCCCAACAATTATCGATTTTGTGCCCATTAACTGGCTGAAAAACGAACGAACCGTCTAAATGACCGAATTTCGGACGATTTTTGTATAGTGTATGGCCAGCATTAGTGTACAGAACAACTCCAGACATGTCATTTCCTACTTGTGTGATTGGCTCACTGATTTTCCCTGAAGTCTGCACTAAGATACAAGTCAGTTTTTAGGCACCCCCTGTAATAGGAATTTCAGCTGTGGTGAGATACTTCCCAAGGTTTAAAGCGGAGGTCCAGCTGAAAAAAAATAAATAAAAGTCAGCAGCTACAAACACTGTAGCTGCTGACTTTTAATAAGCACACTTTCCTGTCCAGGGTGCCCGCGATGTCGGCCGCCCAAGTCCGATCAGTCCATCGGATCGGGTCCCAGTGCCGCCACTCGAACTAAGGGAAACAGGCAGTGCCCGTTTCCTACTGCACATGCATGAGTCGCGCAGCGCTTTATGAATGGCCGGATGTGTTCTGAGACACACACAGTTCCCAGAACACAGCGCGCCCCATTCCCCAGAAGACAACGCGAGGAGGAGAAGAATGAAGATCACCGCGGAGTAGGAAGTGGCAGATTGGGACGATCTGCCTAGCAACAGCCATTTCTGGTAAGTAAAAAAAAAATTTTTTTTCCAGATTTTTAGGAGCATTTTTATGTAATTTTTTCTTTTTAGGGTGGACCTCCGCTTTAAAGATGGTTTTCAGGAATGGTATATTTTATACATAGTTACATTGGTCTAGCTTGACCAATGGAACTTTGCATATACCATACCTGGCTGATGCCCCAGGATACTGGAAATCACTAAAGTAGACAACACTGATCTCCACCTGCTTGCAGCCTTGTGAACACAGGAGGTCAGCCGCTCGGCACAGGCGCATTCAGAGAATGCTTTGCATTTTCTCAATAAATGCAAAGTATTTTCTGATTGGACATTGCGGAGAGCATGACGTCACCACCCTGCCACTTCACCTTGTCCAATCAGAGAATGCTTTTGCAGTGGTTCACGGTGCATGGGCCTCAGTGCCTATAAGAACAAGGCCTTACATACGTATAAAGATCATCTGTACTTTTGTACAGCTGTCCTGTGATAAGTTCCCCCCACCTACTTGAGTGCTACCCACTAGGGGAAATATTTACTAGCCTGATCCAGTGAGCTTTACTGTGTAGCCCCACTTAGAGCCACAAAGCCTTTCTCCCAACACTGCTGTCAAGTTATAACTCCATGTGGATCATTCAATACTGGTTCTAATGTAAATCTGTGAAGTCCCTGTTTTCTCCATTCAAGGTTTATCCCGTGTTGAGCCCAGATGAAGAGTAGTTTGGCCCCCGAAACGTGTTGGATGTTTTTATGTGACCAACAATTAAAATGATCTTGGACTCTTTAACCCCTTCCCACCCGGCCTATTGTAAAATGATGGCTGGGCGGGAACACTGTTGTTGCAACAAAGCTAATAAAGGGTCTGGAGGATATTAGTTATGAGGAAAGGTTGCGAGCACTGAACTTATTCTCAAGAAGAGATTCTTGAGAGGGGATATGATTTTAATTTACAAATACCGTACTGATGACCCCACAATAGGGATAAAACTTTCGTGGAAGGGAGTTTAACAAGACACGTGGCCACTCATTAAAATTAGAAGAGAAGAGGTTTAAACTTAAACCACGTAGAGGATTCTTCACTGTAAGAGCGGTAAGGATGTGGAATTCCCTTCCACAGGCAGTGGTCTCAGCGGGGAGCATCGATAGTTTCAAAAAACTATAAGATAAGCACCTGAACGACCACAACATACAGGGATATAAAATGTAATACTGACATATAATCACACACATAGGTTGGACTTGATGGACTTGTGTCATTTTTCAACCCCACCTACTATGTAACTATGTGATTAACTGTAGCCAATCACAGCTAATCACAATAGTAAACACTAAATGAGTAGTTTTCAATCAGAAAAATGGTTACAAAACTGTAAAATTCACAGTTATAAGCAATCATAGTGTGAAAAAAAAATCCTGATCACCTCCTCAATATTTTAACACTGTATTTCTCTGGTCATTGTATGTGTAGCACCCTGGTGTTTAGGCAAGGTTGCTAGTAAATCTTGTTTGCCAGGTGGTAGTTGCCCTGGTTAATTGTTAGTAGATCCACTGATTCCTCTCTAGTTCTGAACTTGCTGCAAATTTTCTCTTCAGTCGCTAGGTGGCGTTATTCTGATGACATTAGATAGACAAGGGCTTAGCAAGCTCAGGTATGAATGGATGAGGTGTCTCGGCCAATTGGCGGGGCTTTCTTTAGTCCCTTGGCCTGCTGGGAGAGCCTATTTGGCTGGTGTCAGGTGATCTGGGTTCTGTGCCACCTGGATGGCTGTCTGGGTGGATGCTGCAGCCAGAAGCCTGAAGCCTATCCAGGGGACATCTGGCTGCTAAGCTGTCTGAGGGCCTATCCAGAAGCAGGAGAAGCAGCGCAGGGTTGGGACTGCAGGATTGGAGTCCAACCGAGAGTAAAGGTTCAGCCGGACTGGGAACCAGTTGTGGTCGGAGGTAGAGGGGAAGCTGTCGCCACTTAGGGACCATCCACCTTGTTACCGGAGACCACTGTGAGTAAGGTGGAGGCAGTACCAGAGCAGTCTTCTCACCAGCCGGGGACGGCGGAGAAGTGGGAAAACTTCAGCAAGTGTCAAGCCAGGGACCCAGTGGGACAGCAGAGGTGATGCTTGAGGAGCATCAGTGAGTGCCAAGCCAGGGACCTAGCTGGTCAGCAGGGGTGACGCTTGAGGAGTATCTGTGAGTGCCAAGCCAGGGACCCAGCAGGGAAGCGGGGGTGACGCTTGAGGAAGATACTAAGTGCTAAAAGTGAAAGAGCTCAGGCAGAGGCGGCTCTAGGCTTTGTGAGGCCTTAGGCAAAACTTACACATGAGGCCCCACGGACTGGAACGCTCCGTGATGAGGCCGCTATTCCTCAGGCTGCGGGCAGTATTTGATTTGTCCGTCAGCTCCTAAGCCACAGAGTCCCAGTGGGGGTAGGTGGAGCCGCCAGCGTCAACTTCAGTGATTGAGAACAGGCAAATTAGGCGGCCGCGAGGCCCCTGTGAGTGCGAGGCCTTAGGCGACCGCCTAATTTGCCTAATTAGAGAGCCGCCTCTGAGCTCAGGGGATCCAGTGGTGATTGAGTCTGAGAGTCTAGTGAGAGACTGGGAGCTAGGTGAATGAAGACCTATAGTGAGAGACTGTAGAGTGCGAGGAGAACTATCTGTGTTACCAATAGTTAAAAACAACTACCGTTAGTGACTGTTACAAGATTTGTTGCCATAGGAGACAGCAATCCTACCTATAATATTATTATTATATACGTTTTATATAGCGCCAACAGTTTGCGCAGCGCTTAACAAAATAAAGGCAGACATTACAGTTACATTACAATTTGGTACAAGCAGGGCTTTTTTTCAGGGGGAACTTGGTGGAACTCAGTTCCACCACCTCTGGCTCAGACCCTTTGGTGCCTGCTCACCACAATCACTTGTAAACACAGAAGTCTGGTTTCTGTGTTTACAAGTGACAGCTCTGCACTCTGTGTGTAACTCCCATGAAATCTGCACTCTGTATGTAATGCAATCCTGATATTTAATGCCCCTTTAAGACCCTTCTACTGTTTGTAAAATATGACCACACCCACTATTTGATGTGATTTGGAGGGTATGTGTGGGGGGAGGGGTTTTGGGGGATCGTGGTTGAGTTCCGGCACCTATTGTTTGAGGAAAAAAGCACTGGGTACAAGAGGAATCAGAGGCACAGAAGTGGTATCCAGCTGGAGGCCTTCCCCTGTATAGGTCTACCTATAGAAGTCTCGGAGTCTGCCAATTATCATTGCATCTACGTAAGGGTGTTCTGGCCCTAGCCCACTCTCCCACAGTTCTGTTAAGAGACAATAAATCTCTTTTGCATCAAAAAAATGTGAAAAAATAATTTAAATTTTTTTTTTTTTTACATACTGTCACCAGTTAGTATCCCTGATGACCACCACACCAGTTATATGATGACGCTGTACTGCACAGTATGTGAAACATTTTAAAAAGTTTTTTTTTTTTACATTTCTTTATTTTACAAAAAATTGTGGCAAAAAATTACAACTTCATAAAAACTCGCCATGCCTCTTACTAAATACCTTGGACTGTCTACTTTCCAAAAAGGGGTCATTTGGGGAGAATTTGTTCCTGGCTTGTTAGTATATTAACAAATTAGATAGGCCGTCAGTACATCAGGATTGATCAATTATCAGATACATCCCATAGTTTGTGGACTCTTTAACTTTCCTAAAGACTAAATAAAATACACAGATTTGGGTTATTTTTACCAAAGAAATTTTGCAGTAGTATGCATTTTGGCCTAAATTTATGAAGAAAGATTATTTGCAAAATTTTATAACAGAAACAAATAAAAATGTGTTTTTTTTCAAAAAAATTTCATTTGTTTAGCAAAAAATAAAAAAAACCCAAGTGGTGATTAAATACCACCAAAAGAAATCTCTATTTGTGTGAAAAAATGCTAAAAATTTCAAATGAGCACATTGTTGCATGACCGCGCAATTGTCATTCAAAGTGTGAGAGCGCTGAAAGCTGAAAATTGGCCTGGGTAGGAAGGGGGTAGAAGTGTCCAGTAATGAAGCGGTTAATCCAGTTTTGGTCTGGCTCTCTGTTCTGTGTTTCTGTGATTTGAGCTACTGTTGGGTGCCCATGGAGGGAAGCTTTGCTATGTGGGAGCCGCCTCTAGAGCTATTGAGCTTTTTTTTTTTAGGTTTTCCTTCATCTGGCTACACATGCAAGTCTAATAGGGCGTACACACAGTCGGACTTTGTTCGGACATTCCGACAGCAAAATCCTAGGATTTTTTCCGACGAATGTTGGCTCAAAATTGTTTTGTCTACACACGGTCGCACAAAGTTGTCGGAAAATCCGATCGTTCTGAACGCGGTGACGTAAAACACGTACGTCGGGACTATAAACGGGGCAGTGGCCAATAGCTTTCATCTCTTTATTTATTCTGAGCATGCGTGGCACTTTGTCCGTCGGATTTGTGTACACACGATTGGAATTTCCGACAACGGATTTTGTTGTCGGAAAATTTTATATCCTGCTCTCAAACTTTGTGTGTCGGAAAATCCGATGGAAAATGTCCGATGGAGCCCACACACGGTCGGAATTTCCGACAACACGCTCCGATCGGACATTTTCCATCGGAAAATCCGACCGTGTGTACGGGGCATAAAGGTTCCCAGTTCTTTCAGTATGTTGTCTTGGAATCTATTCTCTCGAAAAAGCCAGGTTTGTACTGTGCATGCATTTCACAGCTCTATTCATTCCTATGGGAAAACCGTGTTTATGGTGGCCTCAAGTGGTTGCTCAGGGGCCTAAGGTATAAAGAACTTATGTGCAAAATAATTTGTCAAGCATATGCCTTTTTTTTTACCTGGACCTTATTTTCATTAGAGTCACTGTGAGGAGACCAATATTCGTACAGCTAATGCTCATACTCGTGCAGCTAATGATTATACTCGTGCTCATGCGTATTTGTAATGAGTAACCAATGTGCAGCGACACATCAGCGCATCTACATGCACATGCACGCGCGTTGATGAATGCCCGCGCAGGTCCAATCCCGGGAATGGCTCCAAGCTGCCTATTTAAAGTAGACCTTGATGTGTGCTAATCACTGGATGTTCTTTATCTACCTATGACCCGTGTTTCTGCTCTTGTTGTCTGACCTCCCATTGCTGACCCAGCCTTCTGCTGACCTTGCTTTGTGGATTCTGGACACTGACCCCGACTTGTCTGCTGGACAAGTCTTCCTGGAATCAACCTCAGCCTTCTGCTTGACTATGCTTACTTCTGCTCCTCGTGTATGACTCTGGCTTGGCTACTGACTACATCCTTGCTGTCCATCCGTGTTAACCCTGGCTTGCCATCTGACCATGTTCTTGACTCCATCAGGTACATGCACCTACCTCTGACTGTATATCCTTGCAGTCTTTGTACCTAGCTTCCAAGGTCCAGTACCCAGATGTCTTTCTACGGGTCGCCATCTTTGGCCCTCCTCTGTGCTTGCATTACGGCTGACTGCAGTCCTGCAACTACTGCTACAGTACCTGATTACTGGCACCCGTGCTTCTTTGTGCCCTGTGCCCCTGTTCCCACATTCAGGGGTACTCAGACGAGAGCTGCAAGGGGAAGCCCTCTCATCACTTCAGACTCCAAACAAGGTATGCGACAGTCACATTCCAAGTATATGTTGTTCAGAGACCTTCAACCCTTGAGGGGGCTAGTCTAGAAGGTGGTGCACATTATTGTAAAGTATCTAGTGTTCACATGAAAATACTTGAGAGTGATGTCCTGTGACTCATGGATTGGCTGACTTACAATTGTTTATTCAGAATAGAAGATGGATAAAGGCACTTTCAATGCTTTTTGTGGCTGCCAAGGCCACTTCACCAGGCATTGTGTGTACTAAGTGAACTTGTTGGCAGTTCAAAGCTAATACAGAAGTTTGGTTTTTACATTAGGAATGGATTTAATTTGCAAAATATGTTCCTGGTTTATATCATGCTATTAGAAAATTTATTGACAATTTTTTATATATATTAAAGAGGAACTTCACACCTGTCCGTGAATTTTACTTTCCATATTCCACTTACCTGTGATGGTCTTTTATGTAGAATACACATACAAACCCAGCGAATCCTGCCATGACCTTTTCTTCCGCTGCACATCTTGTCCCATACCACCATCCTGAATCGCCCATAATTGGAAGCTGACTGTCTCTTTATTTGCGCAGCTGGGCCATTGATGACGCTTCCTTGATCCGGTGTTTGGGTGGGGCAAACTGTACATTGTATCCTTGGGTTCCACCAATAGCCCTCTTGCCCGTATTTTCATTAGTGTGGGCCCCACTCCATCAGGGAGTGAAAAGTTCACCAACTCTAATTCACTGCTAAGCCGAGAACCAGTTTCGGAATAGGTCACTTATAAAACATAACAGGCAAGTCCAACTTGCTTTCCAACACTTTACTTTCTTTTAACAGCAAGGCATTCACATTCCTGACAAACTCCAGGGCTGGCTTTCAGCAATCCCCCTGTAATCGGCAACCTTAGTGCCGTCCTTAGTGCTAGCCCAGTTAAGGGAATCAGGACCCCAGGCATTCCCCATCTAGGGAACACCACTTGCTTTGAAAGCTACATGGCTTCCGGGAGGGCCTCACCACATCCCATGTTGGCCGGATCCATATTCTCCTTCTTCTTTCTACTACCTCTATGGCCAAACTCTTCTAATTCTTACGGAACCCAACTATATATACTAGGGAAGTGGCAGAAATGTCTCCTAACCACTCCTTACATGCGCATGCACAGATGTGTTGTAAGTCTGAAAGTGTTACTAAACCCACAATAGTAAAATCAGTCTGTATATGCAGTAAAGAATGCTTGTTGTACTCACTGTGGAACCTAAAGGGTTAATCCCCTGCATTGTGTAAAAAAAGCTGTTTGATCCTGCCTTCTCTGATCCTCCCCTTCTTCCACAATCCCCAATCCATCTGCTGATAGCACAGAGCCATTTGTAGGAAGTTACTTTTAATTTAATGTGAAGTGTCTCTTGTGCCAGTGCCAGCTTTCATAGTGATTGACATATCTTCAGTCCTCTGCCCCCATCCCATATCCCACAGCGGTCATTTTCCAGTATGACAGGGTCATATGAGCGCTGGACCCCGTGACAGGCGCTCACTAACAGACTGACTATGCCCGCCCTTTTCGACCCCTCTTCCATTTATTTATAGAAGCTGTACTATAGCTTCCATGAATTTAAAGTGATCTTGTACAACAGCCAATAAAACAGATCTCAGTTTGATCAGCTGCTTTGGAAGCCAGAGAAGAGATCTGGAGTCTCATAGACCCCAGATCTTTCCATTAAGAGGACCTGTCACAGTCAGTGTTATCACAAGGAATGTTGTTCATCCCTTGTAATAACAATAAAACTGATAAAAAAAACAACATAAATAAAGATAAAGTATAAAAAAATAAATAAAAATAAAATAATAAATTAAATAAATAATAATAGTAATAAAAAAATTAAAGTGCCCCTGACCCCCCATGCTGACATACAAAGGTGAACACGCACATAGGTTCTGCATATGTAAATGGTAATCACACCTCACATGAAGTATCACTGTGAACGTCAGAGTAAAAGCAATAATTCTAGAGCCAGACATTCTGTCTAAAGCAGGGGTCTCAAACTGGTGTCCCTCCAGCTGTTGCAAAACTACAAGTCCCATCAGGCATTGCAATGCTGACAGTTACAAGCATGAATCCCACAGGCAGAGACATGATGGGACTTGTAGTTTTGCAACAGCTGGAGGGCCGCCAGTTTGAGACCCCTGGTCTAAAGCCTCGTACACACAATCTGATTTTTCGCAGACAAAGCCTCAGACTTTTGTCCGAAGGGCGTGGGCCCAAAACTTGTCTAGCATACAAACAGCACACATTTGTTGGCCAACAAACACGAATGTAGTGACGTACTAGACGTACTACGAGCCGAAGAGGAAGTTCAATTGTCAGGCACCACCCTTTGTGCTCCTTCTGCTAATTTCGTGTTAGTATAAGTTTGGTGAGTGTTGATTCGTGCTTTTCATTTCACACTTTTCAGTTCGTTTCTGAATGGCCGTTCGTCAACCAGCCATGTTGCCGAATTGGAGGGGATAATGTGTTATTTATTATTGGCCTTGGAGTTATTGCTTTGACCCAAGTCCAGTCCAGGAAGAAAAATTGGTTGCTTTATTAATCGTGACCAATTATGTCATATGCCTTTGCTGCGGGAGCTCCAGGAGAATAATCTGGATGATTTTTGTGGCCTCCTCAAATGGTGACAATACTATGCATGCATCCTTAATGATCAGCCATTGGTGTGGGGAAAAAAAAGCAGAGGCTGCCTGAGCCTGTCGTCGTGCCGTACTGGCACAGATACTCGTTGACGGAGCTCTGCTGCATGTATAGCTGCTGCAGCATTCCCAAAGTTGGGTTCCACATGGTAGGCATGTCATAAATCAGGCGGTTTACGGGCAGGTGGAATTCCTGCTGAATTTCAGCCAACCTAGCACTGGCTGTGTAAGACCGCCTGAAATGGATACAGACTCTTCTGGCCTGCTTTAGTACATCTTGCAACCTGGGTACGTACTTATGAAATGCTGCACCACCAAAATGAGGACATGTGCCAGGCATGGTACTTGTGTCAACTTTCCCTGTCTAAGGGCAGACAGGAGGTTTGAGCCATTATCAAACACCTCCATTCCTGACTCCAGCTGGCGTGGTGTGAACCACCTCTGGGCCAGTCCCTGCAGAGATGCAAGAATCTCTGCTCCAGTGTTGTTCCTGTCCCCTAAACACACCAGCTGAAGCACTGCATGGCACCTTTTAGCCTGACTCTGGGAATAGTCCTTTGAACGCTTAGGGAGTACCTGATGTTCAGAGGATAATTCTGCAGAGGAGGGCACGGAGGTGGCAGAGGAGAAGGGGGAGGGGGTAGAGCTTACAGGTCTGGCATCATCACCACCAGCTATATGGAGACGTGGGGGCACAACAAGCTGCAGCACCGAGCCCTGTACTGCATCCTTTTGAGTTGAAAGCAGCGTTACCCAGTGTGCTGTTGTCAGGGATGGCTCAGCCCTTCCTTTTCTGAGCTGGCCGCTCAGCTGTCGGCTAATTGTCAGCTCTCATCTCTCTCCACAGTTAACCAGCTGTTGTGGATCTGCTCGTCAGTCCCACCTACTTAAAGATCTCCAGCTCACTTCATTCCTGCCTTCGCCTTGATCACATCACAAGAAACCATCTCCTGCATTCCTGTTTAAAGACTGGCTTTGCTGACATCCCTTCTGGCTCCTTATCCTGCTTGCTGTTCCTCTACTTGGATCCCTGACTTTTGGCCTGGCTGATTACCCGATCTGGTTACTGAACTCTGGCTTGGCTGATTACCCGATCTGGTTACTGAACTCTGGCTTGGCTGACAACCCGATCCGGTTACTGGACTCTGGCTATACTTTGTCTACGCTTACTCTATTTACCTTTTTATTTTTATTAATAAACAAGCGTGATTTTACTGTACTTGTGTCTTGGTCTGGTCCATGGTTTCTGACAGCTGTGAACTAAATATATCATCCCTGCCCATCCTTGCTGGACCACGTGTCAGCAGTAAGGTGAACACACAAAACGATATGGCATTAAACTGGCAGTAAAATGGCGTTAAACTGGCAATAACGCACACAAAACGATATGGCGTTAAACAGGCAGTAACGCACACAGAACTATATGGCGTTAAACTGGCAGTAACGCACGCAAAACTGTATGGCGTGAAATTGGCAGTAACGCACACATAACTATCTGGCGTTAAACTGTCAGTAACGCACACAGAACTATATGGCGTTAAACTGGCAGTAACGCACGCAAAACGATGTGGCATTAAACTGGCAGTAACGCACACAGAAGTAAATGGCGTTAAACTGGCATTAACGCAATCAAATAGACGGTGTTCAATCGTCACTACAATGACGCTATCTGAACTGTCCCTACTCTAGCTATACACTAATGTCAAGATTACTGACATGGTCTCACTACACTACAGTGAAACTATCTGAGCTGTCCCTACGTTAGCTGCACACTATGCAAAGCTGAATGATGGTCCTCCTCACTACACTCACACTATCCCTAGACTGACACTAAACTAATATTCTACACTGACAATTGAAGCAAAATAGCATAGTATAGCACACTAACTAACTAATAGCCCTGAACAGAGCCCTGTTCTATCTCTCTCCACGCCAAAATCACACTGAAAATGGCTGCCATTGAAAGAATACTTTTATACTGTGGGGGGGGAATGAGCCATGATTGGATAAAGTCATGATGACAGTGTCCAAACATGACTCTGACAGTGGTCTGTGCCCTGATTGGCTGAAGCTTTCACTGCTTCAGCCAATCAGGGCTTGCAATGCACTGTTCAGCGCCGCAATGCACTGTGGTCGGTTCGGAGGGGGCCGAACAAACGGTCGAACGACCCGTTTGTTCAGCTGTTCGCTGAACGACCGAACAACGAAAGTTCAGCCCAAACTTATGCTCGGGCCAAACCGTTCGCCCATCCCTATTTAGCATTGAATAATGGAAAGGAAGTTTTTACTTTGTATGAGGCAAGTGGCAGCTAAACAAGACAAAATATATATAGTGACTAAATGACTATATTTACATAAAAGAGGTAATAGAATCGCACTCAGTATGCAGTACATTAAAACCCACTACATAAGCTATTCTATTATTCATTTGAATCAGGGATGGAGGCACATATTATCATATGTATACCTTATTTAAAGCCCCAAACTTATTTAGCATTAGTGAAATGAAAGATAGGCGGTTGCCAGCTTGGTTGAAATTAAAGTGAAATCAAAGTCCACTACGTTTTATAGTCATCTCTTCCTCCTCCTGTTACATCTGGTAAGTCATTTGTGAATTTCCAAAGCGAGATTTCAAAGGTCACAATGTCTATTATCTATATCCCCATTTATACATTAAACATTAGTGAAAAGGTGCAAAAAATATGTAAAAAGGTTAAAGTTTTCTCTAAACTTTAACTAGAAACCTGCTGACAAAGATGGGAAAATTCTGGTTTTAGCTCAGAATATCTGAGAAATAGAAACCTATCATCAGCTGACGGATTCTTCCTCTTATCTAAAGCTGAAATCAGTCGAACTACACGAAAAACCACTCAATATAGGCTTATTGCGTTTTTTTACCAACAATATGTAGAAGAATACATAATGCATATTGGCCTAAACTGAGGAAGAAATATTTTTTTTTGTTTTTAACCACTTCCATACCAGGCACTTTCCCCCCTTCCTGCCCAGGACAATTTTTAGCTTTCAGCGCTGTCGCACTTTGAATGACAATTGCGCGGTCATACAACACTGTACCCAAAATAAATTTTTATAATTTTCTTCCCACAAATACAGTTTTCTTTTGGTGGTATTTGATCACCTCTGCGTTTTTTTATTTATTTCACTATTAACAAAATAAGACCGTCAATTATAAAAAAAAACAAAAAAAAACTGATGGGCACTGATAGGCGGCACTGTTGTGGGCACTGATAGGCGGCACTGTTGTGGGCACTGACAGCCATCTATTATGGGGACAGCCTGGCAGGTGTTGGGCACTGATTGGTACCTTTTGATGGGGGCTGTGCTGATAATCAATGTGCTGATTATCAGCACAGCCCCCCTCTCTAACAGGGAGAGCCGCCAATCGGCTCTCCCTGTCAGCGTGAACCAAGGAAAGCCATTTACCGGCACTACCTGGTTCACACTGTGATCAGCTGTGATTGGTCGCAGCTGATTACCTGGTAAGAAGCCTCTGTCAGACTGACACACAGCACCTTCGATCGCCAGGCTGTGCGCCCCTGCGGGAGCGTGCTGGCTGTGTTATCCTGATCACGTCATAGGACGTCGGGTCAGGATATCACAACCACTTTGCCGCCGTCATTCTGCTATATGGCAAGTGGCAAGTGGTTACACTGGGGATATTTATTATAGCAAAAAGTAAAAAATATATATATTTTTTCAAAATTGTCGCTCTTCTTTTGTTTATAGCGCAAAAAATAAAGACCGCAGAGGTGACCAAATACTACCAAAAGAAAGCTCTATTTGTGGGGGAAAAGACCTAAATTTTGTTTGGGTACAACGTCACAGTACCGTGCAATTGTCAGTTAAAGCGATGCAGTGCCGCATCGCAAAAAAATGGCCTGGTCAGGAAGGGAGTAAATTCTTCCGGGGCTGAAGTGGTTAAATGACATAAAGCTTTACTTTGCAAAGAATACCCAATCACGTGCAAGGAAAATTTAAAAACAGCATTTTTGCCTGCACATGATTGGATGATGGAATTCAGCAGAGCTTCTGCTCATTTACTAAGCTTTGGAGCAACTGCATTTGCAAAGTGCACAGTCTATTTGCCTTTAGTAAATCAACCCCTGTGTGTCAATAGACACACAGAGTCGGCTCAGGAGCGAGCACGCACAAGTGCTCCAGAGCAAGTGGCTTGCTATGGGGGGCACTAGGCGGGGGGGGGGAGCCAGGAGCGCCGCCAGGGTACCCAAAAAGAGGAGGATTGAGGCTGCTTTGTGCAAAACCAATATACAGAGCAGGTAAGTATGACATGCTTCTTATTTTTATTTTTTCAAATGCTTTTAGCAACTCTTTTAAGGGTTTGTTCATATAGAAGTTGGCTGTGCAAATGCCTCACATTGTGAATACTCCTCATAATGGGGGTTGATTTACTAAATCTGGAGAGTGCAAAATCTGGTGCAGCTCTGCATAGAAACCAATCGGCTTTCATTTTTTTTTTTTTTTCAAAGCTTAAAGTGGTTTTCCGGCCGAAATTATACTTTTTAAATAAAAATACCCCTATAATACACAAGCTTAATGTATTCTAGTAAAGTTAGTCTGTAAACTAAGGTCTGTTTGTTAGTTTATAGCAATAGTTTGTTATTTTATAAACTTACAGCAGGCCGTGGCCATCTTAAGTGTGGGCATCTGAAGCCAGACTGTATTTCTTCCTGGATCTCATCCTTGCAGATCTCGCACATGCTCAGTGCAGCACAAGCAGTGTAATAAGTTTCAGGTCAGGTTTCCATAGCAACGGCAGTGTCAGAGGAAGTTGCCAGCCCTTCCCAGAAGGCATTGCAAACAGGAAATGATGCGATGGGCCGCGGCCAGAGAGGAGGAAGTGAAAAATTAATACAGCAGATATACAGTAGGTGCTGAGAAAAAAAATTTAAAAATATCCAATTCGTTTACAGTGCACAGTTTAGTGAGGGATGCTGAAGAGTTGTCAAAGTGGGTGGAACTCCACTTTAACCACTTCCCGACCGGCGTACAACAGCAGAATGGCACGGCTAGGCAAATGGGCGTACAGGTAAGTCCCATTGAATTTCCCGCCGTGCCATTGCGTGCGCGCGCTGGCCGGGAGCTCCATGAGTCAGGTCGCGGGTCCCGCAGACTCGATCGCCCCGGGGATACCCGCGATCGCCTCGCGGGGAGGACGAATGGAAAGATGCTGATGTAAACAGCATCTCCCCGTTCTGCCTAGTGACAGTGTCACTGATCTCTGCTCCCTGTCATCGGGAGCAGAGATCAGTGACGTGTCACAGCTAGCCCATCCCCCCTACAGTTAGAAAACACTCCCTAGTACTTACTTAACCCCTCCCCGCCCCCTAGTGGTTAAACCCTTCACTGCCAGTGTCATTTACACAGGAATCAGTGCATTTTTATAGCACTGATTGCTGTATAAATGACAATGGTCCCAAAAATGTGTCAAAAATGTCCGATGAATCCGCCATAATGTTGCAGTCACGATAAAAATCGCTGATCGCCGCCATTACTAGTAAAAAAAAAACTATTAATAAAAATGCTAAAAAACTATCCCCTATTTTGTAAACGTAATAACTTTTGCGCAAACCAATCAATACACGCTTATTGCAATTTTTTTTTACCAAAAATATGTAGAAGAATACGTATCGGCCTAAACTGAGGAAAAAAAATGTTTTTTTAAATTATTTTTTGGGGATATTTATTATAGAAAAAAGTAAAAAATAATGCGTTTTTTTCAAAATTATTGCTATTTTTTTGTTTATAGCGCAAAAAATAAAAACCACAGGGGTGATCAAATACCACCAAAAGAAAGCTCTATTTGTGGGGAAAAAAAAGGACGTCAATTTTGTTTGGGAGCCACGTCGCACGACCACGCAATTGTCAGTTAAAGCGACGCATTGCCGAATTGCAAAAAACGCACTGGTCAGGAAGGGGGTAAATTCCCTATTTTGGGACCATTGTCATTTATACAGCCATCAGCGCTAGAAAAATGCATTAATTACTTTAATTACTGTGTAAATGCCACTGGCAGGGAAAGGGCTAAACACTAGGGGGCGATCAAGGAGTTAAGTGTGTCCTAGGGAGTGATTCTAACTGTAGGGGGGATGGGCTCACTACAACATGACAGAGATTACTGCTCCCGATGACAGGGAGCAGTAGATCTCTGTCATGTTGCTAGGCAGAACAGGGAAATGCCTTGTTTACATCTCCCCGTTCTGCCGCTCCATGACACGACCACGGGACACCGGCGGACATCGAGTCCACGGGACCCGCGGGGACAGTCACTGAGTATGCAGCGGCGTGCGCGCGCCCACAATGCTGCGTCTTAAAGGGGACGTACAGGTACGCCCATTTGCGCAGCCGTGCCATTGTGTCGACCTATATCGGCGTGCGCTGGACGGCAAGCGGTTAATTGAACAGAACTGAAGTTAGAAGCTGATTGGCTACCATGCAGTATCTGTACCAGATTTTGCACTCTCCAGTTTTAGTTAATCAACCCCAATGTGTTTGACCGTTAGCGCCATTTAGCTGCCCTACTTCAGTATTTTCCTGATTGCAGTATTTCACAAACAAAAGTGTCACCAGAACTAGTAATGCCCCCATTGGAAGATTTCCTCTTTATTTCTATTCTGGTGACAACCCAACATTTGGGATTTTCTTTTACTCTCTATGATAATAGTTAACAAAACAAACTGAGAGGGTGAATCTCCCCAACAAGGACACAGACAGCAATAGAAACCTGCCAGGGGTTCTAATCCCTCTCCACTCCATGTAAAAATTTAAAAAACATTTTTGCTTTTAATTATTATTTAACCACTTGAGGTCCGGGCCATAGCCGAATGACAGACCACAGTGTGGACCTCAATTTCGGGGAGGCCGTCATAGGACGTCCTGCCCTGTGCACGCGCACCACGCACCATGCAGGGCGCGCGGTGCGTGCGCTGTGTTTACCGAGTCACGGAGGCTCGGATGATCACAGATCCGAGTAAGGGGCCGATCCCGGCCCCTTACCATGTGTTCAGCTGTCAGCCAATGACAGCTGATCACATGATGTAAACAAAAGCTCAGTAATCATTTTTTTTTCTCCTGACGCTGTCAGCGTCAGGAGAAAAAAAACCCGATCACCGACATTGGCATCGGTCCTGAAGAGGAAGGAGGCACACATGCCTCATCTGTGCCTGCCAGTGCCACCTGCCATTGCCACCTGCCAGTGCCCACAGTGCCCAGCAGTGCCACCTAAGAATGCCCACAAGTGCCACCTATCAATGCCCACAAGTGCCATCTATTAGTGCCCACCAGTGGTGCCAATCAGTGCCACCTAGCAGTGCTGCCATTAGAGTAAGCAATCAGTGCCCATTATTGCCACCCATCAGTGCCCATCACTGCCACTCATCAGTGCCCATCACTGCCACCCATCGGTGCCCATCACTGCCACCTATCAGTGCCCATCACTGCCACTCATCAGTGCCCATCACTGCCACTCATCAGTGCCCATCACTGCCACCCATCGGTGCCCATCACTGCCACCTATCAGTGCCCATCACTGCCACTCATCAGTGCCCATCACTGCCACTCATCAGTGCCCATCACTGCCACCCATCGGTGCCCATCACTGCCACCTATCAGTGCCCATCACTGCCACTCATCAGTGCCCATCACTGCCACCTATCAGTGCCCATCACTGCCACTCATCAGTGCCCATCACTGCCACCTATGTTGCCATCAGTGCTGCCTCATCACCGTACATCAATGAAGGAGAAAAATTACCTGTTTTCAAAATTTTATAACAAAATATAAAAAAAAATATAAACAATTTTTTTTTTAAATTCGGTCTTTTTCAATTTTTTTAACAAAAAATAAAAACCGCAGAGGTGATCAAATACTACCAAAAGAAAGCTCTATTTGTGGGAAACAAATGATAAAAAATTTCACTTGGGTACAGTGTTGTATGACCGCGTAATTGTCATTCAAAGCGCGACAGCGCTAAAAGCTGAAAATTGGTCTGGACAGGAGTGGGGTTTAAGTGCCCAGTAAGCAAGTGGTTAAGTAATATATTTGACTTATTTTACCTAAAACACTTGTCAGTAAGCAATGTCCCTCATTGTGAGAAAGTTGGGAGGTATATAACAGGCACAATAAGGTCACATAACTAAAAATTGCATTAAGATCCAATCGATTGGTGAATATGTGGGACAGAATGAATAATGTGTCACTTGGTGATAACATGTCTTACATGTCTGACCCGTACAATGCAGAATCATTTGTCACACGTGGGCATGAAGAAACCCGCGGGCCTTTCCTGACAAAGGCGTCAATCAGAACAATTACTGTGTCACCTGAAAAACGTACTTTAGTAGCTCTAGTGCTCTTGTCTGTTTGGAGGACCTACTCAGACATTGGTATGTTATTCTTGCATGGCTGCTTTGAGGACAATTGCTGGAGGCCCTAAACTAAAAAAATGTACTAACTAGGGTGGTTAGTTTCAATAAAAAAAGATATTCAAAAATTGGTGACTAAGATCTCTTCAGGGCATATTAGCAAATAGGTACGTCAGCATCACAGTTTAACCCTTTCGCTGCCAGAGCTGAGTTGAGTTGAGAGGAATCTTAATATTGCGCGGTCTTACCCCGAAAGGGTCCCGACGCGCATTTTCGTGTTATTTGCACACATGTTTAAAAAACAATTTTAGGCCCGAAGATAAGTTAAACCCCCTTTTTTTATATAATTTGCCTTGCTCCTGGAGTGAGCTAGGCTTGAGAAAGGGGCTGCGCCCCAAAATGCATTGCCGCGCCCACCCTGCTTGCTTCCGCGCAGTCCTTGTTTTCTCTACCCCTTCCTGGTATAGACAATTGTCACGTATCTGGTCGTATAAACTATACATATGTTGTGCAATTAAACATTTCTAATCAAATGAAGTTAATCACAAGAGTCCCCCTTTACATCAGAGTCCACAGAGTTCCTCTTTTACATCTGAACTCACGGAGTTCCCTTACACTGTAAGGGGGGACTCTACAGACTCTGATGTAAAGGAGAACTCTGGAGACTCTAACACAAGGGATGCTCTGGGAACCCGGATTTAAGGGGGAACACTGAGAACTCTGATGTACGGAGAGGACTCTGATGAAAGGGGGAACACTGTGGCCTCTGGTGTAAAGGGGAACTCCTATGTAAGGGGTGCTCTGAGAACCCTGATTTACCTTTTTTTTCTTTTTTTTTTTTTGCCACGTCAGCTAGAAAGTTTTCCCCGGGAAATAATTTTTCAATTATTTAAAATTCAAATTTCTTTCCCATCTTATCATCACATCATAGTGGCTTTAAGTTCACTTGATAGTCCAAATCATCTTATTACAGAACAAGAAAAATAAGTGTTCATTCTACAGTTTACTAGTATTTCCCTCCTGCATAACCCCCCTCCCCCTCCCCCGAGACCGTACCCCATCCATCTCCCCACGTTCCTCTCCTCTGGCCTCTTGTTTTCTCTTCCTATCTGCTCCCACTTTAGATGTACCTCTATATCCTACACTGGGGCGAGGAACACCTGATTTACCCTAGTGTGCTTATTCAGAGACAGGAGAGAGAAGGGGGGAGACTTCACTCACAGACAGGGATGGATGGTGAGCTCACTCACCTCTTGGCAGTCAGCATCCCTCATCCAGATGTAGCTGAGGCTGCTGGACTTCAAATTTCTGGCCCCCATTTTCCTTTTCTGAGGCACAGCGCCAGGGATTGGAGTGTGGGCAGACAAAGAGGGGTAGGAGGAAGAGGGGCAGATCAAGCCCTCTCTCCTCTCCCGTCTGTGTGGGGGGAGGGGTAATTGTTAATGCTGGCTTTGGGCAGTGTGAGAGAGAGTGTAACAGACACTCTCGGCTTACACAACTACAGCCAGCAACCCTGCTGGGAAGCCATAGTCTGGTCTGAATAATGTGTCCGGGTTGCAGGTGGTCTGAAACCCGAACGCATGATTCCATACCTGAACTGTCCGGGTGAATCCCAGACAGGTGGCAACCCTACTCCCCTTGTGGCTGAGTGCAGAGCATCCCTGAAGGTGGAGACAGAGTACTACGCCCAAAGAAGCACAGGTCACCCACTGTGAAGTAGCCTGAGGATCAGAGTAGATAAGGTACCAGAAGGAGACTTGACTACACAGTGATGTCAGCAAGGCAGGAGACACTCTAAGTGAGCAAGAGAACTCTTGACCTTGCAGGATACCAGCAAGAGAGATCTCACCCTAAATGTACTGGCAGATCTTGACAAATGAGTGGAGAAAGAGGTGGATCCAGAGTCTAGTCTCGGGAGGGGCACTGCCGGAAAATAGGGTGTTGCTTACAGAACTGTATTTAACGTTTCATACAGTCCGGCCACCTGCGATCGCTCCCCACAGAGATAGAACAGCGGTCTGCCCATGTAAACAAGGCAGACTGCTGTTCTGTCAGAGATCAACAGAGTGATCTTGTGTTTCTGCTAACCAGGAACAGGATCGCTCTGTTCATCTAGTAAATCCAGGGATAGGGGATCTAGGGATACAGTTAACCCTTTGCTCGCCCCTGATGTTAACCCCTTCCCAGCCAGTGTCATTAGTACAGTGACAGTGCATATTTTTCGCACTGATCACTGTATTAGTGTCACTGGTTCCCACAAAGTGTCAAAAGTGTCAGTTAGGTGTCCGATCTGTCTGCCGCAATGTTGCAGTCCCATTACTAGTGAAAAATAAATAAAAATGCCGTAAATATATACCCTATTTTGTAGACTCTATAACTTTAGTGCAAACCAGTCAATATACACTTTGAGGGGGGGTCACCAAAAATATGGGGGGGGGGGCCCAGCAAAAACTGCTGCCCTGTGTGTCCTATCAGACACAGAGCCATGGCTCGGCTCCGCCCCCTCTCTCTCCTCATTGGCTCACTGACTTTGATTGACAGCAGCAGGAGCCAATGGCGGGGGGGGGGGGGGTGTTACCAAAAATATGTAGCAGAATACATATTGGCCTAAATTGATGAAGACATTTTTTTTATAGCAAAAAGTAAAAAATATTGCTTTTTTTTTCAAAATTGTCAGCCTTTTTTGTTTATTTCGCATAAAATAAAAACCGCAGAGGCGATCAAATACCACCAAAAGAAAGCTCTATTTGTGGGGAAAAAAGAACATAAATTTTACTACAGTGTCAAAGACATGGATGTGCGAGTTTGGGGTGGAGGAAGTTGACTTGCCTGCACAGAGTCCTGACCTCAACCCAGTAGAACACCTTTGGGATGAATTGGAGCAGAGACTGCGAGCCAGGCCTTCTTGTCCAGCATCAGTGCCTGACCTCACAAATGCACTTCTGGAAGAATGGTCAGACATTCCCATAGACACACTCCTAAACCTTGTGGACAGCCTTCCCAGAAGAGTTGAAGCTGTTATAGCTGCAAAGGGTGAGCCAACTAAATATTGAACAATACGGACTGAGACTGGGATGCCAATAAAGTTCATGTGTGTGTAAAGGCAGGTGCTTTTGGTAATATAATTGTAGCGGGTGCCTCACTCTGTCACCTGCGACCCCGCCAAGCTGGCAGCCGCGATGTACACAGGCTTTCCAGCCTGAAAGGGGGACAGAGCTGCTTGTCAGCAGGCTTTTCTCCCCCCCTCCCTCTCCTCGCTGACTAATGCCCCGTACACACGGTCGGATTTTCCGATGGAAAATGTCCGATCGGAGCGTGTTGTCGGAAATTCCGACCGTGTGTGGGCTCCATCGGACATTTTCCATCGGATTTTCCGACACACAAAGTTGGAGAGCAGGAGATAAAATTTTCCGACAACAAAATCCGTTGTCGGAATTTCCGATCGTGTGTACACAAATCCGACGCACAAAGTGCCACGCATGCTCAGAATAAATAAAGAGATGAAAGCTATTGGCCACTGCCCCGTTTATAGTCCCGACGTACGTGTTTTACGTCACCGCGTTCAGAATGATCGGATTTTCCGACAACTTTGTGTGACCGTGTGTATGCAAGACAAGTTTGAGCCAACATCCGACGGAAAAAATCCTAGGATTTTGTTGTCGGAATGTCCGAACAAAGTCCGACCGTGTGTGCACCCTATAACACAGAGCTGTTCACTCTGCAGCCTCCCATGTGCTCCTATTGGCAGGAGAGGAGTCAATTAAAGACACAGTTACAGCAGCCAATTAGAGGGACTGTACTAAGCTGCAGGAAGCAGCTGCAAAGGACTCTGGAATATGAAGTCTCAGCACGGCCTCACTGACCTTTAAAACGGCAGGACTACAAATCCCAGCATGCTCTGCTGGCAGGGAAGGAGAGACTCCATTTTGATTTCCTGAGGAGATTCTCAGGAAATCAAAATTTTACAACCGGCTTCCGTCGAACGGGGCATGCTTGCAAACCAGCATCCAGCCGACATCCGATCAGCGCTGGCAGCCAATGGCTGTGAGCGCTGATCAGTGTGTTGTGTTATTACAGTGATCTCTCCATACAGCAACAGTTTTATTCCTTTTTTGGGATAAAGGTGTTATATAAATGAATAAAAGCTGATCATTGTAAGCACCCCTTTCAGTGTTAAATGGTTTTTCTCAACCCTCTAACTGCCATTTTTACTGGACAGCCTGGTCAGTTAAAAGAGGTTAAAAAATAAGCAGCAGGATAGACAGATAAAACACAAAGTTACTTGATAGGAAAGGTGTGTGTGTGGGGGGGGGGGTCAGAAAAACAATGCTTTTGACAGGTTGCATGGTATAAATAATTTTCAATTTTGCTTTTTAGTTTCACTTTAAAGGGGTTGTAAAGGTTCGTGTTTTTTCACCTTAATGCATCCTATGCATTAAGATGAAAAAAACACCTGTCAGTGACCCCCCCTCCCCCCCCCCCCCGTTTTACTTACCTGAGAGCCCTGGAACTTGACCCATGGGGACGCGCCGTCTCTCTGCCCGGGGTTCCTGGCTCTTGATTGGATAGATTGATAGCAGCGCAGCCATTGGCTCCCACTGCTGTCAATCAAATTCAATGACGCGGGTGCCGGGGGGCGGGGCCGAGTCATACATTCCGCGGCTATGGACGAATGATGGACTCCAGAGCGCGCCCGCAAGGTAACCCCCCCCGGAGAGTGGTTCTCCTAGGGGGTTATCTAAAGTGGGGAGGAGCCACGAGAGCAAAATGAGCTTCACAGTGGAGGTAAGTATGATATGTTTGTTATTTAAAAAAAAACAAAACAATCAGTTTGACCACTTCCGGACCGCCGCACGACGATGTACGTCCAAACTTTGAAGGGGGATACCGTTGTCATGGCAGCAGCTAGAATCCCCGTTTTTGCGTGGCAGCCGGCTTTCTGATAAAAGTGGTCCCTGCGGCGGATTCGCCCACTCCCGCCGTGATCCGGTGCCCTCCGCCGCTTACCGGAGCCGTCGGTAGCGGCAGAGGCGATCGCATCCATCTCCGTCCTGTGCCTGGAGACGAGTGAGGCTAAGATGGCGTCCACTCGTCTCGATGACACTGCTGGGTGGAAGCGATGTCAAAACGTCACTTCCGCCCATGCCTCTTAAAGGCATATTTTTTTAAATGTCTTTTTGACCCCAGATCTCATATTTAAGAGGACCTGTCATGCTTTTTTCTATTACAAGGGATGTTTACATTCCTTGTAATAGGAATAATGTAATATAAATAATAAAAATTTTAAAAAAATTTTTTAACCACTTCAATACCAAGGGCGTCATATGACGTCCTTGGCTTTGAGCGGGTATATCTGAATGATGCCTGTAGTTACAGATATCATTCAGATATTGCCGGTTTCAGCCGGCGAATCTCTACACCCTAGGAACGATCATAGCGGCCGTTCCATAGCCGTTCCAAAGCGGCGAGAGGGGACGCCCCCCCCTCCCGCCGCCCTCCGGTGCTTGCTCCGACTCACCGTTACGATCGGTGAGGCGGAGAGTGGATCCGCCAGTGCCGGATGTAGATCATAGAGATTTCCGGCGGACCAGATGGTCCCCGGAGTCTCTATGATCGTCGGAGGCCGGGCGCGATGTTATGACGTCACGCTCGGCCTCTCCATTCAAAAAAACGGCGCCGCTTCGGCTTGGAAGCGGCGATTGTTTTATTTTATTTTTTTATTTCAGGCTTCCCAGCCTAGAGGTGAGATGTGGGGTCGTATTGACCCCATATCTCACTATTAAGAGCACCTGACATGTCATATTGCTATTACAGGGGATGTTTACATTCCTTGTAATAGGAATAAAAGTGATCAATTTTTTTTTTTTTTCAAAAAAGTGTCAAAATAAAAAAAATAAAATATAATTAACAATAAAAAAATTAAAAATGTTTAAAGCGCCGCTGTCCCCGTGTGCTCGCACGCAGAAGCGAACGCATACGTAAGTCCCGCCCACATATGAAAACGGTGTTCAAAGCATACATGTGAGGTATCGCCACGAACGTTAGAGCGAGAGCAATAATTTTGGCCCTAGACCTCCTCTGTAACTCAAAACATGTAACCAGTAAAAAAATTTCAAGCGTCGCCTATGGGGATTTTTAAGTACCGAACATTGGCGCCATTCCACGAGCGTGTGCAATTTTGAAGCGTGACATGTTAGGTATCTATTTACTCTATTTTACTATTTACGTAACTTCATCTTTCACAAAATGCAAAAACATTGGGCTAACTTTACTGTTTTTTTTTTTTTTAAACACAAAACTGTTTTTTTCCCAAAAAAAACGCGTTCGAAAAATTCCTGCGCAAATACTGTGTGAGATAAAAAGTTGCAACAACTGCCATTGTATTCTCTAGGGTCTTTGCTAAAAAAACATATATAATGTTTGGGGGTTCTATGTAATTTTCTAGCAAAAAAATGATGATTTTTACATGTAGGAGCAAAGTGTCAGAATTGGCCCGGTATTGAAGCGGTTAAACACCCCCCCCGTCCCGACAAGCTCGCGCGCAGAAGCGAACGCATATGCGAGTAGCGCCCACATATGAAAACGGCGGTCAAACCAAACATGTGAGGTATCGCCGCGACCGGTAGAGCGAGAGCAATGATTCTAGCCCTAGACCTTCTCTGTAACGCAAAACATGCAACCTGTAGATTTTTTTTAAATGTCGCCTATGGATATTTTTGAGGGTAAAAGTTTGACGCCATTCCACGAGCAGGTGCAATTTTGAAGCGTGATATGTTGGGTATCAATTTACTTGGCGTAACATTATATTTCACAATATAAAAAAAAAAGTTGGGCCAACTTTACTGTTGTCTTATTTTTTTATTCAAAAAAGTGAATTTTTTCCCAAAGAAGTGCGCTTATAAGACCGCTGCGCAAATACGGTGCAAAAAAAAAGCATTGCAACGACTCCCATTTTATTCTCTAGGGTGTTCAAAAAACAAACAAAACATATATAATGTTTGGGGGCTCTAAGTAATTTTCTAGCAAAAAAACCTGTTTTAAACATGTAAACACCTAAAATCCAAAACGAGTCTGGTCCTTAAGTGGTTAAGGGTGACAATTAACGGGCTGGACTGCCAATTGCAACAAGGAAACAATTTTGTTTACCAGAAACAATGAGAGCAGTTCCTTGTGTGATAGTTTGTGGTTACGCTATAGGAAGTTGTATTATTTGCTTTTCTGACAGCAGTTATTATGGGTAATTATTGTAAACTCACGCTAACTTCTTTTTAAAAGCATTTGCACATGCTAGCTGTACTATATTTTTGATAATAAAGTATGTTAAAGGGTAACTCCACTTTCATGGGAAAAACTAGCTAATAAAAAAAAAAATCTAGCATATACGATTGCTACACAAGCCATATTATAATTAAAAATTATTAAAAATAACCTTTCCTTTTCGATCTGCAGCTCTGTAATTTTCTGTAAATTTAAATGCAGTGTGGCAACTTGGAGGCGTTCTGAACACCATTGACAGGAAGGTACCATTCTCCACATTTAGTGGTCACACCACCATTTTCAACCCTTCAGATGGGCTGTCTTTGACCGCTGCACATGTATCATTGGTGTGAGGTAGCCCCCCAGAAGAAAAACCTACTAAGAGTTCTTCTTTCTGCTGGTAGAACACTGAACCCTAGGCACTGTAGGTCCAAATCTACCCTCCCAGTATAGAGGAATGGGCTGTTGAATTGAACATCATAATGAGAATGGAAGAATTGACATCTATATGACAGGTATATATGGAGTACCTGGATTGCATTCTCTTCCCCCACCCATTTTCAATCACTTATATGTCCTACCACCAATGTAAACTAAGGCCGCCCATAGATGGAGCAGGTTGCAGGAAAGAAAATAGCTTGATTCACAGTCAGTGTTGATGTGGGAATCCCTCCCGCAGAGCCACTGTGTTCTCGGAGCGGGGGAAACCCCCCCCCCAGGAGAACACAATGATTATTGCTAGCAGCTATAACAGCCACTAGCAATAATCACATCTAAAATCCAGCAGGCTGGTTGTACCCAAGTTGATCGATTTATCACCTTGGATACATTGAGCCTGCCCATCAGTGGCGGCCGCTCCATAAGGGACGCCACCCCCCCCAATCCATGCACCTGGCTCCTAATCTACATGCAGGGCGTCGGACGCATGAATTCCAATGGGAGTTGTTTTTTTTAGAAGCACATGATTGGAGCCTGAGGCTCTAATTGGCTTTAAAAAAGGTTAGGCTCGGGGTGCAGAGCACTGCGTCCCGAGCCCACCCAGTTGTGTGACAATTAACATTCGCTATTGTCTTCCTGATTCTCCACCCGGCCATCAGGAAGCGTGCCCTGAGACCTGTCACCCGATTGGCTGAGAGGAGAAGCGATCCTATTGGCCACCGAGGAGGAGGAGGGAGGAGACGCAGGGGAAGCCGCCACCCGCCGCCCGGAGGAAGCACTGCCTGCAACCTAGATGGGGTAAGGGCGGGGCTGGTGACCCCCCCCAATAATTATACCACCAACCACCACTGCTGCCCCAGGGGCGGATCCAGGGGGGGCAATGGGGCAATTTCCACCCCCAAGAAATCTGTTGCGGGCCGGGCGGGTGAGCTCCGTGGGCGGCTCCAAGAGCGGGCGGCTCCGCGGGCGGATAAGAGAGCGGGCGGCCCTGCGGGAGGGCCAGGCGGCTCCGTTTGAGGGCAGGCAGGCGGGTGAGAGAGCGGATTGGCCGGGCTGCCGGATGGCTGGGCGGGAGACGTGAGACTGAGCAGGCTAGGTGTGTGCGTGTGTGGGCGGCTGGCCAATCAGCGAGCCGACGGGCAGGGGAGCAGAGAGATGACATCATCTCTCACCATCCCCGCATCTCTGCAGTAACTTCCGCCCTCACTGTGTAGGTAACATGGGCAGCAGGGAGATTACATTATCTCTCTGCTGCCTGACTCTATGACAAATAAGCAAGAGACAAGCAAAACACCACCTTACCTGGCACGTGACAATCCACAATGTGTGGCAGATGACGTGGCAAGTGACAATCTGCATCTAGTGGCAGATGACGTGCCAAGTGACAATCCGCATCTAGTGGCAGATGACGTGGCAAGTGACAATCCGCATCTAGTGGCAGATGACGTGGCAAGTGACAATCCGCATGTAGTGGCAGGTGACATGACAAGTGACAATCCAAAAGATGTGGCAGGATATGTGGCAAGTGACAATCCGCATCTAGTGGCAGGTTATGTGGCAAGTGACAATCCACATCTAGTGGCAGCTGACATGGCAAGTGACAATCCGCATCTAGTGGCAGGTGATGTGGCAAGTAAAAATCCGCATCTAGTGGCAGGTGACGTGGCAAGTGACAATCCGCATCTAGTGGCAGATGACGTGGCAAGTGACAATCCGCATCTAGTGGCAGATGACGTGGCAAGTGACAATCCGCATCTAGTGGCAGATGACGTGGCAAGTGACAATCCGCATCTAGTGGCAGGTGACGTGGCAAGTGACAATTCACAAGATGTGGCAGGTTATGTGGCAAGTGACAATCCACATCTAGTGGCAGCTGACATGGCAAGTGACAATCCTCAACATGTGGCAGGTGACAATCTGCATCTGGTGGCAGGAAAGTGACAATCCACAACATGTGGCAGGCGATGGTGGCAAGTGACACGCTCGAGGTTCCCACTGATTCTTCATTATGGTGAGTTGAATGATTTCATTTTATATTACAATGTATTAATAGAAATAATGCGCTTCAATCATCCTGACACCATAACAACCATGGTGCCGGGATGATTAAAGCACCACCAACAGCCATTTCCCTGATAAATTGCCCGCAAAAAAAACGTATTTTCTGGCAGTGCCCCTCCTGAGACTAGAATCTGGATCCGCCCCTGTGCTGCCCATACATGGTTCGAATCTCAGCTGGTTCCTGCTGAACCAGCCGAGATTCAAAGTATCTATGGCTGGCTTAAATCTGGTACACGTTCTCAGAGCTGCCCCAGCTGGACCCTTATGCTTCCCTTCTCCCTTCCTTCCTCCCCTCCGTTGTTTGTACATAACCCCCTCTGTCTCCATCTGCTATGGGAGTGCTCAGCCCCCCATAGTCACATCAGGCTTGTTTGGTTACATCACATTTACAGTCAAACTACTGCACTTTATTTTTGGATGTGCGTTCTCTATTGTGCCTCTTGGAGATCTTGTTATAAACCTTTGAAAAAGGGAGGGAGGGGGGGGGGGGGATAACCTTCGACCTCTGTACATTAATTGTTTTTATGCCTTGAAAACTTTAAGAAAATGTAATCTTAGGGAAAAAAAGCTGTGTTTAGGTCCAGTTACGGACATAAACATACACGCTCAGGTCGCCCAGGTATGTCTGCCTATAGGATTTCTATCCTGTCCAATCTCTGTTCCTCCCTAAATATCAAACTTCTGTGATCTTCCAAAATGCTGGAAGAATCGAGACAACCGCGGAAAGTATTCTGTCTTCCAAAATGAAAATGATCATTCATCTATGAACCAAGTGTATATCACGAGCTGGGGCCGAACTGTGCAGGCAAAACAACGGACGATTGTTTTTGTCCTTGAACGGAGACACATATGCTCCTGCCAGTTGTTTTACTTCCTAGCAAATGATTTCAATCTGTTTGTGAAGAAGCACAGAACATTGCTACGGACCACAAGTGCAGTCTTGCTGGATGTTATGAGATAGTTATTGCATTGATGAAAAGCAAATGGCAAGAGTAATCCGTTTTTTTGGCCCATTTCCTTCTGCTTTCCAGAGCCAGATCTCCTGCAGTGTGTTGTGTGGTTGGAAAAGTCACAGAACAATGATGTGCAAATACATGTATCAGGGATCTGGATCTATAAGGGACAAAGGTTATGTGTTTCCAGTCAGGTCTACACAGGCAATGAGCCTCAGCTCTAAGCTTTTTTCCAATGATGTTTGATTGTATCTTCATGCATGGCAAAGTCTTGAGTAGGAATGTTGAAAAACTGGCCTGATTTACTAAAGCGGCCTTTCTCATCCCCTTTATCCAAGAGGAACCCTTGAAATAAATTTCAGAACTTGGGGAACCCCTACAGTTCATCGGGGTCAGTGGAAAAAGTGGCACTTACATTGGTGGTCAGAATGCCCCTCTTACGGATTGATTAAAAGATCACTGATGGCTTGCTATCAGCTCTGCCAAGTTGTAAGCAAGAGTTACTGTCCCCTTTAGGCTGGTTCTAGTTCTGATCCTATTAAAAAAGAAAAGCCATGGATTACCCTGCTTGGTGGCGGTAGGATTAGCAGGCTTGTTCCCCCTCTGCTGGCCCTGCTGGGCCCAATGAATTATCCTTCTGGATGTCAGGGCAGAAGAAGATACGCAGAATGACAGGTTCTTCTCTGGGTCCGGCCCACTTATCCTGTGACATATAAATTGTAACAGTGGTCCCACAAGAGAGAGTCCCATTGCAAAGAAACCCAGAGGGAGTTAGAGGTGGGAGAAAGAGAAGGAGGGGAAGGATGCTATCCACCATTTCCCAGATGTAGAGCAATTGGAACCTGGGTTTTGCCCTGAAGACACCAGCACTGGCCTGCACCTTGGAAGGACTTGTACCTGCATGGAGATACCTGTAAAGGACTTATCTGCTTGGATTACACCATTTTAGGTATGCTGGGGCAGCACTCAAGCATGTAGTTAGAGTTAGGGAACAGGGAAGAATAATGTCTTTATCCGTTGGACTGTGAAATGTCTATTTGCAATTTTCTTAATAAAGAAGCTTGTTTGGCTGGACTTCTCCTATGGATCACAGGAGTGCAATTTGTTTTGCACTCCTGTGACCCTTTTTCAGCAGAGAGCGGGCTGAAGTCCGCTCCCTGCTGACGTCACAGAAATCAGTCGAGGCACCACATCATCCCGACAATGGGAGTCTGGATTCACCAGGTGCCTGGACTGACACCCGTCTCAGCCTCTCAGCGAGCCGCTGAGAGGCTGAGACAGCCGTTCCGCCCCCTCCACAGCTCAGCGCTCCAATGAGCAAGGAGGGAGCAGAGCAGAGAGCTGTGACTGACTGTCTATGGCTCTCTGCTCATGAAGCTCTGAAAACTGAGTGATCGGCGGTGTTCGATCACTCGGTTCTCAGTGTAGAGGCGCTGGGGGGACAGATGGAGCATTGGACCGATGCTGCATCCACCTAGGTAAGTATAAATGGGGTAAAAAAAAAACTACTTGAGTTTAAAGAGGAGTGCCCATCAAAAACAAAAAAAAATTAAGTCAGCAGCTACAAATACTGCAGCTGTTGACTTTTAATTGGACACTTACCTGTCCCAGGGTCCAGCGATGCAGGGAATCGAAGCCCCGCTCGTCTCCCCCTCCGTTCGGCGGCGCCGGCATAGCAACTGTGGGCGCCGGGCTGTGGCTTCACAGCCTGGCACCCACTGCGCATGCGCGAGCGGCGCCGAGCGCCGTGATTGGCCGCTCAGTCACCTGGGACCTGTAATGGGTCCCAGACGATTGACAGGAGGGAGGGAGCAGAGCTGAGCCCTTCCTGTGCCGAGACGGAAGTGATGTCACCAGCCCAGGCACTGAAAGAGGCAGACTACGAGGGACCCCCTAGCAACAGGCATTTAGAGGTGAGTAAAAAAAAATAAAATATCCAAATTTTTTTTTGTATTTTTTTTTTTAGGATTTTTCATGTATGGTTTTTTTTTGGGTGGAACACCACTTTAAGTAAAGTGTTGAAACTTTGTCCTTGCCTGGTCTGAAGTTACTGAAAGGGGTGTAATGTAAATACCTAGCATACATTCACATTCACCGAGTGGGTCTTGAACACATTGGTGTATAAAGACATCGGTGTGGTATTGAGTAATGGTAAGACACAAGCGGAAATGGTGGACATTTCCCAACAGGTAGAAGGGTTGTTAACCCAAACCCCTTGTGTTCCACAAAGGTTCAGGAGGTTACCTCTGGAGGGGCAGGTGATGTTACTGGTAGCTGCAAGGGAGCCTGCTTTCAAGGACCCACAGAAGGGAGACAAACCTGATAATCCTTCCACCACTGAACAAGGTAATCCATGTCTTCTCTTCCTATATGCCTCTCCCCATCTAACTGTTTTTCCATCTTATATAGCTTCTTCCAGGAGTGAAGTTCAACCCACACACACATTGGCCAGGAAACAGGGTCGGTGCACTGTTTGCAAAGTTGCATTGGCTCCAGTACTATTCAGGCACCATCAAAAGGGAGGTCAATCAGCCACGTGTTAAGGAACACCTACCAAACGCTAGAAGAAACCTAGGGTTGCATGGCACCCTGGTTGATAACGGCTGTACTAAAATGTTCCATGAGAAGGACCTGTGCTTGCTTCAAACTTTCAGTCAGTCTGTGCAATCATTTTTGTTGATTTGGCTCCCGCATACCGCCTCACAAAGCCTTGGTTGTGGTATTGTGCCTAATGTGGGTCTCATTACCTACCACATGTAGACTCATAAAAAAAAAGTTCAGGCCACACACTGCTGATCCATATTGCTTCATATGAACTTTTTTGGACAAAGTGGACAAAACACCCCACAGGCTTTTTCATCTTTTTCTGATGTAACAAATCTGGTAAAGAAAGCCTGTGGCGCAAGAGGGATCAGCGGTATGCAGCCTAACCTTTTTTCCAGTCAAGCCGGTTCATATAATTAGAATATTTTGTCATGTAAAATGAAAGCACTTTACGTGTTCCATGACAGCCACCAGGCGTCTGAACAACATAATTTCTTAAGATGAAAAGGATGGCACCAGAAACTACAAACTATAATTTTCAAAATAGTTTCTTTATTGCAATGCATGACCTCACATAAAAACACAAAAACAGCACTTTACATAAAGCTATGTTTTTGGGTCCCCCTATGTGATAGCAGTGGACAGGTGACAGGTCTTTTATATGGAGACTTCAGTGGTATATTAGACCCCTTATTTTCCCTCTGCCATCCACCACAGCTTATCAAGCCCATATTGTGCTTGATTAGCTGCTTCACTGATTACAGTAGCCAAGTCATGACAGCTGAGACCCTGGAAGTGACATAATACACGGGTTCATTAGTCACGGGAGACATAGGGGAACAGAAGTTTCCAGATCTCCTCCAAGTCTCAAAGTCTGAGCAGTTTACCATAGTCCCAGGAGGAATGGGGGAGTCTGGGAACCATCGTGGGCACTCGTGGAGGGAGTTTCAGCTCTGGAGCACTGGTAAAGTGATTGGATGGCCTGAATACGTTTTCCTTAACCACTTGACCTCCGGTAGGTTTTACGCCTTTCATGACCAGAGCATTTTTTGCTATTCAGCACTTTGCTACTTTAACTTTCAATATTTTTATTAAGTTTTCTGAGGGTGATAACAGGAAACATTGTATTATCGGAGTACAAAGAATGCCACACATGTATCAACAAAATTTTACATATACAGTGCCTTGAAAAAGTATTCATACCCCTTGACATTTTCCACATTTTGTCATATTACAACCAAAAACGTAAATGTATTTTATTGGGATTTTATGTAATAGACCAACACAAAATTGTGACGTGGAAGAAAAATAGGTAAATGGTTTTCAAACTCTTATACCAATAAATATGTGAAAAGTGTGGCGTGCATTTGTATTCAGCCGCCCTAAATCAATACTTTGTAGAACCTCCTTTCGCTGCAATTACAGCTGAAAGTCTTTTTGGGGATGTCTCTACCAGCTTTGTACATCTAGAGAGTGACATTTTTGCCCATTCTTCTTTGCAAAATAGCTCAAGCTCTGTCAGATTGGATGGGGAGCGTCTGTGAACAGCAATTTTCAAGTCTTGCCACAGATTCTCAATTGGATTTAGGTCTGGACTTTGACTGGGCCATTCTAACACATGAATATGCTTTGATCTAAACCATTCCATTGTAGCTCTGGCTGTATGTTTAGGGTCGTTGTCCTGCTGGAAGGTGAACCTCCTCCCCAGTCTCAAGTCGTTTGCATGCTAACAGGTTTTCATCTAAGATTGCCCTGTATTTGGCTCCATCCATCTTCCCATCAACTCTGACCAGCTTCCCTGTCCCTGCTGAAGAAAAGCATCCCTACAACATGATGCTGCCGCCACCATGTTTCACGGTGGGGATGGTTTGTTTAGGGCAGTGGTTCTCAACCCCTCTATTGCGGTGACCCCTTGATAAAATTTCCCAAGTTGTGGGGACCCCTAACAGTAAAATTATTTTCGTAGTGTGGGTTGTCAGCACCCAAGGCAAGACAAGTAATTTGCACCCCTAATTTACGGACATTTAGCCCTCCCTGAGTCCCTTCCACTCGTACAGTATTAAAACCCCTTATGCTACATTTTAGGATGTACCACACACTCTCTTTGTTCTCCTTTCTTTCCCTTTTATCTCTCCCTATCCTAATTTCTTGTTTTTTTTCCCCATCCCTCTCTCTAGCCATCTTTCTTATTCTTTAAATTATTCTTTCTCTCCCTTTTCCTTTGTTACTCCCCCTCTTTTGCTCTCCCTTCCATGTATTCTCTATTTTTTTTCCTTTTCTTACTCCTTGGTGGGTGGGGGTAATGGGATGAACGGCAGTGCTGGTGGGGGGTTCTGATCAGCCAACTTAGGTGCTCTTGATCGAGGTCATCTGCTGATCTGAGAACTGTAGTGGGGACTTTTAATGGCAACTATAATCACAGGTAGTGTTACTGACTGTGTCTCCGGCTTCACTGTGCCTCCGACTTTGTGGCGTCTCATAGCAGTGACACTTATGCCGAAATCAGGAGATGGGGTCTCCTCCAGCCCCTCCCACTTTACATTCCTCACCAGTCAGCTGACCTCTAGTCTCTGCCCCCCAGCCATGACGTGAACTGAATGGGCGGCTGCGAAAAGGCTGAGTGAGCGGCCACGGGCTCCAGGAACAGCCCAGCTGGGCGGCCACAGGCGCCAGGGACAGCCCTGCTGGGCGGCCATGAAAAGGCTGGGAGAGTGGTGTGGGCTTCAGGAACAGCCCAGGACTCAGTGACCCCTGGAAAATCATCATTCGACCCCCGAGGGGGTCCCGACCCCCAGGTTGAGAACTACTGGTTTAGAGTGATGTGCAGTGTTAGTTTTTTGTCACACATAGTCTTTTGCTTTTAGGCCAAAAAGTTAAATTTCGGTCTCATCTAACCAGCGTCTAACCACCTTTTTCCACATGTTTGCTGTGTCCCCCACATGGCTTCTTGTAAAAAACTGCAAACGGGACTTTTTATGGCTTTCTTTCAACAATGGCTTTCTTCTTGTCAATCTTCCATAAAGACCAGATTTGTGGAGTGCATGACTAATGCGGCGTACACACGAGCGGACTTGGTCCGGCGGAGTCCGCCAAACAATCCGATCGTGTGTAGGCTCCGGCGGACTTTTTTTTCCCAAAAGTCCGCCGTACCTAGATTTGAAACATGTTTCAAATAGTCCACCGGACTCGCCAGACTCCGTTCCTGACGGAAAGTCCGTTCGTCTGTATGCTGGTCCGACGGACAGGGTATTGCACCTCGCGCTCGCTGCAATAGAAAAAACTAATTTTCCTATTGCGGCGAGCGCGGGGCATAACAGGCCCTTAGGTCTGGTATGGATTTTAAGGGGAACCCCCTATGCCGAAAAAATGGCGTACGGTCCCCCTAAAATCCATGCCAGACCCCGATCCGAGCACGTAGCCCGGCCGGGCAGGAAAGGGGGGGGACGAGCGAGCGCCCCCCCCCTCCTGAACCGAACCAGGCCGCATGCCCTCAACGTGTGACGTTTTAGAGGGTGTGGTCACAGAGTGATGTTGACCACGCCCCCTAAAACATCACAGTCCCAGCATGCCCAGGGACTGTGATGGCATAAGGGGGCGGGGTCACCGCCTATATAAGTCACAGCGGAGTGCTCAGAGCAGTCCAGCCGGAGAGACCGTCGTGTCAACATCTGGAGAAGAGAAGAGGGAAGAAGCCCAGAAGACAAGAAGACAGAAGTCTGGGCCTCCGCTGGCAAAAGAGCGGCATGAAGACAGTGGAGGAGCCAGCAGAAGAACTGGAACACCGGGAGAAGAGGCCAGAGAGAGTGGAGAAGAACCAACCGGACGCCGGGAGAAGAGGAACCGGAGGGACCCCCGAAGCCGAAAGAAGACCCCTGAAGCCGGAGGAAGACCCCCCCGGAGCTGTCTAATAAATTATTTTAAAAACCTGTGTAGTGTGTTTTATTATTGACACTTTTTCCCTAGGTAAATGGGTAGGGGTACCATGTACCCCATACTCATTCACATAGGGTGGGGGGCCGGGATCTGGGGGCCCTCTTATTATAGGGAGCTCCCGGATTCCGATAAGCCCCCTACCCGCAGACCCCGACAACCAATGGCCAGGGTTGTCGGGAAGAGGCCCTTGTCCTCATCAACATGGGGAGTTGCTTTGGGGTGGGGGGGCACCGCCGGGCACCCCCTCCCCCAAAGCACCCACCCCCCATGTTGAGGGCATGCGGCCTGGTAAGGTTCAGGAGGGGGGGCGCTCGCTCATCCCCATCCCCTTTCCTGACCGGCCGGGCTGCGTGCTCGGATCGGGGTCTGGTATGGATTTTAGGGGGGACCCCATGCCATTTTTTCGGCGTAGGGGGTTCCATTTATAATCCATACCAAACTTAAGGGCCTGGTATGCCCCGCGACGGGGCTCGCAAGGTGTCAATCTCGCCAATAAAAGCGGCGAGATTGACTTCCTTTTCTAGTCCCGTCGTACCCGAGTCACGTTCAAAATGAACGGACTTGGCCGTGTGTGGGCGAGTCCGTTCATTCTGAAAGTCTGCCGTAACTCCGGCGAAAGTTCGTCGGAAAGACGGGCGGACCTAGCCTGCTGAAAAGTCTGGTTGTGTGTAGGCAAGTCTGTCTGTTCAGGTAGTCCGCCGGAAAGTCCGTCGGAAAGACCGTCGGACCAAGTCTGCTGGGATGTTCGATCGTGTGTACGAGGCATAATAGTTGTCCTGTGGGGCTTCACAGAACAGCTGAGATTAAATTACACACAGGTGGACTCTATTAATAATTAGGTTACTTTTGAAGGCAATTGGTTCCACTAGATTTTATTAGGGGTATCAGAGTAAAGGGGACTAAATACAAATGCATACCACACTTTTCAGATATTTATTTGTAAAAAAATGTGAAAGCCATTTATCATTTCCCTTCCACTTCACAATTATGTGCCACTTTGTGTTGGTCTATCACATAAAATATATAAGTAATAGGTATTATAAATGGTATACCGCCCTTCACCAAAAACTAATACCTCCACCGCGCCACTATGTTTCACAAACTGAATGTGAATGTGCTCAAAATCAATCTATACAATAACCCACATGGGGAATTGAATTTCCACACCCACTATGAAGAAGCCCCTTTAAATTATAATGCATATACTAAGTATTTAATCGGAGATGTCTGTAAACTGCCCAAATCCTCCCACAGACATCTAGGAAAAAATAAGAGGCGCTTTCAAACAAAAAATCAAGTGTATTAAACACAGTGATGGTGTGACCCTCTACACATGTGTATGTGAACACTAATGCAAAGGTGAAATCTATAAACAAATCTACACAAAATGTATATAGGTGTAAATGTACCAGCCAGATCAGTGGTAAAATATCGATCAACACAGTGATGGTGCGACCCTCTTAATGTGTATAAACCTTACATGCAGTGTAATCTACACTCACCGACTTAATTTGCCAGCACTCTCATGCAAGGCAATAATCGCTTATCTACCATACACCAAGGTAGTAGGATCAATCGTTGTTCCGCGATTGATCCTACTACCTTAATGTATGGTAGATAAGCGATTATTGCCTTGCATGAGAGTGCTGGCAAATTAAGTCGGTGAGTGTAGGTCTTGAGGGAGTGGAATCACTGCACACAAGAGGAGAGGTGGAGGAGACACAACATCACCTGTGCTTTATCAAGATTTATTACCACTTTATTCGGACACATTTTTCTCACGTGTGTGGTCACGTTTTATTGTGGACTGATTTATATTTTTGAAGTTAATTTGTATTTTGTATTTTTTATTTTTGGATATATTTGGTAATATATTTTCTGCATGTACAGCATGATATGAAGTGGCAGGATAGGTTTTATCACTGGAAATGTATTGAGATATGTATTTCCTAAGATTACACTGCATGTAAGGTTTATACACATTAAGAGGGTCGCACCATCACTGTGTTGATCGATATTTTACCACTGATCTGGCTGGTACATTTACACCTATATACATTTTGTGTAGATTTGTTTATAGATTTCACCTTTGCATTAGTCTCCGATTAAATACTTAGTATATCACATAAAATACCAATAAAATACATTTACGTTTTTAGTTGTAACATGACAAAATGTGGAAAATTTCAAGGGGTATGAATACTTTTTCAAGACACTGTGTTCTATTGTGCACAATCAAATCATCAGAACAGCACTGCGCTACTTTACCTGACAATTGCGCGGTCATGCAACACTGTGTTTATCATTTTTTTCACACAAACAGAGCTTTCTTTTGGTGGTAGTTGATCACCTCTGGGGTTTTTATTTTTTGCGATATAAAAGAAATTCTGAAAAAAAAAACAATTTTCTGCTTTTGGTTATAAGACATATTCAATAAAAAAAAATCTAAATTTATTAATACATTTTGGATAAACTGTATTCTGCTACATGTCTTTGGTAAAAAAATCCCAATTAGTGTATATTAATTGGTTTGTGCCAAAGTTATAACATCTACAAACAACGGTGTATATATACTAGAATTTACGCAGCTATAGATGCTATAATGTAATATCGTTGATCAGCGACCTTATAGCATGACTGTGATAAGGTGGCTGGCATTCTGGTGGTAACAGACACTATCTGGTAGGGTCAATGCCTGACACTGACATTGCTAGTGACACTAATACAGTGATTAGTGATAACACTGTACTAATGACAGGCTGGAAAAGGGGTTAACATCTAGGGGCAATCAAGGGTTAACTGTGTGCCTAACAATGTGTAATGCGTACTGCTTTTACTTAACTATCTGGCTGTTTCAGAAACGGCCAGATCACTTTTCACAGTACACAAAGTTGTGTGCTTTTGTAAAAAGTTCTGTGTTTTTGTGTGTGATTGGACACAGCCGATCAGCTAACTTCAGCCAAATTCATTGGCTGTAATCAGCTGCCAAACTTGTGCTGTGTCCAATCACTGCTCGGGTCAGCAGGGGGCACGCGCATGCATGCCCCAAACGCGAAAGAAAGCCAGTGACATATAGGTACATTGTCCAGCCTGCCTGTGCCGCTCACTCGCAGTAAAACTACTGTGGGAGGGTAACAAGTAATTAAAGCCAGGATCTTGTTTTAACATCGTGTATACCGGCTGGCGTGATCGTGTCACTCTCATTAGCCCAATCAGACTGATGCCGTCCGTGGTGACGAAACACGTTAGGTTGGGCCAACAAGAGTGATGCGATCACGGCAGCTGGGGCCCGGAAGTGGACATGCAACACGAGGAAAGAATCAGGACGCTTGTGTATTGATATTATAAAACCGCTTGTTTGTCATATTGGCCTTGTGAGTAGTTTTAACCTTTTTTATTAAATTGGTTTGAACAAAAAACTTCACCATGAGAGCTCTTTTGTTTTTTTTTTCTTGACCTGGATGGATTCCATTTGAGTGTTTATATAGGGAGTTGCTGTCTGGAGGACTGATGATTCCCTTACCGCATGGAGTATACGCAAAGCTTGTTCGGCCATGCGTTATAGGTGGTCAAACATTCTGGTAAAGTGCATCTGTTCACCAGAGCGTGTTTGTCTGGTGGAGGCTTTTTCACTTCGTTTGCTAGCAAGCAATGGCGGCCCGTAATGCAGGGCATGATAGCGAATTAATATTCGCTCCTGTCTTCCTGATTCTCCTCACGGCCAATCAGGAAGCGTGTCCTGATACCCATCACCTGATTGGCTGAGAGGAGAAGCGATCCTATTGGCCGCCTAGGAGGAGGGAGGAGACGCACGCCACCATGATGCTGAGGAGGAGGAGATACAGGGGAAGCCGCCGCTCGCTGCCCGGCAGAAGCGCTGACCGCGACTACGATGGGTTAAGTGCGAGGCTGGTGACCAACTGGGGGGGGAGGGTGCAGGTGACCCGTCTGACCGCCACTGCCTTCATGCATAAAATGCATGTAGGTAGAAAACCTTCAGCCTTTACAACCACTTTACGGAGACCTTTGCATGTCTTCACTGTATGCATACTTGTCCAGAGATAACTAGACTGAAAGAGTTCTCAGAAAGAGGTGAAAAATGACAACCCACATATTTCCCTCAGAACAGAATTCTTTTAGTTCCTTGTTGAAGTCAAATGAAGTCATTCTTCACAAACAAGTTCTGTGTTTTTCCAGCAGGCAACTAAATCTCACATGTAGTTGCAGCATAACATTAGGCAGAACCATACGAGGGTCTGATAGGAGAATTAAATCCAGCTCTCTTAGCAGAGCTAATCAAATTGTCTCTGAATGTGTTCCATTACCACTTCCACTGCACAAATGTACTTGTATGAAAAGCTTCTGCGCTGGAGGAGAAAAATGCATTTCCATCCCCACCATCTACATTAGCATCCCACCTGTACCAGCTCCAATAGACCTAATTCATACACAATCCAATTGAAAATCCATCATTGTGTGTCTGCTGGCTACTAATGTATTGAGCAGACCCCTAGAAGAGAGATTGGCTTTTCTCCAGAGAACACTGAAAGAAAACTCCAGACGACTCAACACAAAAGACGACAACAAAAATGTAAGAAAAGCGATTGTAGCAGTGTCTGCTTTTTATATTTAAATGGCTCTTTTGGAGGAAACAAAAAAAAAAAAAAATACTTTTTCCATAAAGTTTGTAGCAAAAATTTACAATGTGGCTGAATGCCTGTGGATACCTGACCATCAAACTTTTGGTTAACATCAAACTCCAAAACCATGGCCATTTAATATGGAGTTACTTTCCCCTCATCTTTGCAGCTATAACGGCCTCCACTTTTCTTGGAAGGTTTTCTACAAGACTTTGTAGTGTCTGTGGGAATTTGTGCCTATTCAGCCATAAGGGCATTTGTGAGGTCGGGTATGATTTGGGACAAGAAGACTCGAAATCAAGTTTCCAGTTCAGCCTAAAGGTGTCCAATGGGGTCCAATGGGCTCCCAATTTCACTTATCCCTGTGTAGTGCTACCCCCCTAGGAGCTGCTGGATGGGATGGGTCCACTGTTCTTTGCCACCACCTTTTCAAGAGCCTCAGCCCCTTTGACACACTATGCTGACTGTACAAACATACAATATCACAGGAAATCACCAAAAGTAATTCTTAGCACCCAATAGTAGTGCTACATCAAAGAAGACAAGCACCAAACTAGGTAGTAAAGGCAAATCTAATATATGGTTTCCCAATAAGGTTGGTAACTAGCCAAGCATAAAATGGATTAACAATTGTAATAACACAATTTAGCATACAAACTGATTAGCAGTAAGAACTAAGCATAGGATGACATTTGGCATCCAGATCAGAAAAAAAATGTACACAGGCCTAGATAATTTTCATTGACACCTAAGGCTCGGTTCACACGGGGGCGACTTGTCAGGCGACCTAGCCGCCTGACAAGTCGCCTCCCGTTCTGTACAATGGAACCGTTCTAATCGGAGCGACGCAAGTCACTCCGACTTAGAAGAAAGGTTCCTGTACTACTTTGGGGGCGACTTGCATAGACTTCTATACAGAAGTCGTCTTGCAAGTCGCCCCGGCAGTCGTGTGTAGGTCGCCTCGGTGAGGCAACCCGCAAGTCGTGCCGCCTCTGGTGTGAACCGAGGCTTAGGTCAACAAAGGAACCTCCCACCTTTTGTCAGGAGGGATGAGGTTATCTTGTTTATTGGCCATTAATGCAGATATGGCCTACCTGGGTGTATCAGTAGGCGAGTACAGCTTGCCCCCTACCACATTTGTAGTAAGGAGGGCCAGCTTATCATTAGTCTGTCTTTTCTTCCTCACTGTTTTCTTCATCTCTGTTTAGAACAGTGTCCTAAAACTGTCTTAAAACTGAGTTAGTGGGTGGGGTCTGCAAGAAACCGTTCAAGTGGGGGCCAGCATGAGTTTGTAAGGACATCCAAACTGCTTCCGCTATGGGCAAGAGATGATTTCAGTGCCATATCTTTAATGAGCCTGTCATCCCTTCTGGGCAATTCTGATATGGCGGCAGCCCGGGCAGCTGTTTGCAGACTATAAAAGGTTGAGACTTCCAGCGGTCAGCTAGTTTGTGCTTCCCTAGAACACTCAGATTTCTCAGCAATACTCTGTCCCTAGGCTGCTAGTTTTGTATTCTTCTTTTAAGGTCAAAGTTTGCTTTTTTTTCGTTGAACCTGGGCATTGGAGCCAATTTTCAAATTCTTTCTTATGTGATCTAATCTGTATCTACATAAGATTATTGACATTTCATCTAAAGAAGTGCCAAAGGCCAGATTGACAGGTAGTTGAGCTTGCTTCCTAAACAATAGCAGATACGGTAAATAGCCTGTAGCATTGTTTTCAGTGCTATTATAAACATGTACTATGGGGCGACATAGTGGTGCAGTGGGTAGCACTTTCACCTAGCAGTAAGAAGGATCACTGGTTCGAAGCCCAACCACGACACTACCTGCCTGGAGTTTGCATGTTCTCCCTGTGCCTGCGTGGGTTTCCTCCGGGTACTCCGGTTTCCTCCCACACTCCAAAGACATGCTGGTAGGTTAATTGGATCCTGTCTAAATTGTCCCTAATATGTATGAATGTGAGTTAGGGACCTTAGATTGTAAGCTCCTTAAGGGTAGGGACTGATGTGAATGTACAATGTATATGTAAAGCGCTGCGTAAATTGACGGCGCTATATAAGCACCTGAAATAAATAAATAAAAAATAAATAAATGTACTACAGCTGAAATGTGCCTATTCCAATGCTGTTTCTTTTCGGCCAAGAGAGTCCCAAGCATATCTAGAAGGGCGCAGTTGAATCGCTGCAGCTGGGGATCCCCTTGAGAATAATAAGGGGTTGTTATGGATTTCTGAATACCTAGCAGATCTAACAGTCCTTTAATGAGCTTAGTCTCTTTCTTGATCAGAATAGATACGCTGAGGCAGGATATAGTGGACAAAAAACATTTCCACAGGAACTTTGGCTATAGTTGAGGCTTGTTGATCTTTGGTCAGGAACGCCTGGGTGTACCAGTTAAAGTGGTCAGTTCCTACCAGGACATTTCCTTGCCCACTCAAGTCAGTCTCCAGACAAAGGAAATCAATGCAGACCAATTCCATTGGTCCTTGACTTTGGAGATGGCCCATGAGTGCACCTTTGGGAACTAGTTTATCTGAGAACTTGTTCAAAACAGGTTCAGCAGCTTGTACCTTTTACTTTCTTCTTAATCTGGTTTTGTGGTTAGAACTTTCTAGTTAAGATCCTGGAAGATTGGTGTGCATTGCCCTCATGACGTTGGATGCCTGATGCAGAATGCCAAAGAAGGCATGTTGGCTTGCTGCTCAAAAACAGGGAGGCCCCCTGTACTGTTCTGAACCCCTTCTGTTGTTTACTTGCATCTTTAAACTTGGAATTGGCTGTTGTAGGTGGGCATCCAGTTGCTGTAACCTTCTGGAGTTTCCCACCAGATTTCTGGGTAGCAGCTTCTGTAGTATTTTCAAAACTTCAGGATAACAGCTTTTGTAGCTCCATCCTTTGTAGTGTCCGGTGGAGTTCTTCCACTTGTCCCAGTACTTTGAGGTGCCCTGCCTCTCCACAATCGTAGCACTTTCTTCCTGATGAAGTCACCACTCTGTCAACTTCAAAGTTTTTCCCGGTCTTTCCTCTTGAGCTCAGAATGATCACTATCCCTTGCATATCAGTCAGTGATTTCTGCATTCATGCTTGAGTCTGTACTACTTGCCCACAGTCTTCTGGACTTCGCAGAAAGTTTGTTGTAAAGTAGTCTGTGACTAGACCATCTGGATTATGGCTTGAGTAAGGGCCTCAATAGTTGGGGAGACCTCAGCCTCAACATCCGCCTCTACAATGATACTGGCTCGGGTGATGGAGGCTGCAGGGCCTTGCTTGTGTCCTTTTGTCCTTTCAGACATCTGAGTCTTGGCAGGGATCAAAGCTTTCTCCTGCCTAATTGTCTTTTTCATTTTGGAATAGGTCAGTGGGTCACTCTGATCCCTCACCTGAAGCTTAAGCATGATTGGATCTAGAGGTTGTGCTCCTTTCAGAACTTAGTTGGTAAAGCTTTACTCACAGCCTCTACCTCCACCCCACCTTTTATGATGATATGATCTTGTCTAGATGTGTGACGAAGACTGGGAGCTTCTCGTCCTCTTGCTAATACGTGTAATCAAAGAGGAAGATTAGCTTTTCACAGTTCTCCACCGTACCATAGATTTCTTGGAGGGCCTCTAAGCATTAGGTGGCCATGCATCCTGGTTTGTCTCATTTCAAGTTTTGGATAACATCTGAAGCTGGTGCCCATGGGCTCTCAACTATTCTCTCTTTGTCATATCGGCTACTTTCCACTCTTCGAATGCTGGTACAGGTTCATCAATCCAGGTGTGTCTGACATTTTCAGCTGGATCAGGTGAGCTTCTGCTTCATTAGTTAGCTGAAGGTTAACCCCTTGCAAACTGAAAGGAATCCCTTTTTTCGGTGCATGAGGTGCTTTGATTTGTCTGCACATTGAGGATAAGCACCTGTTGGTCTGGGAACTAGGGCCACTAGTGCCTGTCTGATCTGTTCTTCATTCTATTAATTCCCCGACACTTCAATCACTACACACAACTCTGGTCGACCATTTTGCTCTTGACACCACTCAACAGCTGCAGCAGGATCCATGTCAACTTCTTATGGCTTGTTATCTAGGGTACTGGCATTCAGATCATAGGAAATCCTGGATGAGCCCCAACATGCAGCACTACCCCCATAGGAGCCACTGATTCGGATGGGTCCACCGTTCTTTGTCTCGACCCTTTCAAGAACCTCAGCCCCTCTTACACACCAGGTAGAGTGTACAAACATACAATATCACAGAAATTTACCAAAAGTAATACTTAGCACCCAGCAGTAGTGATACATCAAAGAAAACAGGCAACAAACCAGGTAATAAAAACAAACCTAATATACTGTCACCCAATAGGGTTGGTAACTAGGCAAGCAAAAAATGGACTAACAATGGTAATAACACAATTTAGTAGTGATTAGGCATAAGATGATATTTGGCATCCAGATTAGCATAAACAGTAGCAAGGCCACCTCAAGTGCAGCAGTGGGCAGTAGTAAAGTTTAATCTGAGTGTTGGAACTATACTGCCAGAGCACATTTATGGCAGTGATGCTAGCCCTAGACCGACTGGGTATTTACTGACAAAAGGAAAGGAGAATGGTAGGAGAGGGTGCAGGGGAACAAGGGGGGGCTTGCAGAATATTTATTACAGGAGGGCAGTCCTTTGAGATGTTCCTCTGCTAACTATCATTGGAGCCCTTTAAAAGCATCTTTGCACTTAACAACTGTCCCAGCTAACCTTCAAGCAGTATAAGTAAGTATAGGTACGGTATAGTCTCAGTACAGGTGCAAGGTACATGTGGTTCAAATAATAAAAAGGTTCAGTATAATGCGGTATAGGGTTGGTATAGGCGCAGTCTAAGTTTGGCATAAGTGTGGTATAGAGTGCAGTATATGTGCGGTATAGATTGTTTACACTTGGTGTCCTGCTCTTGGCAGGTCAGTCCCTGCTAGCAGTATCAGCCATGGGCAAATAGCCCTCTCACCAGTCCCTGGGATGCTGCAGTGGCCTCTCGCTGTGTGTTGTATCTTCTTGTGTCTTCTTTTCTTGTCTTGAACTGATTAGCTACTTCTGCTTCTTCTCCCTCACCCAGTCTGTGCTGTGCTGTACAGGGACTGCAAAAGGCTGCAACCAGGTCAAATTCAGGTACTTGCACTGCTTGCATTTAAAAAAAAAATACATCTAAAGTGGTTGTAAACCCTTACATATACCCAATAAAGTGACTAGCTTCAGGTGATACACAGAGATTAAACAAATCGCCCTACATATGTTGTACCTGCAGTCTTCTCTCCTCTACATCCCTTCAAAGTCCGAATTTATAAAACTTGTCTACGCTTTCCGAAATCAGGGAGCGAGGAGCTGAAATTACACTCTACCGATCTCAGTGAGGAGAGCTGATTGGAGGGAAGGGACACACCCCCTTCATATGGCACACAGAAACAGAACTGAGGCTGACAATCATAGGCTGTGTGCTGGAGCTCCCTCCCCTGTCACCTTTTTTTCTCTTGGTGTCAGGAAAACTTGTCAGAAGTGGCCATAGGTGTGCGCAGCCTATTGCATTAGGGTGTGCACCCCAAAGCTCAAACACATAATACCGATCGCTCACGATGAAAGGGAAGGGGCCGGTAAGTTACATATTTACCGGCCCCTTCCCCTACTCACCCTAAAACATCCCCACAGCAACAGCCGGAGGGAGAGGAGAGTTGGGAAGCCGGCAGCACTGTCAGGGGAAGGAGGGGGGAGCCAGGGCAGTAGGGAGGGATCTGTGCTGCACAGTGTGATTAGGGTGTGCCTGGGCACACCTGGCACACCCTGTGCGCACGCCTATGGAAGTGACTCATGCTGATAGCAGGGGAACGAAGCAGAAGAGAGAAATGACACTTAGTGCTCTAGATTGAGACAACTACACACTATAAAGGGATATGCTTTGTTCATATTTAATGTCTAAGGTTTACAACCACTTTGTTGATGTTTAAATGACTATAGAGCTGCATTAATTTACGTCTTTTACATCTGCCTGGAGTTCGGCTTTAAATAAAGGTTGTGGATCTTGAATTCTCACATAAAGAGACCGCGTACAGAAAGAGTCTTGTAACATCTTGCAAATAAGCTATTACTCAGAGAATTCTGCAAAACAGGAGGGAATGGAATTTATTGCTGCCAAAGGGTCTTTCAGCTGCTGGCGCTGGAGATGTAAACAGAATCATAATCCAGCGATGGGAGAATTTGCAGGAGATGTAAGTACGCGAGTTAACTGAGATCATCCTACTAGCCCCGCTACTAGAACAGCATGCATCTGAACAGCTCAGACCTGTGTACTGCTGGGGGCTCGTGCACAAGGCTCTCTCTACCTTGAGCTGGCCTTGGTGGTTGGGTCCTGGCGCTGACTGGCAATCTGGCAAACTTGGCAGCCGATGGAGGGGCTGTTGTGTTTGTAATAATTAATCTGTGAGCCTGTGGGAGTTCTTGTAGTCTGCCCAGCTCCAAATCCTGTTTTGATAAAGCACTCTCCGCCCTTGGCTCCTTATACTGTACCGATTTCAATGTGTCACAATATCAATTTTGTCCCCGGTGACAACTAACTAGAGACAGAATCATTACGAGTGGATTGATAAAGCAGTGAATGTGACTTTCACCAAACATTCTCTGGTGGTTAATCCATCACTGTCATTTAAAACCTATAGTTGAGGAGAGTAGAAAAATAGCGCTGGAGCCTCTCTGGCATTGCTAACTTAAAGTTTTGGTTTTTTTTAAATTTAAAAATAAGAAACATGTTATACTTACCTGCTCTGTGTAATGGTTTTGCACAGAGCAGCCTGGATCCTCCTCTTCTCGGGTCCCTCACCGGCGCTCCTGGCCCCTCCCTCCTGCTGAGTGCCCCCAAGCAGCTTGCTATGGGGGCATCCAAGGCAAGCCGCTGCTCTGGCTGTCCATTCAGACATGGCTCGGCCTCGCCCCCTCGTTCTCCTCATTTGCCCACAGACTTTGCATGACAGCAGCAGGAGCCAATGGCGCCCTCTGCTGTGTCTCAGCGAATCAGGAGAAGTCCTGGCCAGCCAAAGTTCTCGTGCAATATCGCAGGATGAAGATGGGGCTGGCTCAGGTGAATATTAGGGGGATTAGGTTTGCTGCTGCACAAAGAAGGTTTTTTATTTTAACTCTTAGACGCCGGCCATACGCAAATATGGGGCCTCTTGGCGCCTGATCCTTAGCGCAGAGGGGCCGGCATATTTGCGTGAATTGCTGCCTATACACCTGTGCTGAGAGCGCATGTGCTGCGGGCTCCCAGCACAGTTACCGTCACCTAACCCAATGTTTCTCAACTCCAGTCCTCAAGTACCCCCAATAGGTCATGTTTTCAGGCTTTCCATTATTTTTCACAGGTCATTTGATCAGTTTCACTGCCTTAGTAATTACCACAGCCATTTCATCTGAGGGAAATCCCAAAAACATGAACTGTTGGGGGACTGGAGTTGAGAAACATTGGCCTAACCAAAAGCTCCCGAACACTCATTGCGATCAGGAGCTTTCGGACCATAGGACCGCCGTGACAGCCAATCACGGCGGTCACGTGATCTCAAGCCGTGCCCCGCCTCCCGGCGTCATAAACCTCTCGGCGCTAAGAGCTTAATGCATAGAATGCATTCTGCCTTTAGAACCACTTTAAAGGGTTAGTTCACAATTTTTCGAAAAAAAATATAAGGTGAACTAACACTGTACAACCTCCACACGACCTGGTCCACGCTGTACTTACCTCCTATGGGTGATGAGCTGTCAACACCCCAGTAGCTGGTGCAGGGGTCTGGGCATTTCAAATCCCCATTCTTCTCCCTCTTCCTTGTGCAGAGCCTCCTGGGATGTATCAGATTGATTCAAGGTGATGGCACTGGCCGATCAGAATCAATCTCGTCTGTCCCGGAAGCACTGCACAGAGAAGAGTGGGGATTCTGAATCCCTGGACTGCTGGAATGGCAGCTCATCAACCCCAGAGGTACATACAGCAGGGTCCACAGAGGGGGTGGGGAGGGTTTTTGTCCAGTGTTAGCTCACCTTTTCATTTTTTCTGTAAAAGTGAGCTAACACTTTAACAAGGCATTCCAGGTATGGATATTATCTACATAGTGAAGTAATAAAAAAAAAAAAATCTATATTTCTCCCACTTTCTCCTCAAAGATGTGTGGTTTATCCTGTCAATCTGCAGGCTACATCAGATAACCAGGGATGATCAATCGCTCACTCACCAGTACTATTTACCAGCTACGGGCCTAACACACACATTAGCAATACAATAAACCTTAACCACTTAAGGACCGCCTCACGCCGATGTACGTCGGCAAGGCGGCATGGGCAGGCAAAATCACGTACAGGGTACGTGATTTGCCTCCCGCGGGTGGGGGGTCCGATCGGACCCCCCCCCCGCCGCCCGAGGCGGTCCCGTTCTGTCCCCCGGCGATCAGAGACGAGGGGGAGGCCATCCGTTCGTGGCCCCCCCCTCGCGATCGCCGCCGGCCAATGGGAACACTCCTTTGCTGCTGTATGCTAAACAGCAGCAAAGGAAGTGATGTCATCTCCCCTCGGGTCGGTATTTTCCGTTCCGGCCCGAGGAGAGAAGACATCTATGTGAGTGCACCAACACTACACACACAGTAGAACATGCCAGGCATACAAAACACCCCGATCCCCCCCCCGATCGCCCCCCGATCCCCCCCCAATCACCCCCCAATCACCCCCCCCCCCCCTGTCACAAACTGACACCAGCAGGTTTTTTTTTTTTTTTTTTTTTTTTTTTCTGATTACTGCTAGGTGTCAGTTTGTGACAGTTACAGTGTTGGGACAGTTACTGTTACCCCCCTGTAGGTCTAGGGTACCCCCCTAACCCCCCCTAATAAAGTTTTAACCCCTTGATCACCCCCTGTCACCAGTGTCGCTAAGCGATCATTTTTCTGATCGCTGTATTAGTGTCGCTGGTGACGCTAGTTAGTGAGGTAAATATTTAGGTTCGCCGTCAGCGTTTTATAGCGACAGGGACCCCCATATACTACCTAATAAATGTTTTAACCCCTTGATTGGCCCCTAGTTAACCCTTTCACCACTGATCACCGTATAACCGTTACGGTTGACGCTGGTTAGTTCGTTTATTTTTTATAGTGTCAGGGCACCCGCCGTTTATTACCGAATAAAGGTTTAGCCCCCCGATCGCCCGGCGGTGATATGCGTCGCCCCAGGCAGCGTCAGATTAGCGCCAGTACCGCTAACACCCACGCACGCAGCATGCGCCTCCCTTAGTGGTATAGTATCTGATCGGATCAATATCTGATCCGATCAGATCTATACTAGCGTCCCCAGCAGTTTAGGGTTCCCAAAAACGCAGTGTTAGCGGGATCAGCCCAGATACCTGCTAGCACCTGCGTTTTGCCCCTCCGCCCAGGCGAGCCCAGCCCACCCAAGTGCAGTATCGATCGATCACTGACACTTACAAAACACTAAACGCATAACTGCAGCGTTCACAGAGTCAGGCCTGATCCCTGCGATCGCTAACAGTTTTTTTGGTAGCATTTTGGTGAACTGGCAAGCACCAGCACCAGCCCCAGGCAGCGTCAGGTTAGCGCCAGTACCGCTAACACCCACGCACGCACCATACACCTCCCTTAGTGGTATAGTATCTGAACGGATCAATATCTGATCCGATCAGATCTATACTAGTGTCCCCAGCAGTTTAGGGTTCCCAAAAACGCAGTGTTAGCGGGATTAGCCCAGATACCTGCTAGCACCTGCGTTTTGCCCCTCCGCCCAGGCGAGCCCAGCCCACCCAAGTGCAGTATCGATCGATCACTGTCACTTACAAAACACTAAACGCATAACTGTAGCGTTCGCAGAGTCAGGCCTGATCCCTGCGATCGCTAACAGTTTTTTTGGTAGCATTTTGGGGAACTGGCAAGCACCAGCCCCAGGCAGCGTCAGATTAGCGCCAGTACCGCTAACACCCACGCACGCACTGTACACCTCCCTTAGTGGTATAGTATCTGATCGCATCAATATCTGATCCAATCTGATCTATACTAGCGTCCCCAGCAGTTTAGGGTTCCCAAAAACGCAGTGTTAGCGGGATCAGCCCAGATACCTGCTAGCACCTGCGTTTTGCCCCTCCGCCTGGCCCAGCCCAGCCCACCCAAGTGCAGTATCGATCGATCACTGTCACTTACAAAACTCTAAACGCATAACTGCAGCATTCGCAGAGTCAGGCCTGATCCCTGCGATCGCTAACAGTTTTTTTGGTAGCGTTTTGGTGAACTGGCAAGCACCAGCGGCGTAGTACACCCCGGTCGTAGTCAAACCAGCACTGCAGTAACACTTGGTGACGTGGCGAGTTCCATAAGTGCAGTTCAAGCTGGTGAGGTGGCAAGCACAAGTAGTGTCCCGCTGCCACCAAAAAGACAAACACAGGCCCGTCGTGCCCATAGTGCCCTTCCTGCTGCATTCGCCAATCCTAATTGGGAGCCCACCACTTCTGCAGCGCCCGTACTTCCCCCATTCACATCCCCAACCAAATGCAGTCGGCTGCATGAGAGGCATTTTTATGTCCTCCCGAGTACCCCTACCCAACGAACCCCCCCAAAAAAGATGTTGTGTCTGCAGCAAGCGCGGATATAGGCGTGACACCCGCTATTATTGTCCCTCCTGTCCTGACAATCCTGGTCTTTGCATTGGTGAATGTTTTGAACGCTACCATACACTAGTTGAGTATTAGCGTAGGGTACAGCATTCCACAGACTAGGCACACTTTCACAGGGTCTCCCAAGATGCCATCGCATTTTGAGAGACCCGAACCTGGAACCGGTTACAGTTATAAAAGTTAGTTACAAAAAAAGTGTAAAAAAAAAATATATATATATGAAATAAAAAAAAATAGTTGTCGTTTTATTGTTCTCTCTCTCTCTATTCTCTCTCTCTATTGTTCTGCTCTTTTTTACTGTATTCTATTCTGCAATGTTTTATTGTTATTGTTATTGTTATTGTTATTGTTATTATGTTTTATCATGTTTGTTTTTCAGGTATGTAATTATTTATACTTTACTGTTTACTGTGCTTTATTGTTAACCATTTTTTTGTCTTCAGGTACGCCATTCACGACTTTGAGTGGTTATACCAGAATGATGCCTGCAGGTTTAGGTATCATCTTGGTATCATTCTTTTCAGCCAGCGGTCGGCTTTCATGTAAAAGCAATCCTAGCGGCTAATTAGCCTCTAGACTGCTTTTACAAGCCGTGAGAGGGAATGCCCCCCCCCACCGTCTTCCGTGTTTTTCTCTGGCTCTCCTGTCTCAACAGGGAACCTGAGAATGCAGCCGGTGATTCAGCCAGCTGACCATAGAGCTGATCAGAGACCAGAGTGGCTCCAAACATCTCTATGGCCTAAGAAACCGGAAGCTACGAGCATTTTATGACTTAGATTTCGCCGGATGTAAATAGCGCCATTGGGAAATTGGGGAAGCATTTTATCACACCGATCTTGGTGTGGTCAGATGCTTTGAGGGCAGAGGAGAGATCTAGGGTCTAATAGACCACAATTTTTTCAAAAAAGAGTACCTGTCACTACCTATTGCTATCATAGGGGATATTTACATTCCCCGAGATAACAATAAAAATGATTAAAAAAAAAAATATGAAAGGAACAGTTTAAAAGTAAGATTAAAAAAGCAAAAAAATAATAAAGAAAAAAAAAAAATAAAAAAAAAGCACCCCTGTCGCCCCCTGCTCTCGCGCTAAGGCGAACGCAAGCGGCGGTCTGTCGTCAAACGTAAACAGCAATTGCACCATGCATGTGAGGTATCACCGCGAAGGCCAGATCGAGGGCAGTAATTTTTCCAGTAGACCTCCTCTGTAAATCTAAAGTGGTAACCTGTAAAGGCTTTTGAAGGATTTTAAACATGTATTTATTTTGTTGCCACTGCACGTTTGTGCGCAATTTTAAAGCATGTCATGTTTGGTATCCATGTACTCGGCCTAAGATCATCTTTTTTATTTCATCAAACATTTGGGCAATATAGTGTGTTTTAGTGCATTAAAATTTAAAAAAGTGTGTTTTTTCCCCAAAAAATGCGTTTGAAAAATCGCTGCGCAATTACTGTGTGAAAAAAAAAAAATGAAACACCCACCATTTTAATCTGTAGGGCATTTGCTTTAAAAAAATATATAATGTTTGGGGGTTCAAAGTAATTTTTTTGCAAAAAAAAATAACTTTTTCATGTAAACAATAAGTGTCAGAAAGGGCTTTGTCTTCAAGTGGTTAGAAGAGTGGGTGATGTGTGACATAAGCTTCTAAATGTTGTGCATAAAATGCCAGGACAGTTCAAAACCCCCCCAAATGACCCCATTTTGGAAAGTAGACACCCCAAGCTATTTGCTGAGAGGCATGTCGAGTCCATGGAATATTTTATATTGCGACACAAGTTGCGGGAAAGAGACAAATTTTTTTTTTTTTTTTTTTTTTTTTGCACAAAGTTGTCACTAAATGATATATTGCTCAAACATGCCATGGAAATATGTGAAATTACACCCCAAAATACATTCTGCTGCCTCTCCTGAGTAGGGGGATACCACATGTGTGAGACTTTTTGGGAGCCTAGCCGCGTACGGGACCCCGAAAACCAAGCACCGCCTTCAGGCTTTCTAAGGGCGTGAATTTTTGATTTCACTCTTCACTGCCTATCACAGTTTCGGAGGCCATGGAATGCCCAGGTGGCACAAAACCCCCCCCAAATGACCCCATTTTGGAAAGTAGACACCCCAAGCTATTTGCTGAGAGGTATAGTGAGTATTTTGCAGACCTCACTTTTTGTCACAAAGTTTTGAAAATTGAAAAAAGAAAAAAAAAATGTTTTTTCTTGTCTTTCTTCATTTTCAAAAACAAATGAGAGCTGCAAAATACTCACCATGCCTCTCAGCAAATAGCCTACCCTAGTACCCTAGTTTGTAGACGCTATAACTTTTGCGCAAACCAATAAATATACGCTTATTGACATTTTTTTTACCAAAGACATGTGGCCGAATACATTTTGGCCTAAATGTATGACTAAAATTTAGTTTATTGGATTTTTTTTATAACAAAAAGTAGAAAATATCATTTTTTTTCAAAATTTTCGGTCTTTTTCCGTTTATAGCGCAAAAAATAAAAACCGCAGTGGTGATCAAATACCATCAAAAGAAAGCTCTATTTGTGGGAAGAAAAGGACGCAAATTTCGTTTGGGTACAGCATTGCATGACCGCGCAATTAGCAGTTAAAGCGACGCAGTGCCAAATTGGAAAAAGACCTCTGGTCCTTAGGCAGCATAATGGTCCGGGGCTCAAGTGGTTAACACATACATATATCAGACAAAAATCTCACCAGATTTTGCGCGTCCGCTCACTGATGAAATATTTCATAGAACTTTCAGGACCATTCAAGCAGGGCTTCCGAATTCACGAACCAGCGCAAATCTTTGTCCACAGTAGAGCAGGCCCTCCGTTCTAGGTGTAGTTGACTCCTTATCTTATAGGGACTCAAGACAAAAATACATTAGGGTTTGGATTCTGTGCAGAAGTAAATTACACACGCCTTCTGGGGTGCCAATTGAAGTAAAATGTACAATAAATGTCTATAAAAACTCTGAGCACATGTTACTGCTGATATCACAATAATACAAGATTAGCTATGAAAACCAAGCACACGGCTTAATAAAACCAAAATCTTATTTATTTCCCAAGAGAATAGGAAAACGCTAACAAGAAAGTCCTATTTAGATATTACAAACATATACCAACAATACACATCACATCAGAATATCAAATACAAGAATCAAAGATACCTATCACAAGGCTCTCGGCGAGACTTGCTTCTTCGAGCTGAGCTCAGATGACCAAGAGACCAGATCTCTCCCTAGCTCAGTCTTTTATACTTCGATCATACCATTCAAACCCAACCCCAGTGCCATCCCATTTAGACTTTTAACAAATCAGCATTTATTGGGGCAGTACTTATCAACAGATTATATTACTGTCTGTCCTGCTGTACTTTAGCCTCTAGAGGGCAGAGCTTGTCCATGAATCGCCACTATCCGACCTGGGTGAAATCTTCATAGACATCTGAGTCTTTGATCTTCTGTAGCTCAACCCGTCATCTTGGCAGCAGTGGCTCTCTTTGAAGCTTGTAATCACACATGTCACACCAGGTGGGCTTGAGCCAAGCCCTTGTCATTCTGATATGCTACAAAGCTTTGATGTGTAATTGGTTACATTCCAACTTGGGGCCATCTGCCTGTATCAGCTAGGAAATGAAATACCATAAATATATTAAATCATGTTGAATTCCAACACATAGCTACATTGGTCTAGTCTATGTATATACCAGACCTGCCCAATGCCCCTGGACGCTGGAAATTACTGAAGTAGACACCGCTACTCCAGTGATTTCCACTTGCTTCTGGGTTCCACACTGAACGGCTGCCCTGCTGTATTGTGAACACAGGAGGTCTGTTACTCGGAACAAGCGCCATTCAGGAAATGCTTTGCATTTTCTCAATGAATGCAAGTCAAGTTCTTCCACCCCAAACTCGTTCATCCATGTCTTTATGGACCTTGCTTTGTGCACTGGTCCAAATCATTTGGCGGAGGAGGGGTTATGGTGTGGGGTTGTTTTTCAGGGGTTGGGCTAGGCCCCTTCATTTCAGTGAAGGGAACCCTTAAAGGCATCAGCATACCAAGACATTTTGGACAATTTTATGCTTCCTGTCCCAACATGACTGAGCACCAGTACACAAAGCAAGGTCCATAAAGACATGGATGAGCGAGTTTGGGGGGGAGGAACTTCACTGGCCTGCACAGAGTCCTGACCTCAACCCGATAGAACACCATTGGGATGAATTAGAGCGGAGACTACGAGGCAGACCTTCACATCCAACATCAGTGCCTGACCTCACAAATGTGCTTCTGGAAGAATGGTAAAACATTCCTATAGACACACTCCTAAACCTTGTAGATAGCCTTCCTAGAAGAGTTGAAGCTGTTATAGCTGCCAAACGTGGGCCAACTCAATATGGAACCCTATAGACTAAGACTGGGATGCAGTTAAAGTTCATGTGTGTCTAAAGGCAGGTGTCCCAATACTTTTGACAATATAGTGTATATGCGCATATGTGTGCGTGTAATTGCATATATGTATGTGCTTATGCGCACGTATTGTGTTCAGCGCAAATGCATATGTGTTCACGTGTAAAAAAACGTGCATAACCTGTGCTCCAAACACAGATTTGGGAAATTTTTTTAATGCCCCTGAACGCTGTGGTTAAATACGCGCATGTGCGCAGCCACAATAAATAACATGCAGCTGCATTCATGGGCATTAAAAAATTGTCCTAAATGTGTGTTCGGAGTGCAGGTTATCAGCGTTTGTTATACGCATAAACATGTCTAAATGCACAGGTCTAAGTGCACAAGTGCGTATGTATGCACGTAAATTAATCCAATATTGATTTATTCTGGCCAGAAATATGCATTTACATTGAACACAATACGCATGTTTATGCACATACATATGCAACATTAGAGCATTTTTTCTGCCAATTTCTGGGAGAAAAAAAATCCAGAATATTTGGAGCGCTACCTTGTGCATGAGGACTAATTAGAACACCTGTTAGTTTTTAGCGCTGTCTGGGCTCCCACTAGGTAGAGTCACCCCTGTGTTTGTTCTGTTTACCATTATTATTGAAAGTGAAAGTAAAAGCAAATCCAAAAATTTGGGTTGGCCCCAGAACAGGAATGGAGGCGAAATCTTCCAATGCGGACACTAGTTCTGGTGACATCCAGGCATTCTCTCACCTTCAACAGATTTCCTCTCACTTCCTGTTGTGGCTATGGGACTGTAAGTAAAGTATAATCTCCCCAAGCAGACACCGATTAAAAAAAAATGACAGGGGTTATAACCCTCTAAATACTCTATTTAAAATGAAAAAAAAGTTTTGCCTATAGTTCTACTTTTAAAAATAAAAATAAGTACAGCGCAATATCTCTATGGCCATCGGTTAAAAAGCAACCAATTCCTATGAGGAACCACAAGTCCCAGAAAAGATAATAATGAGAACCACGTTAGAAGGGTGACTTCAATTCTCTTGCTTTTAACTCACCTGAAATGGCTGTTGCTAGGCAGTCTTCCTAATCTGCCTCTTCCTACGTCACGGTGATCTTCAGTCTTCTCCTCCCCGCGTTGTCTTCTGGGGAATGGGGCGCGGTGTGTTATGGGAACTGTGTGTGTCCCACAACACATCTCGTCTCATTCACAAAGCGCTGCGTGACTCGCGCATGCGCAGTAGGAAACTGGCAGTGAAGCCATAAGGCTCCACTGCCTGTTTCCCTTAGTTAGGATGGCGGTGCCGGGACCCGAGAGCCGAGGGATTGGTCGGCCTCGGGCGGCCGACATCGCGGGCACCCAGGACAGGTAAGTGTGCTTAGTTAAAGTCAGCAGCTACAGTGTTTGGAGCTGCTGACTTTTACATTTTTTTTCCCCCGGCCGGAACCTCGCTTTAAGGCTAAGTTCACACAGGTAGAAAGGGCACTGTAAAAATGGTTTATCTGCCTACTGCCTACCTACAAATTTACAGTGCCTTGAAAAAGTATTCATAACCCTTGAAATTTTCCACATTTTGTCATGTAGCAACCAAAAACGTAAATGTAGTTTACTGGGAATTTATGTGATAGACCAACACAAAGTGGCACATAATTGTGAAGTGGAAGGAAAATGATAAATGGTTTTCAAAATTTTATACAAATAAATATGTGAAAAGTGTGGCATGCATTTATATTCCGCCCCCTGAGTCAAAACTTTGTAGAACCACCTTTCCTGACAGACTCCATGGCAGCCTACGTATGGGTTAATCCCGCCTCTCATACCTCATAGGACCCCACTCCCATAAATCTTTGCAACTAGACAGAGACCGTGTTCCTTTTTTGTCCTCCTCCTAGGACCAAGGTAGTCTTACCTTAAAATTGTCGGTCCAGTCCTGGTGGTTTGCACGCGAAGATGACGGTTCTGGCGGTGTCTTTTTCTGGAGTCCATTTACCTTAGCTATTAGCAGGGTGGACATGGGCAAGTATTGCGATGCCTTGAAGAGCTTAATAGCCGGCCATTGGCAGGCAAGCGGCAACATGGCCATTCGTCCCAGCTATTAGCGGGAGGCCCCTTCATGAAAATGCCCTGGTCGTGCAGTATGAGCAATGGCTCCCAGTCCCAGGCCGGATCGAATCGGTGTCGTGGTGGTGATGTATACTGTCTTTTTCTATTACATGGCAGCCTGTATTTGTTTGTTGTCTGTCCCTGTAGCTTTCCTGGTCATGGCGGCTGGGACGCATTTGTGTTCCAGTCCGCCGCTTCTTGGCCCTTCTGCGCATGCGCGAGCCGCGATCGAAATCGAGGCTTGGTTGCGCGTGCGCAGTCCGGACAAAATGGCGGCGGTCGCGCATGCGCGCGGTGTCCATGGGGCGGCGTCGTACACAGCGTGGGTTCGCTGTGAGCGCGATGACATCATCCTGGGCGGCAGGTTTAAATAGCTGTCAGATTCAGCTATTTCTTGGGATGCTTTCATGCTTCATGCAGCTGATTCCCTGAGCACATATCTTGACTGGTCAAGGTAAGAGTTATGCTGCACTGCCTGCCTATGGTTTCTTCCTAATTGCTAAACCATCAGTTTCTTATATACTGTCTTGATTGCTTTCAGTGTCAGTTGTTTGCTATGGATGTGTCACCGCCCCCCAGTGGCCAACCCTTACTCGGCAGGTAGGATGGAATTAATTTTCCCTCTGCCTGTTTTTTGTTTTGGGTTTTATTGTCAGGTGCATGTTGACTCTGTTTTTTCCCTCAGCCCTTCTAGGTCTGAACACCGTTCTTCAGCACGTGAAGCTAGTGACAAATCTAGATCACAAAACCGTCACTCTACGTCAAGCTCTAGACGTCCTAGATCATCCTCCAGACGGTCCACGTCTAGTCGCCATTCTCACCGCCATTCCAGCCGCTCTGATAAGAAGGCATGCTGGGGATGTAGAGCTCAGGTCCCAGAGGGTAAATCTCTCTGTGAGCTATGCTATGCTCGAGCTGTTAAAGAACGAGGAGCTGGAAACCAACAGGTGGAGGCTCTGGTTAGAAGAGTGGTTCAAGAGTCTTTGAACAGGACAGATCCCGTTCGTACATCCAGCCCTCCTGCTGCTCCTCCACCAGTTCCTGACAGGGTTGTCCCTGAGGTTCCAGGTCCCTCTCGACGAAGTCTCTCCTTGAGTGGTTCTTCGGACAGCGAAGCGGATGTGGAAGATTCCAGTACAGGCTTCGATTTTTCCTTGGTTCCACAGATGGTTAAAGCGGTTAAAAACGCATTGAGATGGGAGGAGCCAGTAGAAGCCCCCTCTAAACAGAGGAAGTACTTCAAACAGCTCAGGAAAGAACGCCCAAATTTCCCCTTCCTGGGTGAACTTGGGGAAATTATTTCAGATGAATGGAGTAAAGTTGAGAGGAAGAACTCGCTGATTTCCAAGATAGCGAAAATGTACCCATTCAAAAGTGAGGAGGTAAAGCATCTGGAAGCTGCACCCCTCATTGATGCGGCCTTAATGAGGTTAGTGAAGCATGTCACGCTTCCTCTGGAAGACACCGTTTCTTTTAAAGATGGTTTGGAGAGGAAGATCGACACTGACCTCAAACGCATTTATATTACGGCAGGCATGGCTTGTAAACCAGCCCTGGCCCTTGCAGCTTTGTCTAAAGCTATGGAAGCATGGACGGATGATATGGATGCAGTATTGGGAAGGATCTCTGAGGAGTTGCTCAAGAACTCACCAGTACATGAGCTGAAGCTGGCATCAGCCTTTCTGGGGGAAGCATCCCTGGATATTATCCGCCTTGTGGCACGTGTCATGCTTTCCTCGGTAACGGCGAAGCGCGCCTTGTGGTTGCGCCCGTGGGTTGCAGATCCTGCCTCTAAACAGGCATGGTGTAAAATTCCCTTTGAGGGTTCCTCCCTCTTTGGGAATAAACTGGATTCTGCCATTACCCGTGCTACAGGGGGTAAATCAGGGTTCTTACCCCAGGATCGCCGCCTTTTTGGTCAGAGGAAAACTTATCCCAAACAAGATCAGGAGCGTGCGAGGGATGCACGCCGCTACAGACCTGGCCGTGATTTCAGAAAAAACTGGAGGAGAAATCAACCTTCAGGGCAGAAGTCCTCAAAGTCAGCCTCTTCTGGGGGACGTGAGGCTGCGAAGTCCTTTTGATATAGAGCCTGTCCAGACGGAGCGAGTCGGGGCTCGTTTACTCCGTTTCCAGCACGTCTGGGCAGCCTCGATTCGGGATTTCTGGACCGTCAAAACGGTATCTTCGGGTCATACCTGGGTGTTCAGCAACCCACCCATACACCGGTTTGTTCCTACAACTCTTCCTCACATAGAAGAGAAGAAACAGGTTCTTCTGTCATATACGGACTCACTAGTAATCCAAGGGGCCGCCATTCAAGTACCAACAGAAGAGAGATTCCTAGGGGTGTACTCCCCCCTTTTCATGGTCCTCAAAAAGAATGGGTCCTGGAGGCCGGTAATCGACCTGACTTATCTGAACTCCTTCATCAAGAAGGAAAAATTCAAGATGGAGACTCTGCTAACAATACGCCAGACGATACAACCGGGAGATTGGCTTGTCTCCATAGACCTGAAAGATGCCTACTTTCACGTGCCGATTGCACAGGAATTTCAGATGTATCTCCGATTCGCGGTAGATCAGAGGCATCTCCAATTCACATGTCTTCCATTCGGGCTTACAACATCGCCTCGAGTGTTTTCGAAGCTCTTATTGGCTGTGGTAGCATTAATCAGGGTCAAAGGTATCCGATTACACCATTACTTGGACGACCTACTTCTGCTTTCACAAGACAGGGGTCAGCTGCTGGCACATCGAGATCAGGTCATCTCTACCCTAACAGAGTTCGGTTGGCTGTTGAACAAGGAGAAGAGTCACCTAGATCCAACGCAGTCTCTAATATTCCTTGGAGCCCAATTCAACACCATGGAGAGTACCATCTCTCTACCTTTGGAGAAAATTCCGGTGATTCGGGAAAGAATTCGTCTGGCATTATCATCACCTCTTCTCAGAGCCTCGCAATGTCTAAAGATAATAGGCATCATGGTGGCCACAGCCCCCATGGTAAAGTGGGCACAATGGAGGATGCGGCCCTTTCAGAAGGGGTTTCTCCAACAGTGGGATCCAGGGTCTCGAGACCAGCTGGTACGAGTAACCACCTCCATGCGGGAGAGCCTCCCCTGGTGGCTGCAACGGGGGAATCTTCTCAATTGCCATTCCATAGCCCCTGTCTCCTGGATCATGGTGACTACGGATGCAAGCAACAGAGGTTGGGGCGCCCTCTGTCTGACGGAGGTAGCCCAAGGCAGATGGGACTTCCCATCCCAAGGGATAGTCTCAAATATCCTGGAGCTTCGAGCTGCCTTCCGTGCTCTTCAAGCCTTTTCCCACCTGACATCAGGGGCCTCAGTTCTCCTGAGACTGGACAATACGACTGCAGTGTCTTACATCAAGAGACAGGGGGGCACCCGCAGTCTCTCGTTACTGAAAGAAGTAAGTCCGATCATGTCCTGGGCCCAGGCGAATTTGACAAATTTGTCAGCTGTTTATCTCCCCGGAATTCAGAATGTCCAGGCGGACTTCCTTTCGAGGGTCACCCTGGACAACAACGAATGGTCTCTCCACACCGAAGTGTTCAACTGGGTCTTGTCTCTGGGAGCGATGCCGGAAGTAGATCTGTTTGCATCCCCTTGCAACTTCAAACTGCAGAAATATTACACGAGGTGTCGCTGTCCCCAAGCCTTCGGAGTGGATGCCCTGACGGATCAGTGGAGATTCCTCAAGGCCTATGCCTTTCCCCCGGTACCAGTCATCCTTCGGTTTCTATCAAGGCTCAGGTGGGAAGAAGTCGAGGTAGTGGCGATTGTTCCTTTCTGGCCCAACAGGCCATGGTTTCCTCTCCTGGTTCAGCTCAGTTACCGGGATCCGGTCCCTCTCCCGGCCAGACCAGATCTCCTGTCGCAAGGAACATCTCTTCACCCATGCCCATCTCATCTCCATCTGATGGCTTGGTGGTTGAGAGGGGAAGGCTGGAAGCACTAGGATGTCCAAGTTCAGCGATTGCTACATTGTTGAATGCCAGAAGAGCCGGCACCAACAAAGTCTATCAAAGAATTTGGTCAAAATTTGCGGACTATGTGGCCTCCACCAATGGCTCTTGTTTCGACCCAAAGATACAGGATATTCTGGGTTTTCTGCAGACAGGCCTGGATCTGTCTTTGTCGGTTAGCTCCTTACGAGTCCAAGTTTCTGCAATCTCTGCCTTCACAGGTGTATCATGGGCCAGGCACCCCCTTACGAGACAGTTCTTCAGGGGAGCAATAAGACTTAGACCTCAAAGGAGACCAAGATTTTCTAAATGGGATCTTCCTCTTGTCCTGGACTTCTTCGCAGGAAGAGAAATATGTCATGTGGACCAGTCATCTGTTAAGGAACTTTCCCTCAAAGTGGTCTTTTTAGTAGCCATAACATCGGCTAAGAGGGTTTCCGAAATCGGTTCCTTAGGATTCAAAGAACCATTCCTTACGTTCTTCCCTGACCGAGTGGTCCTGATTCCTATGTTAGGTTCAAATCCCAAAGTAACAACTGTTTTCCATGAAAATCAGGAAATTGTTCTTCCCACGTTCAAGTCTTCTGAGGGCTCTAATATTCATCCTCTAGATGTCGGAGAAGTTCTGAAGCAGTACTTGGAAGCCACAGCTTCTTTTCGCCAATCTGATCACTTGTTTGTCCTCTTCCACGGTAAAAACAAGGGAAAGCGTGCTTCCTCTAGAACCATTGCAGCATGGATTGTTCAGGCCATTCAGTGGGCTTACAAGTCTAAGGGTTTGGCTCCTCCGGAGGCAGTGACCGCTCATTCTACCAGGAGCGTTTCTACATCTTGGGCAGCATCCCGGCATGTATCTCCGGAAGTGATCTGTAAAGCGGCCTCATGGTCATCAATTAATACCTTTATGACACACTATTGTGTAGAACCTGCTTCCTTGTCTTCGGTTAATTTTGGTTTGCACGTATTATCTGTTGATGGTGCCAATTAAACCTTTTTTCTTTAACCAGCAATTGCCCACCCGGGCGTGTATGGCTAGTTATTTCCCATACGTAGGCTGCCATGGAGTCTGTCAGGAAAACGGAAAATTTATATCAAATACTTACCGTAATTTTCCTTTCCTGATGGACTCCATGGCAGCAGGAGTTCCCTCCCATTTGCTGGAGTAGGCTAAGTTACGGAACACGGTCTCTGTCTAGTTGCAAAGATTTATGGGAGTGGGGTCCTATGAGGTATGAGAGGCGGGATTAACCCATACGTAGGCTGCCATGGAGTCCATCAGGAAAGGAAAATTACGGTAAGTATTTGATATAAATTTTCCGTTTTCTCTGCAATTACAGGTGCAAATCTTTTTGGGGATGTCTCTACCAGCTTTGCACATCTACAGAGTGAAATTTTTGCCCATTCTTCTTTTCAAAGTAGCTCAAACTCTGTCAGATTGGATGGAGAGCGTCTGTGAACAGCAATTTTCAAGTCTCTCAATTGGATTTAGGTCTGAACTTTGACTGGGCCATTCTAACATAATATGCTAAACCATTCCATTGTAGCTCTGGCTGGTATGTTTAGGGTCGTTGTCCTGTTGGAAGGTGAACCTCCACCCCAGTCTCAAGTCGTTTGCAGATTCTAACAGGTTTTCTTCTAATGCCGCGTACACACGACCGGATTTGCCTTTGGAATAAACTCTGAAGGTTTCTCCGACGGAATTCCATTCATGTGGTCTTGCCTACACACGGTCAACCCAAAGCCCGACCAAAGTCCGACCGTTCAGAACGCGGTGACGTACAGCATTTACAACGGGACTAGAAAAAGGAAGTTCAATAGCCAGTAGCCAATAGTTTCCGTCTCGTACTTGCTTCAGAGCAAGCATCGTTTTTGGTCTGTCAGATGAAGCCCACACACAATCGGAATAGACGATGAAAAGCTTCCGTCTGACTTTTTCTGTCGGACATTCCGCTCGTGTGTACGTGGCATTAGATTGGCCTGTATTGGGCATCCATCTTCCCATCAACTCTGACCAGCTTCCCTGTCCCTGCTGAGGAAAAGTATGCTGCCACCACCATGTTTCACAGTGGGGATGGTGTGTTCAGGGTGATGTGCAGTGTTAGTTTTCTGCCACACATAGCATTTTGCTTTTAGGCCAAAAAGTTAAATTTTGGTCTCATCTGACCAGAGCATCTTCTTCCTTCTTTCAACAATGGCTTTTTTCTTGCCACTCTTACAGAAAGGCCAGATTTATGGAGTGCACATAATAGTTGTCCTGCGGACAGATTCTCCCACCTGAGCTGTGGATCTCTGCAGCTCCTCCAGAGTTACCATGGGCCTCTTGTCTGCTCCTCTGATGAATGCTCTCCTTGCCTGGCCTGTCAGTTTAGGTGGACGGCCATGTCTTGGTAGGTTTGCAATTGTGCCATACTCTTTCCATTTTCGGATGATGGATTGAACAGTGCTCTGTGAGATGTTCAAAGCTTGGGATATTTTTTTTTATAACCTAAACCTGCTTTAAACTTCTCCACAATTTTATCCCTGACCTGTCTGGTGTGTTCCTTGACCTTCATGGTGCTGTTTGTTCATTAAGGTTCTTTAACAAACCTCTGAGGCCTTCACAGAACAGTTGTATTATACTGAGATTAAATTATACACAGGTGGACTCTATTTACTAATTAGGTGACTTCTGAAGGTAATTGGTTCCACTAGATTTCAATTAGGGGTATCAGAGTAAAGGGGGCTGAATACAAATGCACACCACACTGTTTACATATTTATTTGTAAAAAAAAAATGAAAACCATTTATCATTTTCCTTCCACTTTACAATTATGTGCCACTTTGTATACAATACATTTACGTTTTTGGTTGTAACATGACAAAATGTGGAAAATTTCAAGGGGTATGAATACTTTTTCAAGGCACTGTACATGGTGGACTGTTACATTTGTTCAGCATTTATGTCTGTGGCAGCGATGCTTCCTTGCTTGGCAAATTTATCTGGATATGTCACATTTAATAGGAGGTGACAATTGTCAAGGGCGTCCATCTAGGAACGCGCCATAACCAGGTGCCAAATTTTTCCCCTCACTTCTGTTTATTTGGAAAAAGCGTGCATGTTAGTTGCAGTCATGTGCACTGCTCTATGTACACTACAAATCCCATAGTCCTTCTCGGAAGTGAGCAAGAGAAGGTGACTACGTTCCTACATACAGTGAGACCATGAAGAATGAACGTAGCCACCCTCTAACAGGAAATCAGATGACAGCAGAAAAAAAAAGGAATTTGGAGATTTGGAGGAGGCTGAGAGCAATAGAAGGGACATGTTTGAGATAAGAATACATACTTGAATTGATTTTTTTTTTTAAACCAAAAATTTGTGTCACTTTAGCTGTGACCGTCATAAAGACATGGATCCATAGACGTTATCCATAGACTTAATTATCAATGAGTACAATGCAGATTTTCACTTAAATTGTTGCTGACCCCTATGCTGGTCTGTTCACTAAAGAGCTACAAAAAAGGTGTTACTTGTTTTCCATCAGAGCGGAGTTCTCCTTTAATACTATTATAATATTAGATTGTAAGCTCTTCTGAGCAGGGCCCTCTTAATCCTCCTGTATCTCACTGTATTATAACTGTATTGTCTCCCTTTTATATTGTAAACATAGGCGTGCGCACAGGGTGTGCCAGGTGTGCCTGGGCACACCCTAATCATGCTGTGCTGCGCAGATTCCCCTTACTGCTTGGCGGCAGAGAAAGGGACTGGCAAATCTCTGTCCTCAGTCCATTTCTGTGTCTCAAAAGTGAGGCTGTTCAGACCCCTGATATTTCACCAAAGTTCCCCAATGGGGCTCCTAATAAATTGTAAAAAAAAAAAAATAATATAGTGTGTGTGTTTAAGCTGTGGGGTGCACACCCTAATGCACTAGACTACCCACACCTATGATTGTAAAGCGCTGCATAAACTGTTGGCGCTATATAAATCCCAGAGGTAGAGATAGTCAGCACATAAAAAATATTCCAAAGTATTGGGGGCATTGGTGGTACGTTGGCTAAAGCACATAAACCCAAGGTAGCACATAAACCCAAGGTAGTTGCAATCTCGGAACACCCAATAAGAGGATAATATGTGACCGGTCTAAACTAGGTGGCATGTTCACCAATGCCAGGAGCCTGGCGGACAAGATGGGAGAACTAGAGATACTGTTGTACGAGGAGGATTTGGATTTTGTGGGAATTTCAGAGACCTGGTTCAACAGCTCTCATGATTGGCTGGCAACCATTTAAGGGTATACCCTATATCGCAGGGATAGAGAGGGTAAAAAAGGGGGAGGGGCATGCCTATATATCAAGAATAATGTACAAGCGAATGTGAGAGATGACATCACTAAGGGAACTAGGGAGGAGGTGGAATCCTTATGGGTAGAGCTCCAAAGGGATGAAGCTATGGAGAAAATAATACTGGGAGTATGCTATAGGCCCCCTAACCTGAGGGAGGAGGGGGAGACAGAGCTCCTATCACAAGTTGGACTAGCAGCAAGGATGGGAAGTGTTATCATAATGGGGGATTTTAATTATCCAGACATAGACTGGGCGGATAGAACCATGCATTCGTCAAAGGCACGCCAGTTCTTAAATGTCTTGCAGGACAATTTAATGGGTCAGATGGTAGACGTACCAACTAGAAATAAATCATTACTGGATCTACTGATTACTAACAATTCAGACCTGATCACAAATGTGGAAATACGGGGCAATTTAGGAAAGAGTAATCACAGGTCAATTGGCTTCAATATAAATCACACAAACAGGAAACATAAGGGGAATACAAAGACACTGAATTTCAAAAGAGCCAACTTCACTAAACTACGAACCTTGCTAGAAGGCATGAATTGGGATAAAATATTAGGAACAAAGAACACGGAGGAGAGATGGGTTTGCTTTAGGAGCATATTAAATAAGGGCATTAGCCAATAAATCCCATTGGGTAATAAATTTAAAAAAACAAACAAAAGTCCTGGATGGCTCAACTCCAATGTAAAATGCATATTAAAGCAAAGGAGAAGGCTTTCAAAAAATACAAGGTTGAGGGATCATCATCAGCATTCAGACTTTATAAAGAATGCAACAAGAAATGTAAGGGTGCAATAAGGACGGCTAAGATAGAACATGAAAGACACATAGCAGAGGGGAGCAAAAAAAATCCCAAGAAATTCTTTAAGTATGTAAACAGTAAAAAAGGGAGTATAGACCATATTGGCCCCATATAGAATGAGGAAGGACATCTGGTTACAAAGGATGGGGAGATGCAGAATGTATTGAATTTATTCTTCTCCTCAGTCTTCATGAGGGAATCAGGGGGCTTCAGTAACCAAAACTGCAGTGTTTATCCTCATGACACAACACAGGAAGCACCTCCATGGTTAACAGAGGACAGAATTAAAATTAGACTTGGGAAACTTAACATTAATAAAGCACCAGGACCAGATGGCTTGCACCTGAGGGTACTTAGGGAACTCAGTCAAGTAATTGCCAGACCATCGTTCCCAATTTTTACTGACAGTCTACTGACTGGAATGGTACCAGCTGATTGGAGAAAAGCCAATGTAGCACCAATATTTAAAAAGGGCCCAAAATACATCCCTGGGAATTACAGACCAGTTAGCCTAACATCAATAGTATGTAAGCTCTTGGAGGGGATGATAAGGGACTATACACAAGATTTTAGTAATGAGAACGGTATCATTAGCAGTAATCAGTATGGATTCATGAAGAATCGTTCTTGCCAAACCAATCTATTAACCTTCTATGAGGAGGTGAGTTGTCATCTAGATAAATGAAGGCCCGTAGATGTGGTGTATCTGGATTTTGCAAAATCCAGAAAAAGCATTTGACACAGTTCCCCATAAACGTTTACTGTACAAAATAAGGTCCGTTGGCATGGACCATAGGCTGAGTACATGGATTAAAAACGGGCTACAAGGGCGAGTTCAGAGGGTAGTGATAAATGGGGAGTACTCAGAATGGTCAGGGGTGGGTAGTGGGGTCCCCCAGGGTTCTGTGCTGGGACCAATCCTATTTATTTTGTTCATAAACAACCTGGAGGATGGGGTAAACAGTTCAATATCTGTATTTGCAGACGATACTAAGCTAAGCAGGGCAATAACTTCTCCGCAGGATGTGGAAACCTTGCAAAAAGACCTGAACAAATTATTGGGGTGGGCAACTACATGGCAAATGAGGTTTAATGTAGAAAAATGTAAAAAAAATGCATTTGGGTGGCAGAAATATGAATGCAATCTATAGACTGGGGGGAGAACTTCTGGGGGAATCTAGGATGGAAAAGGACCTGGGGGTCCTAGTAGATGATAGGCTCAGCAATGGCACAAAGCAAACAGAATATTGGCATTAAAAAGGGGATCAACTCCAGAGATAAAATGATAATTCTCCTGCTCTACAAAACTCTGGTCCGGCTGCACCTGGAGTATGCTGTCTAGTTCTGGGCACCAGTACTCAGGAAGGATGTACTGTAAATGGAGCGAGTACAAAGAAGGGCAACAAAGCTAATAAAGGGTTTGGAGGATATTAGTTATGAGGAAAGGTTGCGAGCACTGAACTTATTCTCGCTGGAGAAGAGACGCTTGAGAGGGGATATGATTTCAATATATAAATACCGTACTGGTGACCCCACAATAGGGATAAAACATTTTAGCGGAAGGGAGTTTAACAAGACACATGGCATCTCATTAAAATTAGAAGAAAAGAGAGGGTTCTACATAGAGGGTTTACTGTAAGAGCGGCAAGGATGTGGAATTCCCTTCCACAGGCGGTGGTCTCAGCGGGGAGCACTAATAGTTTCAAAAAACTATTAGATAAGCACCTGAACGACCACAACATACAGGGATATACAATGTAATGCTGACATATAATCACACACATAGGTTGGACTTGATGGACTTGTGTCTTTTTTCAACCTCACCTACTATGTAACTATGTAACTTTGTATTCTCAAGCTGTTTATTGTCAGCGTTGGTGAGAACGCACTTCAGTTGCCTACCTGACGCAAGTAAGAGTCAGCGACTGTTGTTATGGTAAATGCAAAAGTTAATTTTCTGTTATTAAGAAGGAAATTAACTCTAGAAGTTGTGCCTGAAAAAAGCAGACAGAGAACAAAGGACTACTCAAGAGTATTGCCTGTGATCTCCCTGAATCTGATCTTTCACCATTACTGATTTACCATGCCATGTTCTGCACTGGGTCTCTGTGGTGAGGAGGCCATCTTGGTATAGGCAGAGTTTTGATTCCCCATATCAGATTCTCCAGCAAAGAGAACAGCTCGGTAGTGGTATCACCAAATCTCACCCCAAACCTCCTGACTAGCAGTCATAGGCAGCACCCCCTTTAAAATGATCACATTTTGTTGTTTTGCATCCTGAAATGAAGACAGATGCATTTTTTGTTTTAGCCAGCTGTATTTACTGGTGCAACTTATAACATCCAAGTGAAAAATAGAACAACATGTCAGAAAAACAAAAAACTAAAAAACAGAAATCACTGAGTTGGAAAAAGGATCACCCCCTTGTGTCAGTATTTTGTTGAACCACCTTTTGCTTTAATTCCAGCCTTTAGCCTGTTGGTATATGTGTCTACTAACTTTGCACATCTAGACTTTGCAATATTTGCCATCTATTCTTTGCAGAACTGCTCAAGTTCAGTTAAATCTGATGGTGACCGTTTGTGGACTGCAGTCTTAAAGTCGTTCTACAGAGTTTCAATGGGGTTTAAGTCTGGGCTCTGACTAGGCAATGCAAGGAAATTCACATTTTTCTCCTTCAACCTCTGTGTGGTCGTTGTTGCAGTGTGCTTTGGGTCATTGTCATGTTGGAAGGTAAACCTTCTTCCCATTGACAACTTTCTGTCAGAGGGCAGCAGATTTTCCTCAAGAATTTGTCGGTATTTTGCCCCATCCATTTTTCCTTCTACCCTGACAAGTGCTCCAGTCCCTGCTGATGAGCAACACCCCCATAACAGGATATAACCACCTCCATGCTTTACCGTAGGAATGGTGTAATTTGGATAGTGAGCTGTGTTGGATTGGCACATTCGGTCATTTTCATGTACATTGGTTTTTTGCGTTTTTCACACGTTTTTAGGCTTCAGTATAGCAGTATAGCCAGTGGAAAGCTAGTTAACAGAGGAGACAGTTTTTCAGCATATTTTTTGCAACCTTTTTAGGTGTTTTTCAGGTCCCATGATGTCTATGATGTCTATTGTGGCCAAAAATGCACAATCATGCCCCAGAAAAGCTCAAGAACTTTGTGTGAGAGTTGAGTGACAGCACAATGCTGAGATGTGAACGGGCAAAATAGAATATCATAGAAGTCTGATGCTGAGTGTTGAGCTTTCTGGAAATGCTCTTGAAACTGTTCATGTGTGAATGGGGGGCTTATTCCCCTTTCACAGCTGTGTGATTTATTGCGATTCGCCCATCATGTAACAATGTGTAGCAAGAGGAATCCCATTATTGTCTATAGAGCATGACAGTGCGAGGCCCTGCCACTGTGGAAGGTTAGGAGAAAATGCCACAGGATTGGCATTAAGGTCTAATGCAAAGTTCTAGACCAGTGGCCTCCAAACTGCAGCCGCAGGCCAGATGCAGCCCTTTGCTTGCATTTATCTGGCCCTTGGGGCACTATTCCTCCTACTGATACCAAAAATGAAGCACCATTTCTTCCACTGATGCCAAGAATGGGGCATAATTCCTTCCACTGACACCCAATGATGGAATATTATTTTTCCCACTGATCTAAATGCTGAAACATACTTCCTCCCACTGATACCAAAGATAGGGCATTATTCCCTCCACTGACACCAACGAAAGGGAACTGTTCCTTCCACCTACACTAATGATGGGGCACAATTAATAATTTTTTACTCCCAAGCCAGAGGCATTGTTGACTCCCACTGACACTGGTGTCTTTTTTAGTCCCACTGGCATCAATCCGTCCGGTCCCCCTTTAGTCTGAAGAACAGTAAACTGGCCCTTCGTTTAGAACGTTTGGAGACTCCTGTTCTAGACTATCATCCCTGAGACAGCTGTTTTTGATTTCCTCCTTATTCGGTAGTCCTGGATTGGGATCTGGAGGGTTCTAAAGTGTCTTGGGTGGGACAGAACCTTCAATCCTGTGTTCGGACTTTATTGGATGCCCTCAGCCTGAGTACACAGGTGTGCAGGGTCGTTAAATACACAAGCCTAAAGATAGCTCAGAGCTCCCAGTATTAAGACAGCTCCCATATTGGAGACAGGAGGTCTCAACCAGGGGTCATAGGTGCCCCAGCCAGCAGTCAAGAGACAGGAGGTCTAAACCAGGGGTTAGAGGTGCCCCAGCCAGCAGCCAGGAGTCAAGAGGCAGGGGGTCTAAACCAAGGATCAGAGGTGCCCCAGCCATCAGCCAGGGGACAGGAAGTCTAAACCAAGGGTTGGAGGTGCCCCAGCCAGGAGACAGGAGGTCTCGTCCCAGGAGTCAGGTTAGCTCATATCACGGTGTCAGAAAAGCCACTATCAAGAGGCCAGAAGTGTATCGTGCAGCAAGGCACTGCGACTAAAGGCTAAGTGAGCCAAGTGAACCAGGAAAACTGAACAATACAGTCAGGCAGACTGGCAAGAAGAGCAGCTCACAAGGGAGACATTGGTATTTTCAGTTGACAGTTGAGTGTTCATGTTGAAGTAGAAGAACCCCTGCATGGGCAACTGATGCTTATGTGAATTTTCTTTTCTGTTCAAAAAAAGTAGGCTGCCAGGCCCGCAAAGCACCTACCACATGGGCATAATCACCCCGACACTACAGGACCTCTTCATACCTATGCAACGTGCCTCTGGTGACTTGGAAAAAGGTGCAGGTGCTTCTTTTTGGTGCAACATGGTGCATTTGTATTTAATGTATTTGTCTCTAAATACTGACTGTTAGGCGGAATACACAGGCAAATATAAATTGGTTTTAACACAACATGAAGAGCCTCAATTATAAAAATGGCAAAGGAAAAGTAATGTTGCTGCTGATCCCGTTAGATGATTTGCTACTTTTTTCCCTTTTTTTTTATTTATTTTTTTTTTATTCTGGAAACAAGAGCAGAAATGTGATTGGTTCCTTTTCTTGGATCCAGGTATCATAGTGTGTGGGGGGGTTTCTGTCTCGTATTATGGAGGTGGCAGTTAAAGATCTCAGAACCTAAAAGGGTTAAAGTTGGCGGTCTTCATGTCAGTGTTGGCAGTATGAAAGGGTCTCTGTATACCTCAAAAGACTCTCTGTGTCCCGAGGAGACTTATATCACATGCTGGCTGCAAGCATGGTATGTAGGAGGTACCTTAATACACGCTCAATGCTAGCTTTATTCTGGTGCTGGCTTAGATCAATGCTGCATCCAAGTCTGAGCAACCCCTAGACATGAGTGGGCTCAAGAGCTTGCGTTTTATTATGCTTAAAGATCCTTTAATGTTTTGTTGACCCAATCGCTAAAATATCATATTAGCTTTAGGCTGCATGCACACCTGAGTGCTTTTTGAATGCACGCAAAACCACGTGTTTTTGCGTGCGCTCATGAAACATGCGGAAACCACCTGTTGCGATTGCGATGCCCTTCACTGTTAACGGCACCCCAAATGCAACAAGCAGACGCACGTTAAAATATGTGACAAATGCGTCAAAGCGCGCAAAGCTCACCACCCAAAGAGCTATTTTGGCGCAACTGTCGCATGTAGCCCATTGAAATGAGTGGGCTTCCCTATGCGTGTTGCATAAAAATGCATACAATATGCACAAAAAAAAGCAGGCAAAAACACACGTTCACGAAACACTAGCCTTAGAGGAGTTCTATAGTGTTCAAAGCAAACTTTCATTCTAGCAGACGATAGAAATCAACATCTGGATTCTGATTGGCTGCTGTGGGTAATTCAGTTACATTTCCCCTTGATAGTTTTAACCTTTAATTCAAATATCTACAAGCCGTTGCTCCAGGACATTATGTTCTTCTTTTTGCCGAAGAAACGTGTACACTGGTTTTTAAATTATAGAAGGCTGGTAATGCTGGGTTCCCCAGGGAATAATGATGGCATAACTTTATAGAATTGTATAAATGGGAGAACATTTTGTACGGTTGTTAAGTGCACAAAAATATCATGTAAATACGGCTCCTGCAGGGACGTGCAATCATATGTAATTATAAGACAGAACGTCATAATCCCTATAGAGAAGTAGAATATCCAACATAAACATCTACATATATAATCTGTATGATGATATTATCCTTATTATTATCAGTAATAATAATAATAGGGAACATTCTGTGATACAAGAAATCCGGGGGGGGGGGGGTTTGAGCATGCGCAGACACACTGCGGGTCTCTGCTAAGATCTGGGAGAGGCCACAGTGTGTCTGCGCATATGCAGTATATCGTTCCAAGATGGCAGTGCGGTAGCACAGCAACAAATGAGAACTGGAAGGAGGACAAAGCTGGACTTCATGGGCATTTATTATTACAGGTACCTATATAGCACCACAATTTATGCAGCGCATTACACATATATTGTACATTCACATCAGTCCCTGACTTCAAGAAGCTTACACTTTAAGGTGAATAACTTACATTCATACATACACATACCAGGGCCAATTTAGAGAGAAGCCAGTTAACCTACCAGCAAGTCTTTGGAGTGTGGGAGGAAACCAGAATACCTGGAGGAAAACCCACGCAGGCACAGGGAGAACATGCAAACTCCAGGCAGGTAGTGCCATGGCTGCGATCTGAACTGACAACCCTATTACTGCTAGGCGGAAGTGCTAACCGCTTAAAGTGGTTGTAAACCCTTTGCAACCACTTTTTGCTACAGGTAAGCCTATAATTAGGCTTACCTGTAGCTACCCCGGATATCTCCTAAACCTGCACGGTTTAGGAGATATCCCCTGTATTTGCATGTGCCGACATCATCGGCACATGCGCACTGAAGCAAACTGAAGCAACGGCACGTAGGTGCCATTGCTTCAGTTAGCCTGTGCCATTACAGGGGGCTCCCGCGTGCATGCAGGGCCGGAGCCCACGATACCCGGAAGTTACTCCGGGAGTGATGTCGGCCGCCGGAGCAGTGAACAAGGACTGCTGCGGGCACTTCGATCTCAGGTAAGTAATTCATAATGAGCTAGTATGCTATGCATACTAACTCATTATGCCTTTGTCTTGCAGGTTTTTTTTGGGGGGGGGGGTTAGGGTTTACAACCACTTTAACTGCTGTGCTGTCCCTAGTGGACTAGTAAGTATGTTTTATTTACATGCAGGGGTTGATTTACTTAAAGTGGGCTTCCACCCAAAAAACAAAAATACCTGGAAAAATTCTAAAAAACAAAAAACAAAAAAACATTTGGATATTTTTTTTTTTTTCACTTACCTTTAAATGCCTGTTGCTAGGTGGTCCCTCGTAGTCTGCCTGTTCCTTTGCCTGGGCTGGTGACATCACTTCCCCCCAGGCACAGGAAGGGCTCTGCTCTGCTCCCTCCCTCCTGTCAATCATCTGGGACCCATTACAGGTCCCAGGTGATTGAGCGGCCAATCACGGCGCGCGGCGTCGCTCGCACATGCGCAGTGGGTGCCAGGCTGTGAAGCCGCAGCTCGACGCCCACAGTTGAAATGCCGGCGCCGACAAGCGGAGGGGGGGGACGAGCAGGGCTTCGATCCCCCGCATCGCTGGACCCAGGGACAGGTAAGTGTCCAATTAAAAGTCAGCAGCTGCAGTATTTGTAGCTGCTGACTTTTAATTTTTTTTTTTTTTGACGGCCCCCCTGGGTGGAACTCCTCTTTAAACTGGGAAAATGCTAAATCTGGTGCAGCTGTGCAGGGTAGCCAATCAGCTTCTAACTTCAACTTGTTTAATTAAGCTTTGACAAATAAAAACTGAAAGCTGACTGGTTTCTATGCAGAGCTGCACCAGACTATGCACTCTCCAATTTTGGTAAATGAACCCCACTGTGACAATTATCACGGACTAGAATTTTTTTTTTTAAAGCAGAGGTTCACTGAAAAAAATATATTAAAAGCCAGCAGCTACAAATACAACAGCTGCCGACTTTTAATATATGGACACTTACCTGTCCAGGGCGCCCGCGATGTCGGCAGCCGAAGCCGATCCGTCCTTCGGCTCTCGGCTGCTGCCGCCGCCATCCTCGGTAAGGGAATAAGGAAGTTAAGCCGTGCGGCTTCACTTCCTGGCTCCCTACTGCGCATGCGGAAGTCGCGCTGCACGTCTTCTCAGGTCCCTGCTGTGTTCTGGGACCTGTGTGTCTCCCAGAATACAGCGGGGGAGGACGGGGTAGGCGCCGGAAGTGGCATAGATCACCGCAAGCGCCGCGGTGATCTATGCCAGGAAGTGGGAGCAAATACCTCTATTAGACGGGTATCTGCTCCCTCCTCCCCCCTGAAAGGTGCCAAATGTGACACCGGAGGGGGGGAGGAATCCAAAAAGTGGAAGTTCCATTTTTGAGTGGAACTCCACTTTAACTAAGTTGGGTGACGTTCCTCTGTAAGGAGACCCTCTCAATGTCAGACCAGGATTCCCTGCCCCCCAGCTGCATATACTCAAAGAGGGGGGAATGCTTATGACACCATTGACCTAATATGACCAAATGACCATATTAGGTCAATGTGATTAATCTAATATGGCCATGTGGCCATATTAGGTCAATGATGTTTCGCGCATCCCTGCTCCTTTGTGTACATGCAGCTGCGGGGCAGGGAATTCCTTCAGCTGTTTGGCCCAGGAATGACAGCTGTCTTCTGTGTTGGGCTGAACCCAAGCTCACCACTACTCACCAGTCCTTAGATGTGGTGATTGCATTCGTTTTTTTTTCACGTTTTATTCCATTATTTTCATTAGGTGATCCTGCCAATAACACAATTCCTACCCTAGGGTGACAACGCTCACTCCCCTATATCTAAGGAGGAAGCCCCATGGTTTCACCCAGGCTGCACTACTGACTTGGACATCAAACTTCGTTAGAGATGACCTCAGGTGTTCAGATTTGAGTTTGAAACTGCCTGAGCTATCCCACCGGGAAGCTGTCAAAACTGACAGCCAATCAAAGGCAATGGCGTATTCCCAGCCCTGCTGCCGCACGTACACACACCTCTCGTATATGTGCAGCTGCGGCCTATAATTGGCTGCTGGCAACTTCCCATTGGGATAGCTCAGGAAGGTTTGGACTCGTATCTGACCACGCCTGAGCTCATCCGTAGTCCTTATCTCTTCATCTTATATTAGGCTGGATTCACTTTGTTGCGTTGAATTATGAGCTGTGGTGTCATTCTTTTATAATGGCACCCTTGTGCACCTTGGAAACGGACATGTGCTGCAAAAAAATGCTTCATGCACCTTTGTGGGTGAGTTTTGGTGCATTAAACTGGTCATAGATTGCTCATCTTTTTTTTATCAAACAGCGGACTAATCAAAAAAATAAAAAAAATAACACATTCCTCCATACAAATAAGTATTCTGCCACATCCAGGATGGCAGAGGTCCAGAAATATGGAAAAAAGCAGAAGCATCTGTAAAGCACTGACACTTGTGAACCAGGGCCAGTAATGAGTAACGAGAATGACACTGACTAACTGGGAATTAGGAATGCTGATTGAGGGTTGCATCTGCCTAATTCCAAAGAAAAACTAAAGCCCTTTGATGAACTTTGATGATCTCCAGGACTATCTCTGGGCAAAAATGACATCATTTTACACTTCCTGCAACAGGCCAAACTATCCAGCAAAAGTGACAATTGTTATACATTGATTGGGTTCAACCATATTACACAGCCGGGGCTGCTTACAGCTTTTATTCATATGGCTTAAAGAACAACTAAAAGCAATTTTTTATGTTTTTTGATAGAGAAGAGAGGGATTAGAACCCCTGTCATCTCTATATTTGTCCTGTTTACCGTTATCACTGAGAGCGAAAGTGAAAGAAAATCCTAAATTGTGGTTTGTCACCAGAACAGGAAAAGAGGGGAAATCTTCCAATGGGGATATTGTATTGGAGGCTGGTGGGGTGGGCTCTGTGATGAGGAACTGCATGATTGTTGGGGTTTTGTGATGGCGGGACTCTGTCGTGATGGAGGGACTCATGTATGGAAGGCCTTTGATGTATAGAGGTGACTCTGTGATGAGGAGCTCCTATGTATAGGGGAGGCTCTGATGTGATAGGGAACCTCTGATTTGAAGGGGGCACTCTGATGTAATGTGGAGACCTCTTACATGTTGTGGGACCTCTGATACGAATGGGGGACCTCTAACATAATAGGGGACCTCTGATGTGATGGAGGAACCTCAGCATTATGGTGGGCCTCTGAGGTGAAGGGGGGACTCTGATGTGATGGGGGGATCTCTGATGTGATGGAGGAACCTCTGGCGTTCAGGGGAGACTCTGACATGATGGGAGACCTCTGATGTGATGGGAGACTTCTGATTTGAAGGGTGCACTCTTATGTGATGTGAGGACCTCTGATATCAAGGGGGGAATACTGATGTGACATGATGAGAGACCTCTGATGTGATGGAGGATCTCTGATTTGAAGGGGGCACTCTGATGTGATGGGGGACCTCTAACATAATAGGGGACCTCTAATGTGACAAAGGAACCTCTGACATCATGGTGGGCCTCTGACATGATGGGGGGACCTCTGATGTGATGGAGGGACATCTGATGTGATAGAGGAACCTCTGAAATGATGGGAGACCTCTGATGTGATGGGTGACCTATGATTTGAAGGGGGCATTTGTAATGTGGGGACCTCTGACATGATGGGGGGCATCTGATGTGAATGGGGGACTCTGATGTAATGGGGGGACCTCTGATATCATGAGGGACCTTTTATGTGATGGAGGAACCTCTAACATGATGGGGGGCCCTAGCATAAAGAAGGGACTCTGATGTGATGGGCGACCTCAGACGTGAAGGGAGGCCTCTGATGTGATGGGGGACCTCTGATTTGAAAGGGACACTCTGATGTGATGTAGGGACCTCTGACATAATGGAAAACCTCTGATATGATAGGGGGACTTTGACATGATGGGGGGCCTTTGATGTGATGGGGGACCACTGACATAATAGGGGACTTCTGATATGATGGAGGAATCTATGACATGATGGGTGACCTCTCACATGATAGGGCTCTGAAGTAAAGAGGGACTCTGATGTGATGAGGGACCTCTGACATGATGGGGGACCTCTGATGTGATGAGGGGACTCTGATGTGAAAGGGGGGCTTCTGAAGCAAAGTCAGTTTCATCACAATGGTTGTGTAGTACATTGTCCCAAGCTCAGGTTCTCCATTGATAAGTAATATTTACATTTTCTGCATTTTAGACTAGGGTTGAGAAATGCAGCTAGAACTTATTATTTTTATACCTTAAAAGTTCCACGGGGTAATCCCCATATATCTTGGCTGTCTGATATATAAAGGATGTGGCACATCCAATGTAGAAGGCATCCATACTTTATTAAGACAAATGTACAATTTTGGAAAGTAGTGCCCCTTTAAGCACGACGTTGAAGGAGGAAGGTTAGGATATTGTGAAGGACGAATCCTCCTGACAATTATTAGCTGAAGAGTCTTTAAGAAAAGGAGGGGATGGCTCCGTCTGCTCAGAGCCGCCGCGTGATACCTTGTGCCAAGCTTCTTCTTTGCCTCCGGCAAGGGCTCTGCCTTCCAACTGCTTCGAAGAGTCTCTCCCCTCTCTTCATCTCTGTGGGGAGAAAATAAAACAGCATTTCAAAAAGATATTCCACCACTTAGAATCTTAGAATGAGGACATTACTCCAGATCTGCTAAAAGAGCCACAGGCATGGCGCAGGACCGCGGCTCTGGATGACGCTGTGCTCCACTTATTGGTTTATTAGGAGGAAAATTGTCTTACAAGGATAAATGGAGGTTATATTGTAAATCTCTGATAAACAAGCGTGGCATGCAGAGAATTCATAACAGGATCTGCCTCCAGAGCGTAAGTTCCAAGAATATGAAATGTGTGCCCATTCCTCAATTATAGAACTACGCATATAAAAAAGCAAAAAAAATAAAGCACACAATTCTTGTCTGAAATTACTAAATATAAAAATTTAAAGTGGTCCTCTCAGCAACTTCACCTGACTGCCGGAATACAATTCTAGTATGTCACAATATATCGCAATGGGGTCATTTCTCAAAAATGTTCCATGCCTCTCAGCTATCTCATCTCCTACAGTGAGGGAAAACAGTATTTGATCCCCTGCTGATTTTGTATGTTTGCCCACTGACAAAGAAATGATCAGTCTATAATTTTAATGGTAGGTTTTTTTTTTTAACAGTGAAAGACAGAATAACAACAAAAAAAATCCATAAAAAGGGAGTGCTCCTAATCTCAGCTTGTTACCTGTATTAAAGAAGCAATCAATCAATCAGATTCCAATCTCTCCACCATGGCCAAGACCAAAGAGCTGTCCAAGGATGTCAGGGACAAGGCTGGAATGGGCTACGAGACCATCGCCAAGCAGCTTGGTGAGAGGGTGACAATAAGTGGTGCAATTATTTGCAACTGGAAGTAACACAAAAAAACGGTCACTCTCCCTTGGTCTGGGGCTCCATGCAAGATCTCACCTAGTGGAGTTTCAATGATCCTTGGGACGGTGAGGAATCAGCCCAGAACTACACGGGAGAATCTTGTCAAATTGATCTCAAGGCAGCTGGGAACATAGTCACCAGAAAAACAATTGGAAACACACTATGCCTTGAAGGACTGAAATCCTGCAGCACCCGCGAGGTCCTCCTGCTCAAGAAAACACATGTACAGACCTAGCTGAAGTTTGGTAACAAACATCTAAATGATTCAGAGGAGAACTGGGTGAAAGTGTTTTGTTCAGATGAGACCAAAATCAAGCTCTTTTGCATCAACTCAACTCGCCATTTTTGGAGGAGGAGGAATGCTGCCTATGAACACCATCCCCTCCATCAAACATGGAGGTGGAAACATTTTGCTTTTGGGGGTGTTTTTCTGCTAAGGGGACAGGACAACTTCACCGCATCAAAGGGACGATAGATGGGGCCATGTACCGTCAAATCTTGGGTGAGAACCTCCTTCCCTCAGCCAGAGAGTACGGCACAGATTCCCTTTGTGTTTACTATGCTTCAGTTTGTGAATGAACAGGAAACAACTCAGCACAGAGCATTTCCCATTCATTCACTGTCCAGTACAGCTGAGGCTACAGAGACAGGGACTGGGAAATCTCTGTCCTCAGTCCTTTTCTCTGTCTCAAAATGGAGACATCAGGGGTCTCTTTAGACCCCTGATATTTCACCAAAGCCCCCCAACGCAGCTTCTAAAAATAAAAAAAATAAAAATTATTAAAAAAATAATTTAAAAAAATAAAACGGTAAAAATACAAATAAAAATTAAATAATAAAAATAACACCATTACATTACTGACACCTTCCATGTTTTAATACATTTCGAAAATGTTTGTTTACATTTATTTATGAGTGTGTGTGTTTATGGACTGTATGTGTCTCTCTCTCTCTCTCTCTCTCTCTCTCTCTCTCTCTCTCTCTCTCTCTCTCTCTCTCTCTCTCTCTCTCTCTCTCTCTCTCTCTCTCTCTCTCTCTCTCTCTCTCTCTCTATATATATATATATATATATATATATATATATATATATATATATATATATATATATATATATATATATATATATATATATATATGTAGCGCACTACCCCCGTAGGAGCTGCTAAGTTGTTCATTTTCCCACTGGCTATGCCAAACCCTCGGAGCTACCTTTACCTCTGACACTTCGGGTTCCATTACGTGTTAGAGGACAGACTCAGTCCCCTTAACACAGCTGTAGTGTAATAGTAGTGTGTGGTAAAACTTAAAGACAATTTCACAATATATATATGTATTATAATATACCTTCTGTCTTCACCTTTTACCTCCGGCCTGCACCTGGTCAACAGTTCAAAAGAAGGAACACTACACACAAGTATACTTAAACAGGAGTTTTGTTTTACTGTAATTGCTTTAAGTAAAGATTACAACAGTTGTGCTGTCAGACCAACGTAGTGTGACAGTCAACAGATTTAACTCACAAAGGTATTACACAAATGTAAAGTATTTAAAATTTCTATATGACCATGTATTTTATAAACAGAATTAAAACATGTTTATTATATTCACAAACATCCTGGTCATAGAGTTCATTCACATACATGAAACACACACATATTCATGGTCTTTTGACACATTAAGCAAACATTCCTTATGGGACTTCCACTTTCCACAATACCACATCCCTTTTTTACTATCAGATAACCACTGTTATATATATATATATACATATAATAATTTTCTTTTTTTTTGGTTTCACAATATTCATACACAGCATTAATATCACATTATTGCGATATTGTTTGCATACACAGAAACTCCATATTTTTCTTTTTCCTTCACCCCCCAAACACACTTCACACGCATTGTTCCTTTTTTCTTTTCTGGTGTAATTTACATTTATTTTTATTTTTACACCAGCATTCACTACCAATTAAGATTTCTCAATCTTTTCATTCACTTTTCATCATTTATTTTTCACGTTAATCCAAATATAGCCCCTTTGCTTCACTTTTTTATCATTCTTCATATGTACTTTACGTGTCCTACATGCTTATATAGCATTTTATATAATTGGTTCCTTTTTTCTACTTTTTGCCGTTGCTTACACATATACAACCTGCACTCACAGGGATTTTCACCCCTGTGCTCATCAACCCTTCACAATCAGATCTCAGCTGTTCTGTATTTTAGATTTACCACTTGGTCACATGATTCATGATAAATGGTATATATGTGGTTTCATTTTTATTATTGTTAGCTATGAGTAAGCGCTCCGCAGAGCGTGAAACGCGTTAGCTGATTATCTGTACATTCTATCCATGGTGCTTTGTACATGATTTGTTCCTGATTTTACAATAAAGAAATTTCGTTGGATTATATTTTCCTGGTGTGCGGCTGTCCGGACTTTTTTCTTCCCTCACAACAAGAGTTTTGTTTTACTGTAGTTGCTTTAAGTAAAGATTACAACAGTTGTGCTGTTAGACCAACGTAGTGTGACAGTCAACAGATTTAACTCTTTAACAGGTATTACACAAATGTAAAATGTTTAAAATTAACCTACTAGCAATGTGTCAAGGGAATGGGATAAATGACAGAGTGAAATGATTTCACTATGGGCACTGTCCCACCCTTTGCACGCTTTGAAACTGTAAAGAAAGTGAATGCTAATTTAATAAAGTATAGTACAATCCCTAGGGAGCTCCCATTACTTTTTATTATAGTAACTTTAATAGGGCAATGAAACTCAAAGCCTTGCGTTTTATGAAACAGTCATTCTTTTCTTCTTTCTTCTGCTAGCTATGAGTAAAATGAATTGTAATCCAATGGTTAACAACTCCCGGTAAAGCAAGCTGAATATTGAATCAATGTTATGGTGCAGCAGTACTGAAACTACCTCTGATGCCAATAACACAGTACCAAAATTGCAATGAGATACAGGCTTGAGGCCTATTTTGAACTCAGTCTAATCCTTTTGAATTTCCTTTGTGGGACTACAGGTCCAGCAACTCTGTATTATACAGGCAGGTGTGTGTGAAAGTGCGTCAAGGAAACTTTTGGGCCGCAGCCCTCTAACCCAACCAGGTCTGTGATGTAGGATAGTTCTGCTCCGGTACACAGGGTCCTGTTTCTGGCTGGCTGACACTGCTACCCTGCTCCGCTCCGCACAACAAGATGCTCCGGGACCCTAAGATGGCTCCGACAGGCTTCTCTGGCTCCTTCCCAGTCTTGCCCCGCTGTCAGTCCAGCTTACTGATGTGTCACAGGATTGATGCTCGGATCGCTCTTCCGTGGAGGTAGGCCGCGCTTCGCTGGAGACCTCACACAGATCCTCCCAGGCTGGCCAAATGTTTCCAAGAGATCTAAGATGGCCGCGCCGAGTCCTTTTATAACCATCCCACAATGCAATTCAGTCTCTTGATGCTCATGGGAGTTCGCTAAGTATTGTGGGTAGGTCAAAATAATGTCCAAAGTAAACAACAAACACTTCCTGGTCATCTTCTTCAATAAAGAAATAAAATACAGTTCATTATATATTTTGACCGCTAGATGGTGCTATATGTTGAGCTATAACACTGCTCATAGGATAACATAACATTAGATTATGGAGCAAAATTTGCGGCCACTACATACTCCCCCTGCTGTGACTCTTTGGTCCCCAAAGATACCATGAAAGCTTACCTGTATCATTAAACAAGTTATGTTCTAAACTTGGCTTACAGCATAAAATAATTACCCGCCTCTTAGCTTTCACTAATTAGCCTGCATACTTCAGGTGTAATCTCATAACCAACTTCTGATAAGAGCAGGGCAATTGCCAGGTCCCTCCCGGCAGTGTCAGAGATTAAGGTAGATTCACTCTCCACCAAATTTACAGTGGAGAGTGTAGCCTCAGGGTCAGATCGATGAGCCGTAAGAACTGGCTCTTCAGAACTCTCCCCTAACAGGTCATAGATAAGTCTTTGCAGTGGGTACACTTTACGCCTTAACTTCATTGTCCCCGGATTCTCCTCTTGTTTTGTGGAATCTTCCACTCTGCCTCCCTCAATGATCGGAGGGTCGAGATTGACAGATGAGTCTTGCATTCCACTTTCAGAAGTCTGTTGCAACTCTGCAGTCTCCAAATAGAACAATGCTTCTTTAAGAAAATCTTGCAAGTCTCCAATCAGTTCTGTAGAGTCAATGGTCTCAGGCCTTACTCCCATCACTTCTCTTTCCTCCTCTAGCCAGAACTCCGTAGGTACAGACACCACATCATCATCAGATCCTGAATCTCTGTTTCCTGGTAATGATCTTGAACCCAAGTTCTCCGAGTACTCATGATCATCCCCAGATTCATCACTTCCATCAGTTTCTCTGAACTTGTTCCTTTTTGAACGGGTACCAGCCGGTGTCGATCTTTCAGGGGATGTCTGAGAAGCTTCTGGGACTCTCACAGCATCCGACAGTGGCAACAGGTGATTTCTATGCCACATCGAAAGAAACGAACTCCCAAAAGTTGATGCGAGATTTGCCACCATGCCTGAACATTACAACAAGAACCTCAAGAGAATGGGATTTTAAGGGCAAAGTCAAATTTGATTGAAAAAATTATATTAAAAATATTAATTTTATTATACAAAGAATTAAAAAACAATATTATACAAAAACAGACATGAAAATGACAGAATTACAGTGTATTACAGTGATGGCAAAAAATCCCAGGGAGGGAGTCTCACTCATGGATAAGGAGCATCTGTGTAGTGGGATTTTTTGCCATCACTGTAATACACTGTAATTCTGTCATTTTCATGTCTGTTTTTGTATAATATTGTTTTTAAATTCTTTGTATAATAAAATTCATATTTTTAATATAATTTATTTAATCTAATTTGACTTTGCCCTTAAAATCCCATTCTTTTGAGGTTCTTGTTGTAATTTCTATGCCACATCTTCCTTGGCCCTGACTCTCCCTCTGGTCGGATCTGATACACTGGCAATCCAGGGACTCGCTTAAACACAATGAAGGGCTGTGACTTCCATCTATCCGCCAACTTGTGCTTTCCTGGTATACCCAGATTCTTTAGCAGAACTCGATCCCCTGCCTGTAGATCTTGTATTTTTACTCTGGCATCAAAGTTCTGTTTGTTCCTGGACTCCCTAACAGTAGCATGCTCTACTGCCTGTTCATACGCTTGTCTCAGGTTCTTCCTCAATCGATCTACATACCCTCTATGTGAGATCAGAGGGACATCATCCATAGACGTACCAAAAGCTAAGTCAGCAGGGAGTCTGGCTTCTCGTCTGAACATTAATCGATATGGGGAATATCCGGTAACAGCACTCTCCGTGCAGTTGTATGCGTGGACTGATGCTGCAATGTGGTTTCCCCAATTTTGTTTCTTTTCTGATGGTAAGGTCCCCAGCATGTTCAGTAGAGTCCTATTGAATCGCTCTGGTTGAGGGTCACCCTGAGGGTGATGAGGCGTGGTGCGAGTCTTCTTGATGCCCAGAAGAGCACACAGCTGACGTATTAATCAACTCTCAAAATCCTGGCCTTGGTCCGAGTGGATTCTCACGGGCAACCCATAGTGAATGAAGAACTTCTCCACAGGAACCTTCGCTACCGTGCTGACTTTTTGATCTTTGGTGGGATAGGCTTGAGCACGGGTGAAATGATCCGTCACTACAAGAATGTTGCTTCTTCCACCTATATCAGGTTCCAAGCACAGAAAGTCAATGCACACCAACTCCAGGGGCTCTTGGCTCTGCAAATGGCCCATGGCGGCCGCCCTCTGGGGCAAAGTCTTTATTTGGATACAAGTAAGGCAAGAATGACAGTAGTTCTCCACCTCCTTTCGCATATTGGGCCAGTAGAATCTATCCCTAACCAGAGTTCTTTCTGCTCCTAGATGACCGTGCTCATCATGCAAAGAGACTAAAACAGTCATCCGATGTTTCTCTGGGAGAAACAATTGCCATCTTTCTTCATTGGTCACAGTAGGATAACTGCGATACAGCACACCATCCCTGAGCATCAGTCGATTCCACTCCTTATGTAGTATTTTTGCCTCAGGCTCCCGACTTTCTTGTAATATTTCAGGACTCTGATTCTTCAAGGCATGCACCACTAATCTGCCCAATGGACCCTCTACTTGATCCTGTCTCAGTTCTGCTCTCAACAGCTGCGGCAAACCTTCTCCCCTTACTTGTGTCAGTCCGCAATATCGTCTAGAAATGCCTGATCGATGAACCCCTAGGTATTCAGCAGCCACCCTTGCACTTCCTTCCTTCTCCAAACCTTGACACAGAGCCTGTACTCCCTCCTCCTTCACACAGGCCCACTCCACTGGGTCTTCTTGTCTGTGTGGCCTTTGAGACAGCGCCTCTGCATCTCGATTCCCCACTCCAGGCACGTATTTCAGACTAAACCGGAACCCAGCTAATGCTGCTATCCACCAGTGTGGGTAGCATCCTACTTGGCAGTGGTCAGAACATAAGTTAAGGGGTTGTTGTCGGTTTTTACTGTGAACTCCGCCCCATATAGATAATCTCTTAATTTGTCAACCACCATCCACTTGAGGGCCAGAAACTCCAGTTTATGCACTGGGTGATTCTTTTTCGAGGGGGCAAGACTCCTACTCATATAGGCTATAGGCCTCAGCTTTCCTGCCTGATGCTGATACAACGCCCCTCCCAAACCATCTCTGCTGGCATCTACATGTAGCTCATAAGGTAGACTGGGGTCAGCATAAGCCAGCACAGGAGCTTCTGTCAGGCTCTTCTCCAGCTTCCTTAATGCCTCTTCACACGATTGAGTCCACTGATCCTGTACAGATCCTTTTCTTCGACTGCCGCCCCTCTTCATCTTTAGCCCTTGTTCTTCATCTTCTCCCGTTGCCTTGTGTAACAGTTCATTGAGGGGTTGGGCAATAGTTGCGAAAATCTCCACAAACCTTCGATAGTAAGAACAGAAACCCAAGAAGGACCTCAACTCCATTACCGTTCTTGGCCGGGGCCAGCTGGTGACAGCTTCCAACTTTTTCGGGTCAGTAGCAACTCCTCCTGCTGAAACTACGTGTCCCAGGTATGTAACTGAGGTTTAGTAGAACTGACATTTTCTAATGACAGCTTCAACCCCTCCTCACACAGTCGGGAGAACACCTTCTCCAGTCGGGCCTCATGTTCTTCGAGGGTCTTACCGAACACGATGATGTCATCCAAATACACCAAAACCTCCACCAGATTCATGTCTCCGACCGTCCTCTCCATAAGGACGGTCGGAGACCGTCCTCTCATAGAACCCCAATGGGCATATGAATGCGGTCTTTTCTTGATCTACCGGATGCATGGGAATTTGGTAATTCCCACTCTTCAGATCCAACATGCTGAACTACATGGTCCCCGAAAGGCACTGCAATGCATCTTCAATGCGAGGGGTGGTGTATTGGTCAGGTATCGTTTGCCGATTCAAAGTGCGGTGCACATGCGAAGAGACCCATTCTTCTTCCTCACCACCACGATGGGGGAAGCATAGGGGCTCCTGGACTCTTGGATTACCCCCGACCTTTTTAACTCAGCCAATTGTTCTTGTAGGTCTTCCAGGTCGCTAAGCGGTATTCGCTGGGCTCTTTCACGGAGTGTAAATATGGATGAATGAATGTACTATATGAAACAGCAATTAACCCATCAAAGCAGCGCTATTTTCAGTCCTCAATGCTGACTGATAAAACAAAGTCTTTGTAAATGCAAGCAAAACACATGCAGGCAGGTAAATTCCAACAAAGACACAGCGGTTGGAGCTTGGTCTGGATTCCCTTATATGAATAGTAGATCTGATGAGTGCACCTTTCACCATCTATTGGGACACCTTGTGCTGCACACACCCCATAGGGGTTCAAACTCACCGGAGCCAGGAGGTTAACAAGCCTTGGATCAAATCCTCTCTCTGTTTACTCCCGAAGTCCTCCAGGGTTGATGATCAAATAACAGCAACAATGTCCACATGTAAAAAAAGAGACCCCGAATAGTCCAGTACCGTTTTGATAATTTATTGTAAGTCACAAATCAGAGGAAAAAAAAATAATAAAGTAAATACACTGTAAAAATCAGTGGGCGCAGTTCCTTACAAAGGATAGCCTTCTAGCTTTCAGTTGGTTGGTAATAGTGGATAACTCAAACTGCTTCTCTCAAAGCACAAGGGTACTGGTTGCAGACTGGATGGATGTTACACACTCACAGCTGATCAGTCCTTCATTCCACTAGTATACAACTACAAGCTTGGAGCACACTGCGTGTCAGCCAGGCACAGCTGATCCGCACTTCCCCTCTCTCGTGTCTGAAGCTTCAGGCTAAAAGCACACTGCGTCCTCACGTGATAACGGTTGCCGTGGTATCATGCTCTGACTAGTTTCGTCAGGAAGACTTTTTCAAAGAGCATCTCTTTGAAAAGATGCTCTTTGAAAAAGTCTTCCTGACGAAACTAGTCAGAGCATGATACCACGGCAACCGTTAACCGTGAAACTTATTCACGGAGACATGTGATCATTATTGGTTGAAAAAAACAAATATTTACATGAAATTAAAATACCGATTGCGTTACATGAACATCAATAAAATCAATAAAAACACTTGCAAAAATGGGCGCGCAGTCCCTTTGACATAATACCACCATGATAACTTCTCGGTAGAATCAATAACCTTATGAGAATGACAATGAAACTGAACGTCTGTATTTCACACGTCCAACCGTTACTATACTGCAGGTAAGTAAGTGGTTAACAATGTGAAATAAATTAGATGTTTGTTTTGTCAATAAGAGTGGTAACTATGCAAAAAGAAAATATAATGAAAAATTAAATCTTTAGAGAAAAATCTACAAAGCGGTTATTGATTCGGGAGAACGATTATCAATAGTATGATATTCAATACATCAATATTTGAGAGAACATATCAATATTTGAGAGAACATACAAGATAAAATCAACATGATATAATTACCCATTCCAAGATGGTTACTAGTCTGGATTGCTGGTTACCAGGATTTTTAGGATGGCTACCGTGGCTTTCAAAATGGATACTCTTAAAGAGCAATTACTTCTTGGGACCTCCGAGTTCCAAGTATCAGGTGTTGAGGAATCTTCATGAATGTAAAGATATGTATTGGTGCATGGTGCATGTATATCTCAGTATCTGAGAGTGTCAGTCTGTCTAGGAGTGTGTGTATCTCCCAGTGTCCCCACTCAGGGTGGGTCCCTGAGCTCCCCCTCAGGGAATCTTTCTTGCTGCTAAATACCATCTCATACAATGATATCATAAAATTATACTAAATTCTGCCCAAAAGGTGTGACTTCTTCTTTATTGGTTAATAAAAAACGTAATTGTAACGACACCCCGAGTATGAAAGGGGTTAAAGTCGTTTAGGACATTTCAAACCCAAACACAAAGGCAGCTACCAAACACTCCAATCAGCCAAACAAGGAACCCATACAAATAATCCACCCCAAAAACGAGACACGGCTCTGTCTTCAGGTTTCAAGCAGGAATGAATCTTTATTCCAAAAAACACATGTTATACAGATCCCACTTCAAAACATTCCCCCCCCCACCCTTGGAAAACAGGGCGGGTTAAACTGTCCAAGGTCAGGTGTGCTTAACTTCTCATCAGTAAACAGTCTTAACAGGGGGGCAGCTGGAGGAATCCCCCCTCCCTCTTTCCTCACAGCAATACACATCCTGTGATCCAAGGCAGACAAACACAATAGAACATTGGAATACAGCCCCACCCAAAACTAGCACAGCAAACAGTACACAACACAATGAGACAGCACACATTATATATACACACATATACAGCATTGAGTCTCTGACTAGCACAGATCATAGTGGGGTTCTCATTCACCCTGTGCCCCTATTAGTGACTCCCATCACAATGGCATATCCAGGGTCCCCAGAGTCTGTGTGTCTTGGGGGACATGGACCTGAATCTAAAGTAACGCCACCTCCAGGGTCCCCAGACATACAGCTCACAAAGAGCACCGTCCCCCCAAATGCCAGGGCCCATAATCGGTTTGCAGGAGGCTAGCCATCAGTCCCCTCCAAAAGCCTCTTTTCCGGCTAGGTCTGTCACAGTAATAATTAACCGTTCCCAGAAATTTAGTGAGTTCAGATAATATCACCTTCAACCACCAGGTGTCTCACATGTGTTTTGAGTTTATCTTTTTAAGTTAATATGTTCTATTTTTATAATGTGTATAATGGTGAGTAGAGTATATACCTTTAAATATTCTGGTAATCGGTCTAATGTAAAATACACTCAGTATAATTTTGATTAATCACTATTACATAAACTGGTTATATATATGTATCTCTATAAATGTATATCTATAAAAACTGGTCTATCTATGAAAGACACATGTTGTTATATATATTAATTAATATTACATAAAAATGATTATCTATATGGATACCTGTATAATTCTGGTATATCCAATGAATATTTGTTTATCTAAACATAGGCTACAGTCTTATATAGTTAGAATCATAATTATATATTTCTCATATACTAATTAGTTTCTTAAAACACTTCTACTTATAAAATCACACTTTTATATATATTTTCTTTATACCAAAGTTGTTGGGTCCGCAGATACTAAAGTTATAATCATCTTTGTGACCTACATTATCATATATACATTTGAATGACTTATAATAACCATATAGATAATTTAAAATATTTCTGACTTGCATAACCATTCACATCTTCCTAACACCATGTTTTAGGATGGACTTAGTTTCAATGGATGGTTAGATAGTTTAGCTGTGTCCAAATATCCTAAAATCTACACAATGAGTTGTGTTAGCTATTTAAACGGTTCCTCACTCGACCACAATGGTTTAGGCCAGGTGAGGTAATTTCTATGTGATAACAGTCTGTATAACCTTTTTTCCCTATGGCTGTGTTTGTCGCTTTTGTTTATCCACTAAAACCATGTAAATATCTCCTTGTTTTGTGACGAGAGCTACCATTGTTCCAGCGAGTCTTTCTCACAGTATATGCTTGTAAAAGTCTTCAATATTTGATGTATTAGAACACCTTGGAAAAACATGAGAACATCTATTTTGTTCTAAAGGTCTCCAAACGGGCAACAGTCCACTAATTGCAATAATCATGGTTCATCTGCTTTCTTTTGAGGCCTAAGCGAAATTTTCATTTCTGCCAATAGATATAAAATGTATTTCTTCATGAATTCACAACAAATAAGACATAAGTAAAGTTTTCCTGTACATTCTGCTTTAAGTCTAGCAAATAGCAACCTTGTCCGGGCACTGCTTTCCGCATTAGTAGTCGCACCTCTCTATCAAACCATTGGTCTCCTGGGAGTCTCAGTATAGTGGTCTTCTGGGCTACACCCCCAAATTCTTGACTCCACTGAGTGGCTGCAGCTGAGTTCATAGCTTCCTCTCCTGGCCTATTCGGGCATTCCAGTTTGGAAATCTCAGTGGGACCTCCATGTAGCGCACTACCCCCGTAGGAGCTGCTAAGTTGTTCATTTTCCCACTGGCTATGCCAAACCCTCGGAGCTACCTTTACCTCTGACACTTCGGGTTCCATTACGTGTAAGAGCACAGACTCAGTCCCCTTAACACAGCTGTAGTGTAATAGTAGTGTGTGGTAAAACTTAAAGACAATTTCACAATATATATGTATTATAATATACCTTCTGTCTTCACGTTTTACCTCCGGCCTGCACCTGGTCAACAGTTCAAGTTAACAAAAAAAGACATAAGGTTTATGCAGGTTTAAGCCATAAACAGTGCATACTAGCACATTATGTCAGACTCACCTTTAGAATGGATCCTTCTAGTAGCGCCCTGTCACTGCTGACAGGGATTCCATCTTCACTCAGTCTTCTTCCTGGTTCATGGGCTCCAGTCATCTGATTGGCCAAACTGCAATCATGTCACTCCCGCGCATGCGCACGGGAGTTCCGGCAAGGCACAGTATATCCATGCCATTCCTTCAGAGCGCATGCGCTGGTGATGTCTCCTAAATGATGCACGTTTAGGAGTTTAGGAGATATTCATTTTACCTACAGGTAAGCTTTATTATTGTTCTGGAAATTTTATAGATCAACCTCATATTGATTAGTGGTTCCAAATTAATAATAACTACTGCAGTAGGGAACAGACACAAAGATACACTCAGCATCTTTCCAAAATAACTGTCCTGTTTATTCAACGGAATTTAAGTTTTTTATACACATGATTAGGTATCACATTATTGTATCAATTGTACTTTTATGGTAACAAGGGGCGTAACATAGGCAGGCTAATTTCTAATCAGGACTTGAACAAATGAAAATATTATTAGTGCCATGTGCACAATGAGTGCAGTGTGAAATACATAGGCAAAGCATATCAAATAGAATACAATTTTATACTGAATTTACAAATTTACTTTACAATAAGCTTATCTGTAGGTAAAAATGGCAGAAAAGAGTATACTACCACTTTAAGCTTCCACCCTCATGCAGGGCCACACAGGGCTGAAACGTGTGAGCGTGGAAGCTTGATTGTTATTTTTATCCTGGATTAAATAAAGCATTTCTACATTTCCTATGTGTGGGGGCTGCTTGGTTGGTTTACATCAGTGGTTCTCAACCTCAGTCCTGAAGTACCCCCAACAGGCCATGTTTGCAGGTTTTCCTTTATCTTGCACAGGTGCTTTAAAGTCCATGGCTTAGTATTTTGGACAGCTATATTATCTAAAGCCTGATACACACGATCGGACTTTATACAAACTTTCCCGTGGATTTCTGTACAAAGGGCGTTGGCCATGAACTTGTTAAGCATACACACGGCAGGACTTTTTAGGCAACAAACACGAACGTAGTGACGTTTCAACGTACTGACAACACTTCAAAAGAGGACGTTCACCACGCCACCGTTTGGTCAACTTCTGTATTGTTGTCTTATCTTTTGCATTGGTTCTGAGCATGCGTGTTGGTACTTACTACTAAAGTCCAATGGGTTTGTGTACGCACAATCGGACTTGACGACGTCGGACTTTTGTTGCCGCCAAGTTTGTCTGTTCGCACAGCCAACATTTGTCCGATGAAAACCGAAAAAGTTTGTCTGGAGCGTACACGCTGTCGGATGTTGCCTTAAAACAGCTAATTTGCATGTTTGTTGTCAAAAAGTCCGATCGTGTGTATGGGCCTTAAGAGAAATTCCCAAAACATTGCCTGTTGGGGATACTTGAGCACTGAAGTTGAGAACCACTGGTTTACATTTAAGTTATGGTGGACAGTAGCCTATTTGGAGTACCACACACTTGTACAGAACACAGTTGATTGGGTTGAGCGGCGGTGCTTCTTATAACTACAAAAATGTGTCCGCATGATTTTCAAAACCGTGTAGCACCAAAACACATGGTACTGCAGTACCATGTGTTTTGGCAAGTGTGAATGTGCGCTCATTTGCAAGATACGTTGGGGTGGCATTGGGAATTACTAGCACCGTCGTGCATCTAAAAAGGGGCAGCGCGTTTTTGTGCTTCGTGGAAAAGTGCACAATTTTGCTTGCATTCCCACATTCCACTGGTATGAACGAATCCTTAAAGTACACAAAATTTCCACTAAACGTCTCTACTTTGCTATCTATAGGGTGGGCCCGGGTTGTATATGTCAGAGGAAAGTAACATACAATGTGATGAAAGGTACGTGTTTGTTTGATTTCTGGGAATTACCCCGACATGTCCAATCTTGACTGGTGGAAGTGATTGGCTGGAAGCAGAGAAGGGGAGTGACTTGGCAGGAAGATGTAGGAATCATGGAAGAAATATACAGGTGTTCCAAGGTGACAGTAATAGAGTTCATCCAATTAGTTCATCTAATTACTTTCATCTGAATGTGTGAATAAATGCCTCCTCCCTTTATGATGTGCCAAATCTTGCAGTATATATTATACTTATATACTTACAGTGCCTTGAAAAAGTATTCATACCCCTTGAAATTGTCCGTATTTTGTCATGTTACAACCAAACACGTAAATGTATTTTATTGGGATTTTATGTGATAGAACAACACAAAGTGGCCCATAATTGTGAAGTGGAAGGAAAATGATAAATGGTTTTCAAATGTTTTTACAAATAAATATATGAAAAGTGTGGTGTGCATTTGTATTCAGCCCCCCCGAGTCAATACTTTGTAGAACCCCCTTTCACTGCAATTACAGCTGCAAGTCTTTTTGGGGATGTCTCTACCAGCTTTGCACATCTAGAGAGTGAGATTTTTGCCCATTCTTCTTTGCAAAATAGCTCAAGCTCTGTCAGATTGGATGGAGAGCGTCTGTGAACAGCAATTTTCAAGTCTTGCCACAGATTCTTGATTGGATCTCGGTCTAGACTTTGACTGGGCCATTCTAACACATGAATATGCTTTGATATAAACCATTCCATTGTAGCTCTGTGTGTTTAGGGTTGTTGTCCTGCTGGAAGGTGAACCTCCACTCCAGTCTCAAGTATTTTGCAGACTCTAACAGGTTTTCTTCTAAGATTGCCCTGTATTTGGCTCCATCCATCTTCCCATCAACTCTGATCAGCTTCCCTGTCCCTGCTGAAGAAAAGCATCTGTACAACATGATGCTGCCACCACCATGTTTCACGGTGGGGATGGTGTGTTCAGGGTGATGTGCAGTGTTAGTTTTCCGCCACACACATCATTTTGCTTTTAAGCCAAAAAGTTAAATTTTGTTCTCATCTGACCAGAGCACCTTCTTCTACGAGTTTGCTGTGTCCCCCACATGGATTCTCGTAAACTGCAAAGGGGACTTCCTATAGCTTTCTTTCAACAATGGTTTTCTTCTTGCCACTCTTCCATTTAGGCCAGATTTGTGGAGTGCACATAATAGTTGTCCTGTGGACAGATTCTCCCACCTGAGCTTTGGATTTCTGAAGCTCCTCCAGAGTTACCATGGACCTCTTAGCTGCTTCTCTGATTAATGCTCTCCTTGCCCGGCCTGTTAATTTAGGTGGACGGCCATGTCTTGGTAGGTTTGCAGTTGTGCCATACTCTTTCCATTTTCAAATGATGGATGGAACAGTGCTCCATGTGATGTTCAAAGCTTAGTACATGTTTTATAACCTATCCCTGCTTTAAACTTCTCAACTTTATCCCTGACCTGTCTGGTGTGTTCCTTGGCCTTCATGATGCTGTTTGTTCACGAAGGTTCTCTAACAAACCTCTGAGGGCTTTACAGAACAGCTGTATTTATACTGAGATTAAATTACACACATGTGGACTCTATTTACTATTTAGGTGACTTCTGAAAGCAATTGGTTCCACTAGATTTTAGTTAGGGGTATCAGAGTAAAGTACAATACAAATGCACAAAACACTTTTCATATATTTATTTGAAAAACATTTTTGCAAACCATTTATCATTTACTGTCCACTTCACAATTATGTGTCACTTTGTGTTGGTCTATCACAGAAAATCCCATTAAAGTACATTTATGTTTTTGGTTGTAACATGATAAAATGTAGAAAATTTCAAGGGGTGTGAATACTTTTTCAAGGCACTGTATATTATAACACTTATACAATTGTATCCCTAAATTGTACTTGCTGATACTGATAGTAAACCATAGTCAACTGCCGACTATAGACATTAGATGCTGGTTGGACATACAGATACAATGCCACTACTTTCTATGTAGGATCTTTTCATTATTATGGTTTGACGGAATGATTCTGGCAAATTGATTTTGCCACAAAAATTACCGATTTCACTCAATGGCTCCTTAACCACTTCAATACCGGGCACTTTCATCGCCTTCCTGCCCAGGCCAATTTTCAGCCTTCAGCGCTGTAACATTTTAAATGACAATTGCATGGTTATGCAACACTGCACCCAAATGAAATTTTGTTCATTTTTTTTCCACACAAATAGAGCTTTCTCTATTTCACAAATAGAGCGACAGTTTTGAAAAAAGCACAATATATTTTACTTTTTGCTATAATAAATATCCCAAATTTATTTTAAAAAAAAATGTTTTCCTTTGTTTAGGCCGATATGTATTCTTCTATATATTTTTGGTAAAAAAAATTGCAATAAGCGTATATTGATTGGTTTGCGCAAAAGTTATAGTGTCTACAAAATAGGTTATTGATTTATGGCATTTTTATTATTATTTTTTTACTAGTAATGGCTGTGATCTGCGATTTTTACCGTGACTGCGACATTACGGCCAACAGTTGGGACACTTTTGACACTTTTTTTTAAACCATTGACATTTATACAGCAATCAGTGTTATAAATAGCCACTAATTACTGTGTAAATGTCACTGGTAGGGAAGGGGTTACCACTCGGGGGCGATCAAGGAGTTAAATGTGTTCCCTGACTGTGTGTTCTAACTGTGGGGGGATGGGACTGACTAGGGGAGGAGACCGATTAGTGTTCCTATATACTAGGAACACACGATCTGTCTCCTCTCTCCTGACAGGACGTGGACCTGTAGGTTTACACCCACAGATCCACGTTCCTGCTCTGTCATGAGACATCGTGTGTGCCCGGCGGACATTGCGGTCGCCGGGCATGTACATTGGCTCCTTGTTGACGTGGTGGGCGTGCGCACGCCCCCTATGCTGGCGGAAAGCCAAGGACGTCATATGACGCCCGCCCGGAGGGACAGAGTGTTCATGCGGATGTCATATGATGATGGCCCGGTATGGAAGTGGTTAAAGAACCAAATCATATTTAAATTTACCAAAAACATGTTGGTAGAGACTAGTGTAGCACTGATCAATCAACAATTGTATTGTTTCAAGGGTCGCTTTGTGCATTAACATATCCCCTTTAGACCTTAGTTCATCCTGCTGAGTAATCCCCCTCCACAGATAGCTTAACTCTCCATAAAGACACGGAAGTTTAATCCAATGCATTTTTACTTGTTCTTTTTCATCCGTTTGTTACCCTGAAAATTTGGGCAGTTCCAGACCTGCTGTGCCTGCCGCCCTCTGCCCTGCTGTGAGGATGACAGCAGTGGAGGTGAGGAGGGAGAGGACACCCAGGCTTCTAAGTAGCATGGCTGTGGCTGTCCAGATATACTGTCCCTTGGTCTGGATCCAGACTTTGGTCTGCCATATAGTAATGCCTGTCCTATATCAATGTAGGGATCTGCTGCCCTCTACTGTCTGAACTTGTAAATGCCTGTAAATATATTATGTATGCATTTCCTGCCCCTGAGTTGTTGCCTTTGAAACCCCAGAAGGAGGAATTTGAGAGGGCAAACTATATGTTATGAAGATTCTGAGGCCACATTGAATTATTTGGCTTCAACACCAAACAATATGTGTGGAGGAAATTAATTAAAGCTCACCATCCCAATAACACCATTCCTACAGTAAAGCATGGAGGGGGTAATATCCTGTTATGGGGGTGTTACTCTGCAGCAGGGACTGAAGCACTTGTCAGGATAGAAGGAAAAATGGATGGGGCAAAATACTATCAAATTCTTGAGAAAAATCTGCTGCCCTCTGTCAGAAAGGTGTCAATGAGAAGGTGGTTTACCTTCCAACATGACAATGACCCAAAGCACACAGCAAAAATCACCACACAGTGGTTGAAGGAGAAAAAGGTGAATGTTCTTGCATGGCCTAGTCAGAGCCCAGACTTAAACCCCATTGAAAATCTGTGGAATGACTTGAAGACTGCAGTCCACAAATGGTCACCATCAAAATTTAACTGAACTTGAGCAGTTCTGCAAAGAATAGTAGGCAAATATTGCAAAGTATAGATGTGCAAAGTTAGTAGAGACAAATCCCAACAAACTAATAAATAAAGCAAAAGGTGGTTCAACAAAATACTGACATAAGGGGGGTGATCCATTATCCAACTCAGTGATTCTGTTTTTGATTTATTTTTATTTTTTTGTGACATGTTGGTGTTATATCTTTCACTTGGGTGCTATAAGTTGCACTAATAAATACAGCTGAATAAAACAAAAACTATGTCTGTCTTAATTTCAGCAAAATATGATTATTTTAAAGGGGGGGGGATTCTTTTCTATATCCACTGTACATCAGATTTGTGCACAACGGAAAAATTTGTTTAGTTCTGGTTCGTTGTCATTCATAAAATACATCATTTAGTTCTGTTATATTCGTTATGTTACGTTAATACGTTTTCAGGACAAATCGTTATTATTCATAGAGTGTCGATATTCGTTATACTGAATCTCGAATCATGTCAAATTCATTCGTTATATGCGCTATAATTTCATTTGTATTCGTTGAAATTCGATATTTATTTATGTATGTATATATATATATATTCGTGATAATGATTCGTAGTTTGGAAAGTTGTTTGTTTATTGAATCTTTTAACACACACAATAACTATATCTCTTCTCCTCTGCTCAAATACATACAACACCCTTCCCACTCAGTTCTCAGGAATGCACTTTGCCAGTAATCCATCCTCCAGCACAAAATTAATCAGCTGATTGGACTGTAAGATTTACTTTGAGTTGACCTTTTGTTTCATTAGACCTTTAACCATCTACCGAATCATGTCGAATTCATTCATTATATCCGCTATAATTTCTTTCGTATTCGTTGAAATTCGTTATTTTTTTATTCGGACATTCGGATGCATCCGAATGTCCGAAAGATGCAAAATTCGGCTGAATTTCGATTTGTTACGAAACGAATTGCACAAGCCTACTGTACATGCAGTTATCTAATTGGGCAATGATGTAGCAGTGTAAGGCCCCTTTCAAATGTCTGTCCTTCATTTCGTGTCTGCAGGTGACTGGTAAATAGATCGGTTGAACCAGAACTTTCTAGACCTCTGTAGCTCTTCTGATGTTTCCTTCATCTTGTGATGGAGGAAAAACAGACCCATGCAATCTCTATGGGATGTGGGTGGATGGGCGTCCGCTTGCCTCTGTGTTCATCCGATCCATCTCATTTGTGTTCACAAAAACAGAAAAGGACCTAAACCCTTGTTTGTTATTGTGGACCTAAATGGACTCAGATATGAGCAGATGCAAACGAACGCATATCCGCCCATGTCCATCCAGCCACTTACATTGTGTATAAAAACGGACACAGATCGCTTATTTGAAAGGGTCCTAATGCATACTATCATGCAGATACAAGTCAGGAGCTTTAGTTAATGTCCACATCAAACACCAGAATAATGAAAAAGTTTGATCTCAGGGGTTTTGACCGCGGCATGATTGTTAGTGTCAGACAGGCTGGTTTGAGTATTTCTATAACTGCCGATTTCCTGGGAGTTTCATACACCAGTCTATAAAGTTTACTCAGAATGGTGCAAAGAAAAAAAAGCAAAAACATTTGGTGATTAGCAAATTTTGTGGACTGAAACAACTTGTTGGAGAGTCAATGGTCAAGGTTGGTCTGAGCTGATAGGAAAGCTACGATAACCATTCTTTACAACTGTAGTGAGCAGAATAGTATTTCGAAAAGGCAGGACCACAAACATAATGAAGTGGACCCATGGGATTGCGAGACCAGGCACCCTTGTGTTGGAAGGCAACATTATTTAATATAATATATTTCTGGAGTTTTACTGCCTGGTTGATACAGCCATTTGGCCTATGTTGGAAATTGTCGTCTTGGAATGCCATTACAGCAAGTTATAGGAGGAGTCATAAATGGGAATTCAAATCCTAACAGAATGTTCTTGCATAGGCCTCCTGATGTGATATATGGGGGTAGAGGAGCATCAGATAAGGCCTCCTGGGGAGGTGCAAATTAAAAATGACTGATTTCCTGAGTTGCAGCAACATAAAAGTCCAGCTGTTATTGAAAGATGACTCGGGTCAAAAGCAGTGATTCATGGACTAATGCTGCCCCTAGTGGAGACTACAGCTTGCTTCCTGGAAGATAGACAGGAGAAGAACATACTTCCTGGTGATTAGGAAGGATGGCCTTTTATGAATTTTCATTGGACAGATGGCTAGACAGGGGTGCAGAGGGTGTTTGTGTGGGTGGTGTCTGAGTGCGATTTAAAAGGTAATGGAGCCCAGCCAGCATACAGAACCTGAAAGGAAGGATTTACGGTATTGTATCACCCCTGCTCTTTTGTTTTATATGCTCTGTATTATTCTCTTAGTGTTTTATGTTATCATTTATACTTTCTTAGTAAAAAAAATGAGATCCTTGCTTATATAAGCAGTGTGTTTATTCCTATAGCTAACATTGTTATTATTATATCATCATCATTAACCTTATTAGAGTTTGATAGACTAGCTAGCTATAGGAATAGACAAGATAATAAATATTTATAATAAATAGGGCAAATCCAAAACCACCCCATATTTATTTCACCTTGCATGGCTCCAAACCGTCCCTGATTTTGAGGGACTGTCCTGATTTGGAACAATGTCCCCCTGTCCCTCTTTCCTCCTCATTTGTCCCTCATTTTGGTCTGAACCATATAGTTGTATATAAAATGCACTTTTTATCTTTCTTTCAAAAAAACGTGTTTCCCAGTGCTAAACATTTCATCCAATTTCTAAATTGCTGCATTTGTACATTTTAAAAGCCAGTATAAAGGAAGAGTAGTGGTATTAAAAAAGCCCTTGTGGGTTTAACTAATATATATATTTTTTTTTAAATTATTCTTCTTTAAGGGGGCATGGCAGGGGGTTGTGTCCTATGCCTACATACTTTTTCTAATAAATTGTTGTTGACCAAGTACACCGCCTCATGGAAACAGTATTCCCTGATGGCAGTAGCCTCTTTCAGCAGAAAAATGCACCCTGCCACACTGCAAAAATAGTTTAAGTAGAAGGAACACAACAATGAGTTTGAGATGCTGACTTGGCCTCCAAATTCTCCAGATACATTGCAATGTACAGGGCTTAAAGGTTCTGCTACTGACAGCTTGGTGCCAGATACTACCACATACCTAGTGGAGTCCATGTCTTGATGGGTCAGGGCTCATTTGGTGGCAGAAAGGGGGGAATCTAATCAATATTAGGTGGTTGGTCATAATGTTATGGCTTATCGGGTGTATATAAAATCTTAGAAGGCACTAAGAGACTTGGCACAAGAAATAGTGATGAGAAATAAACTTTTTTTAGTATAGACAGTCCCCCCAAAAAAGTTTTTTTTTTTTTTTAATGTATTGATACCTCTTAGTCCCATGAGTACCTGCATCACTTGTTTTGTATTGATCTCCATTTGTGCAGGGTTGATTTGTTTGACATGGTGCCATTTCTCTACATACTGTTTTTTTTTTTTTTTTGGATAGGGTAGGGAAAGGTTAGACACTCCGTCAGGTTTTTGTTGCTATCGGAGATTCCCCCTCTTTTTCTTGCCCTGGTGATCGTTTTCCCTGAACAGAAAATGATTTAAAAAAATTAATTAAAAAAAGCCACGTTTGAGTTGTCATCAGAACAAGAAGCAAGGAAAAATCCTCTAATGTGGACATACCTTTTTTTTTTTTCAAAAGATATTTCATAGGGTTAGAGTACCCCCTAGTGGTTACTGACTTTATTGCATCAGAAATTCCTGAAAAGTGTTTTTCTAATACTATTCGCTAAATGTTTAGCTCACTTAAAGTGGAGGGCAACCCTGAAAAAAAAAAATTGCACCAAAAATCCTAAAAAAATAAAAAAAAAAACATTTGAAAAAATTTTTTTAAACTTACCTGAACCCTTGTTGCTAAGCAGTCTTCCTAATCTGCTTCTTCCTATTCCGCGGCGTGTTCTTCTTCTAGCTGAGCGGCCTTGCTGCCTTCAGGGAACTGTGTGTGTTCCCAGAACACCACGGGGCTATTCACAGATCGCCACGCCTCTCGCGCCTGCGCAGTAGGAAACTGGCAGTGAAGCCGCAAGGCTCCGCTGCCTGTTTCCCTTACTTAGGATGGCGGTGCCAGGACCTGAGAGCCGAGGGACGGGTCGGCCTCGGGCGGCCGACATCGCGGGCACCCAGGACAGGTAAGTGTACTTATTAAAAGTCAGCAGCTACAGTGTTTGTAGCTGCTGACTTTTAAAAAAAAATTATAGTGGCCGGAATCCCGATTTAATGCATAAATGAAAAAGCAAAGTCACAGATGATCTTGTAAATCTTTCATCAGGTGTAAAATTATATATTCTGCTAATTTCTGCTTTTTATGGTATACTTTCCCTAAGAGTTAAATACAATTTAGAACAGATTTTGCAGTGCTGTCCTTTCCTTCTGAAAATCCTAGTTGCCTGAATGTCATGCTGACCCTTACAAGGACTTTTGACTTTGCTCAGACTTTCCACATCTGCATTCTTGTTGCAGGTCAGAAGTATTGAGGCCAGAAAGTCAGCACAACAGCCAGACCATTAGTAATTTCAGAAAGCGTAGTTATGTTTTTACTTTAAGCACTAATCAACCCCCATCGATCAGCAGGGATCTTGTCAACAATTTACTTTCATGAAAGTACAAAAATCCACTATGCATAAATGCAAAAGTATGTCTGGGTGGGTCTGAACACCCTGGCACCTAGCATTTTTGTTGTGTCTGTATATACAGTGGGGAAAATAATTATTTAATCCCCTGCAGATTTTGTAAGTTTGCCCACTTACAAAGAAATGAAGGGTCTATAATTTTTATCATAGGTGTATTTGAAATGATAGAGACAGAATATCAACCAAACATCCAGAAAAACACGATACAAATGTTATAAATTCAGTTGCAGCTCAGTGGATAAAAAAAGTGTTTGATCCCTTACCAACCAACAATAATTCAGGCTGCCACAGGCTGGCTACAGTATGTGCTCATGTGGTACACAGATAAGTCCTGTCAATATAAGAAGGTGCTTCCAACGACAACTTGTTATGTGTATAAAAGACACCTGTCCACAGAATCTCTTTCTTCCATTCAATCCTCACCATCATAGGGAAGACCAAAGAGCTGTCAAGGACATCGGGGACAAGATTGTAGACCTGCACAAGGCTGGAATGGGCTACAAGACCATCAGCAAGAAGCTTGGTGAGAAGGAGACAACTGTTGGAGCGATTATTCGCAAATGGAAGAAATACAAAATAACCATCAATTGCCCTCGGTCTGGAGCTTCATGCAAGATTTCCCCTCATGGGGTAAGGATGATCCTCACGGGAATCTGTCTAGACTCTTGTCCAGTACTTCATTGAAGTCACCCACCGGTATTATCGGGGTTCCTGCTTTATCCAGCACGAACTCCGATAATTTATGTAGAACCTCTAGCTTCAATGGGGGGGGGGGGGGGATATAAATATTTGCCAACACAAATAATTTGTTTTCAATCAAGCAAATTAGAAAAATATATCGGCCCTGTTCGTCAATACAACTCTCCCTGCAGGAGAACTCTACTCCTCTCCCAACCAGAATACTTACCCCCCTTGAATAGGAGGAATGGACCAAATGGTGTAGGGCTTGGCACTTCCGACTGCGGAATTGTGTTGCAGTATCATCAGTTAAATGCGTCTCCTGCAGGCAAAGTAGTCCGGGCCCACTCCCCTCTAATGCCGATAGGACCATAGCTCTCTTAATTGGATCCCCTAGGCCCCGGACATTCCATGAGGTTATACTAACTCTCCTTTCTTGCATGGTAATATAACAAAAATTAATCAACACTAGAAACCAACACAAAATTAATTGAAAAAGTGGTAAACCTAACAATCACACTCCCATCTCTCAATCTCAAGTGAGTTTTCCAATCTGTATTTCTCCCTCTCTCCATATCCTTCCCCTCTCTCTATATGTGCCTTCCAAAATACTAATGTTAGTGGTGTGTGTTTCTTAACCCTCACCCTGCTCCAATCCCCACCACCCACAACCACCCTTACCCCAACCCACTCATACCCCCCCCCACCCATGCCCATCTGGGCCAACTCTAAGGGCTTCACCTGTGACCTTGCCATTCCTCTCCCATCTTACCCTTCTCATATTCCAAACCAGTGACTTTAATATAAACATAATCATGGGATTCTCTTACTCCCCTACTTACAAACATACACCCAAAAAAAGTGCCTCCCCTCGTCCACTCCCTCCAATCTAAACAATCAAGCTTATTTCTGTGATATAGCAGTGATATTTCAGTGATGTTTCCATAATAGTGCAATCAAAACCCTAAAAAAAAAAACAAGGGGGAGGGGGGAGGGAGAGAGAAGGGCCAACGAACCCGAAAAGGTATAACAAACATCAACCAATCTACCCCCCCCTCCCCCCCCCACAATCAAAATAGTTCCATACTCAACATCTTCTACAGGTCCTTGTTTACTTCCAACCACTGCTCCACTTCAGGCAGTGAGCCAAAGAACAAAGTTCCGCCCAATGCTGTCACCCGCAAACGGGCTGGGTACAGCAAAGCATATGCAAGCTTATATTTCTGCAAAGTTCGATTGATTGGTAAAAATTCCGCCCTACGCTTCTGGAGATCTGTCGAAAAGTCTGGGTACAACAAGACCCTAGCTCCGTTGTACATAATGACCCCCATTTCTCTGGCCTTCTGTAGTAGGATCACCTTGTCATTATAATTAACAAGTTTCAGGAGCAGTGGCCTAATATATTTGCCCGACTGACGGGCCCTGAAAGGAACACGTGGGCTCTTTCAATCTCAAATAGTGATGTAAAAGTGGTGGCCCCAAAAATTTCCCTAAACCACCCCTCATGGAAAGCTATGGGATTGGGACCCTCGCTCCTCTCTCGTAGGCCTATCACTCTCACATTATTTCTACAGTTTCTGTTTTCCATTTCCTCAAGTTTAGCAGCCTGTGCGGCCATTTGTTCCTGTAACCCCTTGATTTCTTGCTTTAGTGGGTATAAATTGTCCTCAACTGTACTTAGTCTTTCTTCTAAGGCAGTAGTCCTCTCTACGGTCTTGCACAATACCTGGCTCATTAAGAGTAATTCCTCCTTAATACTTTTTAGCTGACTATCGAGACTGACAATTAAGTCTTTGCAGGCATTAACGGCAGAGAGAACATCCCTCAATGTCGGCCCCTCATCCTCTAAGATAGGACCGGTCGTAGTGGCCGGCGCCGCCCTAGCCGCCGCGGGTTTTGTTGATACAGTTCCTGTTTTTCCTCCCCTGTCCCCTTAGTACTCACAGTTTTGTTGCTGGATGGGGTGGTAGGGTTTGAGGATGCCTGGCCATATCCTTCACTCCTATCTGATGCGGACCCCGCCTGAGTTTTGACTTGTGCTGCTGCCTGCTGGTGACCCCCCTTAGTGGGCGACAGGGAAGCTGTATGGGCAAAATGTTCCAGTTTAGTTGCTGCGGCTGCTGCTGCCACCTGATTCCCTTTCTCCTTTGTGGAGCGTGTCATCTGCGTCCCATCCTGGGGTGGCTGCTCATCAACTGCTCGTTTTTTAGACATGTTGAAACTTCAGTTGTTAAATTGGCCAAGGATTATTGGGGACTATTGTTGCAGATAGGGGGGGGGTTGAGCCTCCTAGCGGGTCTCCCTGCTTCCCCCGCAGTACTCACACTGCTCACACCACCCTCACCTCTCTCGCCACCCTCACACCACCCTCACCTCTACAGCCAAACAATCCAGTAACGTGTCAGCGAGTCCCGCACGATCTCGCAAGAACACGGGCGGGAACACAGGCAGCTCCGCACACTGCATGGCTACAACTCTGGGACGCCTTCAGCTCCAGCCTGGGAGAGACAGCAAAAATGGCTCCGGATCCGCACACGGCGCGGCAAATGAATCCCCACAGGGCACCAGGGAGGAGACGGCAGCCCTCCAGACAAACCCCCCAGCAGTCTCCAAGTAGCCAGGTACGGCAAGCTCTCCAAGCGGTTCAGTTCAGTGCGGAGGAAGAGAGCGGAGGGGGGGGGGGGGGGGGCTTGGTGTCCTATGCCTACATACTTTTTCTAATAAATTGATAAATTGTTGTTGACCAAGTACACCCCCTCATGGAAACAGTATTCCCTGATGGCAGTAGCCTCTTTCAGCAGAAAAATGCACCCTGCCACACTGCAAATATAGTTTAGGTAAAAGGAACACAACAATGAGTTTGAGATGCTGACTTGGCCTCCAAATTCTCCAGATCTCAGTCCAATCGGGCATCTGCGGGATGTGATGGAAAAACAAGCCAAAGTCCACACATTACAATGTACAGGGCTTAAAGGATCTGTTACTGACAGCTTGGTGCCAGATACCACCACTAGATACCTAGTGGAGTCCATGTCTTGATGGGTCAGGGCTCATTTGGTGGCAGAAAGGGGGGATCTAATTAATATTAGGTGGTTGGTCATAATGTTATGGCTTATCGGGTGTATATAAAATCTTAGAAGGCACTAAGAGACTTGGCACAAGAAATAGTGATGAGAAATAAACTTTTTTAGTATAGACAGTCCCCCCCCAAAAAAAGGTTTTTTTTTTTTTTAAATGTATTGATGCCTCTTAGTCCCATGAGTACCTGCATCACTTCTAATGTCTTGTATTGATCTCCATTTGTGCAGGGTCAATTTGTTTGACATTTTTTTGCCATTTCTCTACATACTGTTTTTTTTAAATTTCGGATAAGGTAGGGAAGGGTTAGACACTCCATCGGGTTTTTATTGCCATCGGAGATTCCCCCGCTTTTTTTTGCCCTGGTGATCGTTTTCCCTGAACAGAAAATGATTAAAAATAAATTAATAAAAAAAAGCCACGTTTGAGTTGTCATCAGAACAAGAAGCGAGGAAAAATCCTCTATCTCTTTTTTCTTCTTCTTTCAAAAGATATTTCATATCATTAGAGTACCCCCTAGTGGTTACTGACTTTATTGCTTTAGAAATTCCTGAAAAGTGTTTTTCTAATACTATTCGCTAAATGTTTAGCTCACTTAATGCATAAATGAAAAAATGTAAAATTATATATTCTGCTCATTTCTGCTTTCTATGGTATATTTCCCTTAACCACCTCAATACAGGACACTTTCACCCCCTTCCTGCCCAGGCCATTTTTCAGCTTTCAGCGCTGTCGCATTTTGAATGACAATTTCGCGGTCATGCTACACTGCATCCTAATGAAATTTTTGTCATTTTTTCCCCACAAATAGAGCTTTCTTTTGGTGGTATTTGATCACCTCTGCGTTTTTTTATTTATTGCGCTATAAACAAAAGAAGAGGGACAAGTTTGAAAAAACACAATATTTTTTACTTTTTGCTATAATAAATATCCAATTTTTTTTTTAAACAAATTTTTTCCTCAGTTTAGGCCAATACATATTCTTCTACATATTTTTGGTAAAAAAAAAAAAATCACAATAAGCGTATATTGATTGGTTTGCGCAAAAGTTATAGTGTCTACAAAATAGGGGATAGATTTATAGCATTTTTATTTATTTTTTTTTTTTTACTAGTCATGGCAACGATCTGTGATTTTTATTGTGACTGCGATATTGAGGCGGACATATCGGACACTTTGGGCACATTTTTTGGGACCATTCACATTTATACAGCGATCCGTGCTATAAAAATGCATTGATTACTGTGTGAATGTGACTGGCAGGGAAGGGGTTAACACTAGCTGGTGATCGAGGGGTTAATGTGTGTCCTAGGGATGTGATTCTAACTGTGGGGAGAGGGGACTGACTGGGGGAGGTGACCGATCGGTGCCCCTATGTACAAGGGACACACATCGGTCTCCTCTTCTCTCTGACAGGACGTGGATCTGTGTGTTTACAAACATGGATCCACGGTCCTGCTCGGTTGCTGGGCAATCGCGGGTGCCCGGAGGACATCGCGACCGCCGGGCACGCTACGGGTCCCCAGTGACGCGGCGGGCGCGCCACCGCCGGCACGCACCCCCTAGTGGCTCAGGAGGGTGATCATGTCATATGACGTCCTCCCAGAACGAGAGCTGCCTCGTTCCCCCGTCATATGACAGTGGGCAGGCAGCTAGTGGTTAAGAGTTAAATACAATTTTGAACAGATTTTGCAGTGCTGTCCTTTCCTTCTGAAAATCCTAACTGCCTGAATGTCATGCTGACCCTTACAAGGACTTTTGACTTTGCTCAGACTTTCCACATCTGCATTCTTGTTGCAGGTCAGAAGTATTGAGGCCAGAAAGTCAGCACAACAGCCAGACCATTAGTTATTTCAGAAAGAGTAGTTATGTTTTTACTTTAAGCACTAATCAACCCCCATCGGTCAGCAGGGATCTTGTCAACAATTTACTTTCATGAAAGGACAAAAATCCTCCACTATGCATAAATGCAAAAGTATGTCTGGGTGGGTCTGAACACCCGGGCACCTTGCATTTTTGTTGCGTCTGTATATACAATGGGGAAAATAATTGTTTGATCCCCTGCAGATTTTGTAAGTTTGCCCATTTACATAGAAATGAAGGGTCTATAATTTATCATAGGTCTTTTAAATGATAGAGACAGAATATCAACCAAACATCCAGAAAAACACGATACAAATGTTATAAATTCAGTTGCAGCTCAGTGGGTAAAAAAAGTATTTGATCCCCTACCAACCAACAATAATTCTGGCTCCCACAGACTGGCTACAGTATGTTGTGCTCATGTGGTACACAGATAAGTCCTGTCAATTTAAGAAGGTGCTCCTAAAGACAACTCGTTATGTGTATAACAGACACCTGTCCACAGAATCTCTTTCTTCCATTCAAACCTCACCATTAAGGGGAAGACCAAAGAGCTGTCAAGGACGTCAGGGACAAGATTTTAGACCTGCACAAGGCTGGAATGGTCTACAAGACCATTAGCTAGATGCTTGGTGAGAAGGAGACAACTGTTGGAGCGATTATTCGCAAATGGAAGAAATACAAAATAACCATCAATCGCCCTCGGTCTGGAGCTCCATGCAAGATTTCCCCTCATGGGGTAAGGATGATCATGAGAAAAGTGAGAGATCAGCCCAGAACTACACAGGAGGAGCTTGTGAATGATCTCAAGGCAGTTGGGACCACAGTCACCAAACAACCCATTGGTAACACAATACGCCAACATGGATTGAAATCTTGCAGCGCCCACAACGTCCCCCTCCTCACAAAGGCACATGTTACAGGCCAGTCTGAAGTTTTCCAATGAACATCTAAATGATTCAGATAAGGATTGGGAGAAAGTGCTGTGGTCAGATGAGACCAAAATGAAGCTCTTTGGCATTAACTCACCATGTTTGGAGGAAGAAAAATGCAGACTATGACCCTAAGAACACCATCCCTACAGTCAAGCACAGAGGTGGAAACATTTTGCTTTGGGGCTGTTTCTCTTCTAAAGGTACAGACTGACTTTGCCGCATTGAGTGGCCAATGGACGGGGCCATGTATTGTAAAATTTTGGATGAGAACCTTCTTCCCTCTTGCCAGAACACTGAAGATGGGTTGTGGATATGTCCTCCAGCATGACAATGACCCAAAAACATATCGCCAAGGCAAAAAAGGAGTGGCTCAAGAAACACATTAAGGTCATGAAGTGGCCTTGCCAGTCTTCAGACATTAAATCCTATAGAAAATTTATGGAGGGAGCTGAAACTTCGAGTTGCCAAGCGACAGCCAAGAAACCTTAAGGATTTTGGAAGATCTGTAAAGAAGAGTGGACCAAAATCCCTCCTGAGATGTGTGCAAACCTGGTAACCAACTACAAGAAACCTTACCTCTGTGTTTCCCAACAAGGGTTTCTCCACCAAGTACCAAGTCATGTTTTGCTTGGCCCAATGTATAGGTGCATGGTATTTATGTTGTTTCTTTACCCCTGGGTGCCAAACGTGCTTGCTGTGTCTATGTATCCTGGTGTCGGTCAATTTTGTTTCCTCTGGTGTCTCACATTTTTTGTACTGTAATGAAATCCAGAAAACAAACCAACATCTGTACAAAAAAGTGGTAACCAACTCAATCTATAACTGGTCCCTGCAGTAAGGTGCACATGGAAGGGCAATGCACAAACTAACAAAATATTTCCCAGCACGCTTACCAGCCAGCCTGACAAACAACCAAATTGTCCTGTCTAACAGTTTATGTTAAAAACAGAGGGTTTTGTTTGCATAATTTGCAAATATATGCGTAAGCCACAGTTTCCCATGCCAAGGGACCTCTGTGGTCCTAACTCTACATTTCCAAAGTTTCCATCAACATTAACAGCTCACATGTGCACAAGCTATCATCTCCATGTTTATGAACATTTATTAGGTGCTTCCAACTAGGTGGCCATGGAATGGGAGGTTTGTCATCTCTTTGGTGAATATCCCCTTCTGTTTTAACATTTATTGCTAGATGGAAAATTTCTATACCTTGCCAACACTTTCTACCATTCTTAATAATATTACTATTTGTAACACCTTGTATGCTATATTGGGGACTCTGTATGGGATTGGAGGGGTCTGTACTAAGGACACTGTACGGCAGGGGCCTCCAAAATTTCTAAAAAAAAGGGCAAATTTACTGTCTTCCAGGCTTTAGGGGGGGCAGACTGGCATCAGTGGGAGCAAATAGTGCCCTATCTTTGATATTAGGGGGAGGAATAGTACCCAATTTTTGGTGTCAGTGGTAAGAATTGTGCCCCATTGTTGGTGCCAGTGGGAGGAATTGTGTCTCATATCAGTGGGAGGACTAGTGCTCCAAGGGCTGGATAAAGGCAAGGACAGGGCCGCATTCAGCCCCCGGGCCACAGTTTGGAGAGCACTGATGTATGTGATTGGGGGGGTTTGTACTAAGGATTCTGTGTGGGATGGGTGGGAACAATGGGGAGGTGTGTGGTGTACTGAGGACTCTGTATCAGATGGGGGGGGGGGGGCAATGGGGGGGTGTCTGTACTGAGAATTCTATATAGAAGGATCTGTACTGAAGGATCTGTACTGGGGAGGGGGTATATAGGATTGTTAGGGTAGTCAGTCTGTACTGAGTGGTTTGTGATGGGGGGTGTCTGTACTGAGGGGTCTGTGTTGGGGAGGACGGCAGTCTTTGCTGGGGGTTCAGTCTGTGCTGTGGGGTTGGTCTGTATTGAGAAAGTCTGTGCTGGGGAGGGGGATTTAGGAATATTAGGGGGGTCAATCCGTAGTGAGGGTTCTCTGTAGGGGGGGCGGTATGTACTGGGGGGTTGGTCTGCTCCGAGGGGTCTGTGTTGGGGGGGGTTTGTGCTGGATGGGGAGTCGTTGCTGATGGGGTTTGTGCTAGGGGAGGGTTATACTAAGGAGGGGTAGGCTGGAAGGGGGGATTTAAGGATGGTAGGGGAGATCTGTGCTGTGGGGGTGATTTATACTGGGAAAAGGGGGAAAATTTGGTTGTACTGACAATTTAGACAGGAGTCAATCTATCTACCAGAATGTCTTTTTAGCCCCCGTTCACATTGATTGCGGCATTGAAATTGTGCGATTTCATCTGAAATCGCACAATTTCAAAGCCGCATGTCAGTGCGACTTCGGGTGCGACTTGGAAGATATCTGTGCAGCTTCATGCACAGATGTCTATGCAAGTCGCACTTGAAATCGCTAAAAGTAGTGCAGGAACTACTTTTTCAAATCAGTGCGGCACCGCAAAGTCAACCTTGGACCGATTTGAACAGTACGATTGCCGGATATAGGCTGCGACTTGTCATGACAAGTTGTTCCAATGTGAACGGGGGCTTAAAGAAGAAGCACTCTGTACTCCTGTGACCCATTTTCAGCAGACAGCGGGCTGAAGCCTACTGTCAGTTGACATCATAGAGCTGGTCCAGGCTTGGGCAAGATCGCGGCAATGGAGTCAGCACCTGGCTCAGCCTCTTAGGGAGCCACTGAGAGCATGAGCAGGCCGCTCATGCCCCCTCCACAGCTCAGCGTGGGGGGAGGAGCCGAGCAGAGAGTCGGTAAATGACAGTCACCAGTTTTCTGCTCGGGGAGCCCTGAGAACTGAGCGGTTTGCGGTGTTTGATCGCTCGGTTCTCAGTCTAAAGCCTCGTACACACAATCGGATTTTTCGCAGACAAAACCTCTGACTTTTGTCCGAAGGCGTGTGCCTGGATTTTGTCTTGCATACAAACGGCACACAATTGTGGGCCAACAAACACAAACGTACTGACATACTATGTGGTTCTTCAGCTCTTTAGCGCCACCCTTTGGGATCCTTCTGCTAATTTGGTGTTAGTAGAAGTATGATGAGTGTTGATTTGTGCTGTTCATTTTGCGCTTTTCAGTTCATTTCTGAATGGCCGTTCATCAACCAGACATGTTGCGGAATCGGAGGAGATAACGTGTTATTATTGGCATTGGAGTTATTGCTTTGACCCAAGTCCAGTCCAGGAACAGGAGGAGGAGTTCTTGGACCAAAAATTGGTTGCTTTATTAATCGTGACCAATTATTTCATATGCCTTTGCTGCGGGAGCTCCAGGAGAATAATCCAGATGCTTTTTGGAATTATGTCCGGATGACAGACCCCTGCTTTCACCAACTCTTGGCATTGTTGACCCCCTATATTAAGAAGCAGGACACATGCATGAGGCTTTTATTTTATTTTTTGGTTGAATAATAATGATTGATGTTATATTTTCTATATTTTTGGATGCATAGAATGCACTTTTTGGTTAAGTTCTATTGGCAGATATCATGTCTAATTTTATTTGTTTTTTTTTTTTTAATGCACAATAAACAAAAAATGTGTACAATAATACTTAACTATGTGTTTTACTTCAAATGACAGTTTGGGAGTAGGCAGTTACATTTAAAAAAAATACAATGTAAAAATTGACAAGGGACACCAACATAGTTGTATCTTTGATCTTAAAAACTACGGGATACTGGTTAGTATACGGCCCCTTTCACACGGACGGATAGAATTGTGCTTTTGGCTGCGGATTTTCTAGTTTTCTACCGCAGCTAAAAGCACACAATGCTTTCCTATGGCCCCATTCACACACTGCGTTTAGCTGTGATTTAGTTACATGCGGTTTGATTCGGACAGAAAAAATAGAATTGACTGTGTCCAGGAGAGATTTAGCGCAGCTACATAACTGCAGGTAATCGCAGTGTACTATTTCTCCTGCAGATAGCAGTGGCAACAAGGAAAGAAAAGCAACAGGAAGCACATCAGAAATGGCAAGAATGTTCCAAACGCAGCTAAACGCAGCAGCATGTAAACGCACGTAAATGCAAATAATCTCACTGTACAAATGCAGCTGATCGCAGTGCCTGGAGTCTTGAATTTCACAGAACATATTATATGCTTTTAACAGCCGTCCGTGTGAAAGGCGCCTAAGGCGTGCGACCTGTTTCAGCCTGGAACTATGCACCAAACAAGCCTCCATTCCTGAATTTTTATGTATAAAGACCAAAAAAGGGGAATAGGAATGGGACTTTAAATGAGGCCTGTAGGTGTGTATGATAATATAGATGTATCGCATGAAAGGAACCTGAGTGTCACAAACAGGGGCGTCTTTAATATTGATTGGACCCTGGGCAAAACTTTTCTTGGGGCCCCCCCATGCAGTTTCGCTCTCCACCTGCTCTGAGACATTCAATAAATAGCAGCTAGACTCAAAATCAGTTTACTGTTTACACACATATCCAGTGACCGTTGACCCGCCTCTGTAGCTGAACCCCTATTGGATTCCATCTGGTTATCCCCAGCCTCAGTCCCGGTTAGGAGCACTCTTACCAGACCCCGCATAACTCCACCTCAGGAACTGCCTTCCATCTATGGGCCACTTTGTAAGTAATCATTTGTCTATTCATCTTTTGGGCCTAATACCTAACTAACCAATAAAATAACTCCACATCTCATTCATTTATAGTACAATGCATGCATCCAACTCCTGACGATTGGCGCAAGGCCATGAAACGCGTAGAGTGTTCATCTAGTGCTGCCACGTTATGCTTGTTCCAACCAACCCCAACGTATCATGTTCTCTGTTTGTACTAATCATGTGAATTTTATATACATTTCCTTTGTTTGAATTGTATTCTTTTTGCTGTCATGAATTTTACTGTCTGTCACAAATCATGTATCAGTGATTAATCCTCGATTAATACATTTTTTATGATTATATCAACTTATGTTGAATTTTTATGATTGTATTTTTACATCATAAATGTTTTATTATATTGCTTAATTATGTTATCTCAATATTACTACCGTGAATTGCCCTTAGGAGATTGTGACACTCAGGTTCCTTTCATGCGATATATCTATATTATCATACACACCTACAGGCCTCATTTAAAGTCCCATTCCTATTCCCCCTTCTTTGGTTTTTATACCGGATAATGGTGTTGTGGTAACTTGCCCCCCCCCCCCCCAAAAAAAAGCAAAAAAAAAAAAAGCATAATAATATTATTCTTGATATCACTAGAAAAAAAACCTCCAATTTGTTTGCAATAACTCCATCAGTGTCACCAGCAAAGCAACTTCATTATTATCCCATTAAAGAAGAAGAGAATTGTGCGCGGCATTTTGAGATTTTATAATTTGCCGCGTCACCAATGTTAATTCTACATTACGAACGCTAGTTTACAAGACCGACCGCTTCTGGCTCGTCCTTGCTTCCGAGCATGCGGACTTTTGTCCGACGGACTTGTGTACACACGCTCGGAAAATCCGACAACAGACATTTGTCCGCGGAAAATTTTAAAGCCTGCCATCCAACATTTGCTCGCGGAAAATCCGACAACAATTGTCCGATGGAGCGCACAAACAGCCAACAGCCTGTCATCACACAATTCCCCGTCGGATAATCCGATCGCGTGTACGAGGCTTTAGAGGTGCCAGCAGACAGATGCAGCATCAGACCGTTGCTGCATCCACCTAGGTAATTATGATTATTAAAAAAAAACAAAAACCCATACATCTCTTTTAATGTGGGAGGTAACCGGAGTACCTGGAAAAACCCATACAAGCACAGGGAGAACATGAAAACACCATGCTGCAGATAGGGTTTGACTGGGATTTGAAACAGGGACCACACTGCTGCAATGCTGCAAGGCAGAAGTCATTTTTTTTTACCTAGTTCTCTGACAAGTCATTTTATAGCAGATTGATTGGCACAACTGGAATGTAAAATATAATTCTCGCAAGCTGAAGTTCGAGGCATGGGTGGCCCTGTCAGCACCCTCCCATCCAACTATCTTCGATCTGCAAATCAAAGAAGTCAGGTGGAAAACAGCAGCTGCATCCAATCAGATGCAGCCGCTGTTCGGGTATTCTGACAGCCACAGGCATTAGCTGTCATAATTCATACAATAAGCTAGAAAGATTTGAGTCTCAACTTGTCTTAAGTCCTTACTGGTACCGCATCCTCTATTACAAGACACTGAAAGATAACTCAATCCCTAATATTAAAAAATGACAGACTTTAACCCCTTTAAGAGCATTAAGAGCCCTAGGCCTCCCGATTCAGGGTCACCTGATCGCTGTGATAACCTCTGATTGGCTATCATAATGATCAGTCACTGTAAAGCCCGCCCAACGTGTTTTCGCTCTTTGAACTGAGGAGAGTGATTCTCTCTCTCTCTCTCTCTCTCTCTCTCTCTCTCACTCTCTCTCTCCAGAAAAATACTTAGATCAAGGTTTGATATAGGTCAGTGTCAGGGTTAAGGCTTGGGTCAAGGTCAGGGTTAAAGGTCAGGGGCAAAGGTCAGTTTTTTTTGGGCAGGAATGTTTTATTTTTTTTAATTAGTATCAGTGTGTTTTAGAATAATAATAAAAAAAAAAAAAGCAAGATGCACACTGTTGTTTCTGGGCTGTACCAAGGGTACAAACAACAACTAACATAAACATATGTGGTGTCGCTGCGATCGTTGGGCTGTTCTTTGGTGGAAGGTTATGGTAGTAGAAAGAAATATACAACTAAATTTCAAAAAAATAATAAGATAAAAAGATAAAAACTTACATTGTTATTGTACAAAACATTTTAAAAAATAATAAAATATGAATCTTAATAGGTCCTGTCATTGTCAGTGACACTTTTTTTTTTTTAAAGAATAGTGTAAAAATGAAAAATAAAAGGTAAAATAAATAAGACATTTTTTTTTTAAACGCACCCCGTCCCGCCGAGCTCGCGTGCAGAAGCGAACGCATACGTGAGTAGCGCCCGCATATGAAAGCGGTGTTCAAACCACACGTGAGGTATCGCCACGATCGGTAGAGCGAGAGCAATAATTCCAGCCCTAGACCTCCTCTGTAACTCAAAACATGCAACCTGTAGAATTTTTTTAAACGTCGACTATGGAGATTTTTAAGGGTAAAAGTTTGTCGCCATTCCACAAGTGGGCGCAATTTTGAAGAGTGACATGTTGGGTATCAATTTACTTGGCGTAACATTATCTTTCACAATATAAAAACAAAATTGGGCTAACTTTACTGTTGTCTAATTTTTTTATTCAAAAAAAGTGTATTTAAAAAAAAAAAAAGTGCACTTGTAAGACCGTTGCGCAAATACGGTGTGACAGAAAGTATTGCAACAACCACCATTTTATTCTCTAGGGTGTTAGAAAAAAAATGTATAATGTTTGGGGGTTCTAAGTAATTTTCAAGCAAAAAAAAAACTGTTTTTAACTTGTAAACAACAAATCTCAAAAAGAGGCCCGGTCCTTAAGTGGTTAATATCCGACATGTTTCGCAGTACAAAGCCCGCTTCCTGAGGGAGAACTGGCATATATCTCTATGGTTACAAACAAAGTCAAGATAAGTAACAATGCTTATACAACAATACATTATGCATTTAATTCTATCTTCAAATATATGTTACCTGCTATAAAAATTCATATTGCATGTAGCTTGTTCTCAGAATTAGAGGACCACACAGGGAAAAAGACTCTTCCAGTCAATGCATAGAGGCTATATATATATATGCAAGGTGAAAAGAAGCTGATATATGCCCTATAAAATAATGGTACAAAAAAAATAACAAAAAGGGAACAAAAAAAGGGAGGGGGGAACAAAGAGAAAAAAGGAGGAAAAATCACCAAAGAATGTGTAAGTAATCAATTACAGCATAAAATGTCCAAATAACGTACAATCAAAAATTGACAATGGGTAGCACATATGGGGGTCTGTATATAGTGAATCAACGCCATGGTAGCCCAGGACTCTCCGAGCTGCACCTCTATTCCCCAAACATATAACAGACACTACTCCTTTGAGGCTATATACGTATATCCTTATGGACTCCAAACATTCATCTATCTGCAAGCCTATAGTGTATCCAATTGATTACAAAAGACCTAATCAGTGGAAAAAAAGATTGAAAAAAAGATAATAGACATCTAATATCCCAAAAGAAAGAAAAAAAAAAAAAAGAGCATAACCTAAAAAAAAAGTGCTAAAATGGTTAAATGGTTAAACGACAGGGGCTCTTCAATCACTTCAGCCCCCAGAAGGATTTGCCCCCTTCCTGACCAGGCCATTTTTTGGGATACGGCACAAAGACAATTGCGCGGTCGTGCAACGTTGTACCCAAACAAAATTGATGTCCTTTTTTTCCCCACAAATAGAGCTTTCTTTTGGTGGTATTTGATCACCTCTGCGGTTTTTATTTTTTGCGCTATAAACAAAAAAAGAGCGACAATTTTGAAAAAAACACAATATTTTGTACTTTTTGCTATAATAAATATCCCAATTATATAAAAAAAAAGTCTTCATCAGTTTAGGCTAATATGTATTCAGCATAAGCATATATTGATTGGTTTACAAAATAGGGGATACATGGCAGTTTTATAATTTTTTTTACTAGTAATGGCATTGATCAGCGATTTTTATCGTGACTGCGACATTGCTGCGGACAGATCGGACACTTTTTTGGGACCATTGACATTTATACAGCGATCAGAGCTAAAAATAGCCACTGATTACTGTATAAATGTCATTGGCAGGGAAGCGGTAAACACTAGGGAGCGATCAAGGGGTTAACGGTGTTCCCTAGGTGTGTTCCAACTGTGGGGCGGATGGGACTGACTAGAGGAAGAGCCAGATCAGTGTTCCTACTTTGTAAGAGCACACGATCTGTCTCCTCTCCCCTGAGAGAACCAGGATTTGTGTGTTTACAGACACAGATCCCGGTTCTCGCTCTGTCACAAGCAAACGCGGGTGTCCGGTGGTAATCCAAAGCATCTTAAAGGGTCGACGTACAGCTACGACGGCTTGCGCAGGGGAGCCAGCCTGCCACAGTATAACTGCGGTGGCTGGTCGTGAAAGGGTTAAATGTGTTATGCAATACAATAAGTGACCACTAGATGGCATTCTATTCTTAAAAAAGAATTACCCACTAATGACTGATGCAGTCTGTCAATAGTATTAATAATTCCCCAGAGATAGTATTAAAGGATAAGTAAAGGCAAAACTTTTTTTTTTAGTTTTGGATAGAGTGGAGAGGGATTAGAGCACCTACTAGGTTTTTACTGCTGTCTGCGCCCCCCCCTGTACCCAAGTTGATCAATCAATCAACTTGGTACATTCAGCCTGCCCACACTCGGTTCGAATCTCGGCCGGTTCCTGCTGAACTGGAAAGGATTCGAACCGTCTTTGGCCAGCTTTAGTGTGTCACTTTCTCCAGCCAGTATGACCAGGGAAAAAGCATCTGCACTCCATTAGCTTAATTTTAGGACAGGTTTGACATCAGAGAAGCTGTTGCCAAAAAATGTATCACTTTTTGTCCCCTGTGTGATGAAAAAAAAGTTTATTACAAATAAAATGTAAGAGAAAGGGAAACAAATGAAAGTTTCACCCAAGCACTTAAAATTTCCTGTAAAAAATCATTTGAGGCCCCCCCCCCCCCCGCTCCCAAACACAGTACATGTGTACATGTATGCATGAATGTAAATGCATGGTTTGACTGCTCGTCATTTGTTCAAAATCACTGCACACACCAGAGTAAGAGCAATAATTCCAGACCCATTATTCATGGTTAACTCTAAACTGATGACCTGTTGGGGCTTTTAAAGCATTGCCTATGAAGAATTTAGGGTACAGAAGTTTGTCCCCATTTCAAGACAGCATACAATTGACATGTTGGGTATCTACTGTTTTTACTCGGTGCAACCTCGTCTTTTAGATGTTACCAAACAATTTGGCAATATATTGTTGTTTGTGTGCATAAAATTACCTTTGGTGGATTTTTACTGACAAGCTGTCAGGCGGAAGCGATGCGGTGGCTGCGCAGCTGTTGGATTACTTACACCCCCCCCCGTATGTTTTGATCCCCACCATGTTTCCTGGGGTCTACCCGTGCATCGGCAGACACAAGACTGCCAGCAGGTAGAGGAGAGGGAGATCAGTGAGAGTCTGTTCGCTGATCTCTCCTTCCTGTGAATGAACTGCAAATGATATGTAAAACATCACTTCAGGGTTCTGGTGTCACTTTCCCCAGTCAGTATGGGGTTTCAGTAATTGGAGCTATTTCATTCTCTAGGGTGTCTGCTTTCAGAAAATAGAATTGTTTTGGGGTTTTTTAATGTAATCTTCAGGCATAAAATTATTTTTTAAACGTGTGCACAAAAAGCAAAACCGGCTCTGGCAGAAAAAAAGCTAGGTCATCTTGTGAATATTCTATGTTCCACTCTAACCCTTATCAAAATACCCGCTTCCCACTGTACTGCGTTTTTTAAAAGTGTTTTTTCACATTAGTACATGTACCCCCTCCCAACACAAATCCCTCTAGATCTCCATTCTTAGTACCCCCCCCCAAATTTCCCCATCCTAGAACAATACTTACCCCCTGCCTCCCCACAAATTTCTCTTTCCAACACAAATCCCCTCCCCCCAATCTCCTTGTAACGCCCCCACCTCACATGATACCGCAGTGCCCAGGGCAACTACCCCTCTTGCCCACCCCCTGTTTCAGCCCTGCATACAGGGACCAGATATGAGCTGTGTAAACCATATTAAAAGGATTTGTATAGGCAATACCAATTTACACCTAAACCTCCCCCTACTCCTCTAGATCATGTCCCAGCATTCACCTTCTTTTACCCGCTTCCTGTTGAGATAAACAGCTTTTATTACTCCCTATGGTATCAGCACCAGGCTTGTCAAATTCTTGCAGGGGCAGCGGTTGGGAGGTTAGTTCCTTCTTATGTAGGCACATCCCCAGAACTACATCTGACTCAAAAGTGCCTGTGAAAATTCGGTGCGCCTGGCTGTGCAGGGTGGGGGATCCCGGGTTACTTGCGGCACCTTAGGGGGTGCGCTACATATGAATGTGTAGAGGGACAAAGAGGGGTGGGCAATGGATAGAGTTCTGTAGCCCAGCAGGTAAGTTTCACAACACTGGTTAGGATTTCAGTATAGAAAAGACACCGGATTGTTGGAAAGTTAGAAGCTTTCTGGATTTCGGCGGACCAACAGGCATTTATCTGCACTTTGTGATTAATGTGTGTGAGTGCGCTACTCTTTTAACATACACCACTCATATTTATACATCACTTTCTGTGCAATAATTAAAAATTGAAAAAATTGAAAAAAACTCCCATTAAATATTAAATTCCACTTACAGTATCAATATATTTAATGGGAGTTTTTTCAATTTTTTTCCATTTTTAATTATTGCACAGAAAGTGATGTATAAATATGAGAGGTGTATGTTAAAAGAGTAGCGCACTCACACACATTAATCACAATTTTTAGTCCATTTCACTGAATGGTTTTTTGAATGCAGCAATCTGGGGCCCATAGCCCCGAGTCTCTCGCTGGGGGAAGCGATGCCATCAGTGGCGGATGTGGGCGCCGTGCAGATAACTAATATCTTAGCCATTTTACTTTGTTCTGCCACTGCACTGGTTGCTAGAGCCGCCCAGGGTCTAGCAACCAGTGATGTCAAGTAACCTGAGTGACACAGTGGGAGCCCGAGGCAGTGGTGTCGCTGGGGGGGTGGGGGCCGCCTTCACCTCCTCTCTGTTTACATCCACACAGGAGGAGGATCACAAGGGACACACCACTGTGTACAGTATATCCGTCAGCGCTGTTCTGAGGTCTGTACATTTTTACTATACAGTATGTAGGTGGACATGTGCAGGGGGCTATGGGAGGGGAGAGGGGTGCCTATACTGATGAGGGTCTGCACTGAAGGGGAGTGTCTATACTGATGAGGGGTCTGCACTGAGGGGGGGTGTCTATACTGATGGACGGTGTCTATACTAATTGGGGGTCTGCACGGAGGGGGGTGCATATACTGATTGGGGGGTCTGCACTGAGGGGAGGTGTCTATACTGATCAGGGTCTGCACTGAGGAGGGTCTATACTGATGGGGGGTCTGCACTGAGGGGGTGTCTATACTGATGGGGGGAGGTGTATACTAAGGGAGGGGTGGTCTGTACTGAGGGGGGTCTGTACTGATGGAGGGGGGTGGTCTGTACCATGCCCGCAGCCTCTGACATCTCTTGTACCATGTCCGCAGCCTCTGCATAACCTCTTGTGTGTATATACATATATATATATATATATATATATATATATATATATATATATATATATATACACACACACACACACACACACACACACACACATACATATACACACACACACATTTTTATTATATACATGTGTATGCCCACCCAAGCTTATGACTTTCTTTACTTCGCTGCTATGGGCTCTAGCCCCAGATCTTTAGTAGGCCTAGCAACGCCCATGCCTCTGAGAGATTAGTAATTAGATGCAAAACTTATCAAATGGACAGGGACAAAACATGGTCTGCATAAACCAGCCATTTTCAATCAGGGTTCCTTCAGAGGTTGCAAGGGGTTCCTGGAGCTGTGAGTAATTGACCTCCTATTTGATAGTGGCTACATACAATAGTTCTGTGTCCAAGGGCATTTGGCAAAGCTTGCCGTATGAAACCCACAAGCTTTTATTTTTGCTGTCTGTAAGAGTGGCATTCTGACTGCCATTGTAAAGAGGCTATTCTTTCCACTGACCACCAATGTAAGGGGGCATGCATTCTGACCACCACTTTAAGGTGTATTCTTTCCATTCACCACCCCTGTAAGGGGGACATTCTTCCAACTAGCCACCACTTTAAGAGAGAATTCCGACCACCACAGTGTGGGGGCATTCTTCTCACTGATCATCACTGCTTTGGGGCATTCTTCTCACTGACCATCACTGCTTTGGGGCATTCTTCTCACTGATCATCACTGCTTTGGGGCATTCTTCTCACTGATCATCACTGCTTTGGGGCATTCTTCTCACTGATCATCACTGCTTTGGGGCATTCTTCTCACTGATCATCACTGCTTTGGGGCATTCTTCTCAATGACCATCAATTAAAAGGGGAATTCTGACCACCACTGTGAGGGGGCATTCTTCTTAATGATCTCCACTATAAAAGGAGCATTCTGATCACCACTGTGAGCGGGCATTCTTCTCAAGCACCACCACAGCAAGGAAGGCATTCTTCCCACCGACCACCACTATAAGAGGGGCATTTTGACCATCACTGCAAGGAGGACATTCTTTACTCTCACTGCTCTGTAAGGCGCATTCTTCCCATTGACCACCAATGTAAAAGGGCATTCATAGTTACATAGTTGGTAAGGTTGAAGAAAAGCAGCAGGCCATTCTGTACAACCTGTGTGGGTGTGTGTTCATGTCAAAAATCATATGCCATACCCCTGCATACTGTGTTTGCTAAGATACCCGTCCAAGAGTTTTTTTTTAACCACTTGCCGACCAGCTCACATCGATATACGTCGGCAGAGTGGTATGGGTGCGCAAAACAACATACCAGTATGTCGCTGCGTCATCGGCGGCTAGTGGGTGCGTGCCCGTGGGTCCCGCGGACTTGATGTCTGCCAGTGGCCCGCGATTGTGACACAGAGAGGCAGAATGGGGAGATGTAAACAAGGCATTTCCCTGTTCTGCCTTGCAACATGACAGGGATCTACTGCTCTCAGTGATCAGGAGCAGTGATCTCTGTCATCTTCTAGTGAGCCCTTCCCCCCTACAGTTAGAACACGCCAAGGGAACACACTTAACCCCTTGATCGCCCCCTAGTGTTTAACCCCTTCCCTGCCAGTGACATTTACACAGTAATCAGTGCATTTTTATAGCACTGATCGCTTTATTTGATTCCCATAGAAGGAGACAAAAACAGGCTTTTCTCTTAAATAAAATGTTCTTTGACGACAGGAGTAGGTACTGAATTTCAAAGCAGTTGAATGACACCCATACTAAATAGATGTGGCTAACATGGCCGACCTTCTTCAGAAAATCATAACCAACTTGCTGTCAATACTACAAGAGGTACGCCCAGCAATCAGAAACTAAAGTAAACAACTTTGAAGCTGTGACATGCTAATCTGGAAAGTGAAACCTTTAATTGTCCTGCTGGAAGGTGAACTTCCGTCCTAGCCTCAAATCACACACAGAGTGGTACAGGTTTTGCTCAAGAATATCCCCGTATTTAGCACCATCCATCTTTCCCCCAACTCTGACCAGTTTCCCAGTCCCGACTGCTGAAAAACATCCCCACAGCATGATGCTGTCACCACGATGTTTCACAGTGGGGATGGTGTTCTTTGGTTGATGTGATGTGTTGGGTTTGCGCCAGATATGGCGTTTTCTTTGATGGCCAAAAAGTTCAATTTTAGTCTCATCAGACCAGAGCACCTTCCTCCATACATTTTGGGAGTCTCCCACGTGCCTTTTCGCGAACTCAAAACTTGCCATTTTGTTTTTATACGTTTTTTTGCGATTTTTTTTTTTTACCAAAAATATGTAGAAGAATACACATTGGCCTAAACTGAGGAAGAAATTTGTTTTTTATATATATATTTTAGGGATATTTATTATAGCAAAAAGTAAAAAATATTGCTTTTTTTTTCAAAATGTTCCCTCTTTGTTTATAGCAATCAAACGTTGAGTATAGCCTCACATATCATTCAATTATTTACAGTAAAGAAGTACCATCATCCAGATTAACATATGTGATTGGGGAGGGTGAAGATTTGAGGGTAGTTGCCAAAGCTGACCCATACACATAGACATCCAAAAAGAATTGAATGGACTTTCTCGGTACTGATATAACCACAAAATTGATTTGATAAAATACAAATTTTATTCTGTAACAGTGTACAAACAATATATTAAAAGCAAGGGAATGTATACAAAACAAACTATAAAATATGATATACACCACACAAAACTAACTAAGAACAGGTTTCCCTGGTACAGTTTCTGTTAAGGTGGGGTATAAATATTCCTCTACCGGTTTCACGGTATAACCGCTTCTTCAGGAGGATGGGAGGTCGATGGAAGAACAATATATTAAAAAAGAAAATAATACAAGAAGAAATAGACAATTGCAAGGCGTAACAGCAATAACATAAGTGCAGAAAGATCTGCTCACCCAAATGGACCAGGCACGGCTAACGACAGAATCCCAAAAATCCCCCCCCCCCCCGGTGGACAAGGGGGAGTGCAAGGAACCATCTCTAGTTAAAGTAAATCAATATATCAGGTTTAAATGATAAAATTAATAAACATAAAGATGCTAGTAGGTGGAAGAGTATGGTGATAAGAAAGCGATAAAGTCTGCAAGTGTGGTCTAGAAAAGGAGAAAAAGAGACAAAACACTGTGCAGGTGCATGGTTCCGTGCTACTGCGCATGTGCATCCCGATAGGCCAGAGGGTCCAGGCCAATCAGGGCAAGCTAGGGCGGCTAGGACCGCCCCTTGCCAGGGTAAACACAAGTCCGCTGAAGAGAATAACAAGAGGGAAGGTGTGCCGCCGAATCCACCACAAGAGGGAGCAGGCCGTCCGCACCAATAATGACACAGTAATACAGGATATCTGATATTTATAAATTGATATACACCATGGTTTAAACAAAAATAGAAAAAAGAAACTTAATAATTTTAGAATACTGCAATAATTAAGACCAGAATATCACCAAAATCATATCACAATCCAAGGGTAAGGGTCATCCACATAGGTCTAAACAATAAGCACCTGGGAAAGAGGCCAGTGTATTCATGGTATTATGACCAGATAAAATACGTTACCATTAAGGGGAACAAGCAGGCAATTAGGTGGGAGAAAAGGAGGGAAGAAAAGGGAGAGAGAGAAAGAGGACAAACAATGAAGAGGGAACGAGGGAAAAAGAACAAAAAACACAAAGAAGCGCACAAGAAGACTCACAAAAAAGATTCACAAAAAAGGTTTATAAGAGATCATCTCATTTAGGCCTGGGGGATGGGTGGCGTTGAGCCGTTCGATCCATATTGTCTCTGTAGGATCGTTCGGTCCCAATCGCCACCTCTGGGACTTGATTGAACCACTTCAAGAACCAGAAATTGAACCATAGAAACATCATAGCGATGATACAGTCCTCTATGTCTGCCTATGGTGGTGAGTTTGCCATTATCAGAATAATAAAGGTGGTCTACTATCCTTTGTCTGAGTTGTCGGATAGTTTTACTGACGTAAAATGCCTTACACCTGCATACCATCAAGTAAATAACTCCCCTAGTTCCACAATCTGCGAAGGTACATGGAGATAGAACTTCACCATTGGGTAGGGTGAAATATTTGGCTTCTAAAACCCATGGGCACCGGGGGCAGTTACCACATCTGTAAGTACCAGGGGGTCCAAGTCTAGGGGGGTTTGAAGCCACATAGTGGCTGGAAGTCAGACAATCGCGTAAAGAACGAGCCCTGCGAAATACAAGTTCTGGGGCAGGTCGTACATGCCTGCTTAGGATAGGATGCTCAGCAAGTAGGTGCCAATGATTAAATAAAATTGTTTTTAATGTTTTGTGGTGAAGCTGAGTATGTAGTTATAAATTTGACAGATTCATTGGCAGAGGGTGGATTGGGACGTTTATATACTAAGGAGTTTCTCGGGCGCGAAAGGGCTTTATTAAAAGCCCTTCTAAGGTTAGTACGAGAGTACCCTCTTGATAGTAACTTTTCACGCAGAATGTTAGCTTGAGTCCTAAAGTCACTCTCAAGCATGCAGTTCCTTCTGAGGCGCAAATATTGCGCAAAAGGTATACTGCGTACCAGTGATTTAGGGTGGGCAATGGTTGCGTATAATAAGGTGTTCCCGGCAGTGGGCTTACGAAATAGATCGGTGCCCAATGTGCCGTCAGGTTGTTTGATAATAGACAGATCCAAAAATGGGATCTGGCCATTATCACAATGAAAGGTAAATTTAGGTTGAAATCATTGTCATTGATATTCTGAATGAATTCCAGGAGTCTCTGTCTGGTCCCACTCCACACCAGGAACAGGTCGTCTATAAACCTGTACCAAAGGAGTATATCATCCAGAAAATCTGAGAATTTTTCATTTGAATAAATGTATCTCTCCCATCCACCTAAATAGAGATTAGCATAGGACGGAGCACATGATGTCCCCATGGCGACTCTTTGGGTCTGCAAAAACAGTTGGTCGTTAAAGGTAAAGTAGTTTTTAGTCAAAATAAAATACAAAAGTTTAAGGATGAAATCATTGGGGGGCCAAGTGGTGGTATCTTGTTCTCCAAGAAAGGATCCAGCCATCCGGATGCCCCACTCGTGGGGGATGCTCGAGTACAGAGCCTCGACATCAATAGCCACGAGCAGGGCGTCCGGAGGGATCTGAATCCCCTCTAGATGTTGTAGGAGGTCTGTGGTATCTCTGATGTATGAGGGAAGACTCCGCACATGGGGCATCAGGAAGGCGTCAACAAACTTGCTTGCATTATCCGTTAGGGAACCAATCCCGGAAACGATAGATCTCCCTGGGGAGTACATACATTCTTGTGAGTCTTGGGGAGGGCATAAAAGGTAGGAACATGGGGGAACTTGAGAACAAGTTCCATCCCCTCCCCCGTTCCCCCCCCCCCTCCCTTTCCCCCCTGTCTTCTTTCTTTTTCCTTTGCTGTTTTGTCTCTTTTTCTCCTTTTCTAGATCACACTTGCACACTTTATCGGTTTCTTATCACCATACTCTTCTACCTACTAGCATCTTTATGTTTATTAATTTTATAATTTATACCTGATATATTGATTTACTCTAACTAGAGATGGTTCCTTGCACTCCCCCTTGTCCGCCGGGTAGGGGGGGGATTTTTGGGATTCTGTCGTTAGCCATGCCTGGTCCATTTGGGTGTGCAGATCTTTCCGCACTTATGTTATTGCTGTTACGCCTTGCAATTGTCTATTTCTTCTTGTATTATTTTCTTTTTTAATATATTGTTCTTCCATAGACCTCCCATCCTCCTGAAGAAGCGGTTATACCGCAAAACCGGTAGAGGAATATTTATACCCCACCTTAACAGAAACTGTACCAGGGAAACCAGGGAAACCTGTTATTAGTTAGTTTTGTGTGGTGTATATCATATTTTATAGTTTGTTTTGTATAAATTCCCTTGCTTTTAATATATTGTTTGTACACTGTTACAGAATAAACTTTGTATTTTATCAAATCAACTTTGTGGTTATATCAGTACAGAGAAAGTCTATTCAATTCTTTTTGGATGCCTATGTGTATGGGTCAGCTTTGGCAACTACCCTCACATCTTCACCCTTTGTTTATAGCGCAAAAAAAAACAACTGCAGAGGTGATCAAATATCACCAAAAGAAAGCTCTATTTGTGGGGAAAAAAAAGGACGTCAATTTTGTTAGGGTACAACCTCGCAGGACCGCTCAAACAGTTAAAGCGACGCAGAAAACACTTAGTCAGGAAGGGGGTAAATCCTTCCGGGGCTGAAGTGTCTTCTTACGCTCTCTGAGACTGAATAGTTTATTCCCTATGCTAGAATCACTATTGAGGTATTTATATACCACTATCATATCTCCTCTCAAGTGTCTCTTCTCCAGAGAGAATAGATGTAATGTCTGCAGTCACTCCTCGTAACTGAGGTCCTCCAGTCCCCTTATTAACTTTGTTGCCCTTCTCTAGACTTTCTCCAGTTCCCGCACCTCCCTCCTGAGGACTGGTGATCAGAACTGGATGGAATAATCCAGATGTGGCCACACCAAAATTTTTATGAAGTGGCGGGATTATAGTTTTACCTCTGGGAGTATATCCCCTTTTTAATACATGCTAATATTATACTAGTTTTGCTTGCTGCAGCTTGGCATTGAATGTCATTGCTGAGACTGTCATCTACTAGGACTATGTTCTCCAGAAGTTCTCCCCCTAGCGAGTGCATTACTTTACATTTTTCAAAATTAAGCCTCATTTGCCATGTAGTTGCCCACTCCATTCTTTCATTCTGACCATCACTGTAAGGGAGGCATTCTTCAATCTGACCACTAAAGAATCCTCTGGGGTAAAGCAGGTCACCAATCTGGTATAAACTATATTTGATTCCCATAGAAGGGGACAAAAACAAGCTTTTCTCTTAAATAAAATGTTCTTTGAAGACAGGAGTAGGCAGGGCCGTCTTTAAGGCAGGGCAAAAGGGGCAGCTGCCCTGGGCCCTGTCATTGTTGTGGGGCCCAAAGCAGCTGCCTCATACTTGCCAACTATCCCAGTTTAAATTCCCTTGTCCCTTGAAGTTTTAGTTCCTTGCTGTGTCCTGATATCTCAGTGTGAAGTGCTGCCACTAATACTGCCCAGCTCTGCCCTATTGTTGTGTACAGATGACTAACATGCAGACCCTCTGTTTACATGTAAATAACCTAAATTCATATGTAAATAGCAGCAGCATTCATATGTAAATAGCTGCATCTGGCAGCAGAGATATGTAAATAAAGGCGGCATTCATATTTATATCTTGCCCCCTGCAGTGAGGAGATGATGTGCTGTAACCTCTAGCAACCAATCAGTGAGCAGTATTACTGTATAGTAATCTCTAGCAACCAATCAACAAGCAAAAATCATGTGCTGTAACATCTAGCAACAAATCAGTGAGCCGTAATGTGTGCTGTAACCTCTAGCAACCAGTCAGTAAGTGGTAATGATACACTGTAACCTCTGGCAACCAATCACAATCACTGCCTGATCTGATACAGTAAACTGATTTTAAGTCTAGCTGCTATTTATTGTATGTCTCAGAGCAGGTAGAGAGCAAAATTGTATGGGGGGGGCCCCAAGAAAACGTTTGCCCAGGGTCCAATCAGTATTAAAGACGGCCCTGGGAGTAGGTACTGTATTTCAAAGCAGTTGAATGACACCCATACTGTGAAATAGGTGTGGCTAACATGACCGACCTTCTTTAGAAAAAATCAGAACCGACTTGCTGTCAGTACTACAAGAGGTACACCCAGGAATCAGAAACCAAAGTAAAGGACTTTGAAGAAATGCTGTGACGTGCTAATCTGGAAAGTGAAACCTTGAGCTTTATAAAACACTTGAACGCGCAGAGACTGAGAGTGCAGAATAACCTGTGGATAACTCGGATACTACAGACATGGATTTAGATAAGGTGTCTTCCAATGGTCAGATCGTTGACATGACTGAAGATGAGGACACGATGGCAGTGGAGGCTCACGTACGGGCTTTGGTTCTCTTAGAAGATGCTCTGAAGAAAAAAGAATGGCTGCTGCTGGACAGAGAAATTGAATATGAGAAGAGTCAGGAATTGGATCCCAACTGTCCATTTCTCCACCAACAGCTGGTGTTGAATCTCTTCCACAAACTACAGGAGGTCCAACTTCTTAAAAATGGAGATTCGGCTGGCAAGACTTATGTCTATCCAAACCCAGACAGTGTCAATATTTTCCTCGGCCAATCATTCTGGGAAAGCAAAGAATATTATCAGTGGTCTCGTTCTGGCACCTTGATCATGGCAGCTAGCCAAATTCTGGGCTACAGAAATGTTGCTGGTACTCTACGCGCCTTTGACATTTATGATGCCTTTGAAACTTGGATGAACCACAATGGCATCTACAAAAACGGCACTTATACCTGTTGCGGGGAGGCGCTCAGGGACTCTGTGTGTAAGGAGTCTTCAATGAGGTAAAAAAAAAGCTCTATATAAGAGGGTCACTTCTTTAGAGAAGAAAAAAAAAATTCTGACAATTCTGTTATCCACTAGTGTGCCCATTTACAAAGATGACGTGGACTGCACTGTGTGCTATAGCGACTAGGGAGGAACGCTATGCAATGGCAGAGGTGTCAATGTTTTTTTTTTTTAAAAATGCCAGGTTGCTCGGCTGGAGCAGTTTGTCATTCTTGTATTTTTTTAGCAAAAAAAAAAAAAAATGTATAAAGATGGGAACCCTACACTAGTGCATAAGTCCATAAAAGATTTTATTCTGCAGCAAAATCCAACATGTTTCGGGGTTCAACACTCTCCACTCATCAGGGCTAAAATAACAAAAACAATAAAGAAAAGCATACAAAAAAAACATATAAAAAAAAATATAATCTTTTCTTTGTATACTGCCTTATGCCCTGCACTACTACGTGTAAACAAAAACTAGAGTATGTAAATGGAAAAGCACGTGGGGCTTGCTGCTAAGCACTTATATGTGTTCCCACATAAATTTAGAACCAAAATAGTGAAGTGCTACCCCTCTACTATACAGTGCTTAGTACATATATACCTTATAGAAAATAACTATAACTGACATACAATAATGCAAAATTATGAATAGAGTGTAACTAAAAATTATATATATATATATATATATATATATATATATATATATATATATATATATATATATATATATATATATAAAGAATACAATGTGACCAAAGTCCAAAAAGTATAATAAAATTGGAATAAAAACTGTTCTGTGAGATGGGTGTTCTCCACCAATCCCCATCAGTGCCCCTTCACCTTCCAAACTATGCGTTCACTTAATTGGATAGACCTTACACAGGTCAATATAAGCCTTCCCCTTCAGGGGTATATGCTCCAATGGCTGGCAGCCGGACTTACTCTGTGCACTGGTCCAAATCACTTGGTGAAGGGGAAATTATGGGGGGGGGGGGGTTTCTTCAGGGGTTGGGCTTGGCCCCTTAGTTCCAGTGAAGGTAACTTTTAAGGCGTCAGCATACCAAGGCATTTTGGACAATTTCATGCTCCCAACTTTGTGGGAACAGTTTGGGGATGGCCCCTTCCTGTTCCAACATGACTGTGCACCAGTGCACAAAGCAAGGTCCACAAAGACAAGGATGAGCGAGTTTGGGGTGGAGGAACTTGACTGGCCTGCACAGAGTCCTGACCTTAACCCGATAGAACACCTTTGGGATGAATTAGAGTGGCGACTGCGAGCCAGACCTTCTCGTCCACATCAGTGCCTGACCTGGAAGAATGGTCAAACATTCCCATAGACACACTCCTAAACCTTGTGGACAGCCTTCCCAGAAGAGTTGAAGCTGTTATAGCTGCAAAGGGTGGGCCAACTCAATATTGAACAAGACTGGGATGCCATTAAAGTTCATGTGCGTGTAAAGGCAGGCGTCCCAATACTTTTGATAATATAGTGTGTATGGTGCTCATAAAATGATAAAACTAGCATAGTCCTGAATTGTATAAAACCAGTAATTATAAAAACACTTGGAATAAAACTCACATTTATAAGTGCACTTCCTCTAGTGCACCTAGGCAATTCGCTTGACACCATCAGGGTGTGTGAGCCCCTTACTGACCACTTAAATATTTGCAAGAGCTTGGGTGCAATTTTGAAATGAGCAGGGCCTTCTGCCGTCATCGCGCATGAGCAGGAAGTTTCTGTATCTTCTAGAGCCGAGCTATTGCAAATATTCAAGTGATCAGTAAGGGGGTGAAGGTTCACAAACAGTGGAGCTGGGCCTGAGTGCATTATGCATGTACATGTATACATTAGACATAGTACAGTCAGCCATTTTTAAAAATGAAGGTACCGTATATACTCGAGTATAGGCCGACCCGAATATAGGCAGAGGCACCTAATTTTACCTAAAAAAACTGGGAAAACATTAACTCGAGTATAAGCCTAGGGTGGGCAATGCAGCAGCTACTGGGTAAACAATGCCCATCTGCAGCCTCACTGTGCCCATCTGCAGCCTCACTGTGCCCATCTGCAGCCTCACTGTGCCCATTTCCAGCCTCACTGTGCCCACCTGTATCATCAGTGCCCATCTGCACCCTCACTGTGCCCACCTGTATCAGCAGTGTCCATCTGCAGCCTCACCATCTGCAGCCTCACTGTGCCCATCTTCAGCCTCACTGTGCCCATTTGCAGCCTCACTGTGCCCATTTGCAGCCTCATTGTGCCCATCTGCAGCCTCACTGTGCCCACCTGTATCAGCAGTGCCCATCTGCACCCTCACTGTGCCCACCTGTATCAGCAGTGTCCATCTGCAGATTCACCATCTGCAGCCTCACTGTGCCCATCTTCAGCCTCACTGTGCCCATTTGCAGCCTTACTGTGCCCATTTGCAGCCTCATTGTGCCCATCTGCAGCCTCACTGTGCCCACCTGTATCAGCAGTGCCCATCTGCAGCCTCACCATCTTCAGCCTCACTGTGCCCATCTTCAGCCTCACTGTGCCCATCTTCAGCCTCACTGTGCCCATTTGCAGCCTCATTGTGCCCATCTGCAGCTGTACCTGTGATAACTAAAACGCTGTGTCATGCAGTCTGTTCGGGGGCCGTCCATTGTAACAAAGCCCCGCCACCTCCTCGTCCGTGATAGACGGAACACTGATACAGTTTCCCAGCATTGTATCAGTGTTCCGCCTATCACGGACGAGGAGGAGGCGGGGCTTTGTTACAATGGACGGCCGCATAGACTGCATGGTACAGCGGGAGGGGGGGGGGGGTTCAGCCTAAAAAACGTGCTGAAAAACTCGGCTTATACTCGAGTATATACGGTATTTATGGACACTTAATATTTCTGGGCTAGATCTTCAAAACCCAAGGAGGCCTCAATAAGGGACAAAAGTATACTGCGCTATAGGGCAATATGGACCTTTTATGGTCCTGTCACATGGAAATGGAAAATACTTTGGCCAAAACACATTAAAAAATGGATGTAATAGAAGACCTAATACCTTTCCTCCTAGCCATGGGTGATTCGGATTTATACCTCCTCGTTGCAGAACTATGCTCGCCAAAGCATCTTCAGCACCTACTAAATTCATAACAAAATCAAATTTTGACTTGTGTTGGGCCCATTAAAAAAATAAATTAAAGAGCTGTCAAAAGTCACGTACATGTTATGATTTGCCAGGTAACGTATTGTGTCAGAGTGTGTAAACATTGCGGGAGACTTTTCCCGTCATAGTCTACTTCCTTATACAGTGATATAACAATGATAAATACTCAGGAGCAATGTTCAGGCCTGTTCAGAGTCCTGTGACAGGAAGTCCTAACCACCAGTTCTCCTCCCTTGGAAAGTCATGGGGTTTTCCCCATATATTTATTTAAAGCACTAGGGCTGTACCATAACAAATGCAAAAGTTGGCATACCTTTTTTTTATTACCTTACATAACTTACATAGGTTACATAGCAGGCTGAATGAAAAAACGGAACTGATTCCCTCATCCACACATTTGAGTTGGATGGGGGAATCCTCCCGGCTGCACTATTGTATTCTGACAGCGTGGAGACTTCTTTTGGTTGTATTTAATTGTAAGCGGGGGAAATTAGCATGGCTATATTATAGAGGGAAAAACACTGTTGCATTGTAAATGAAGTAAATTTAATTGCCGGATAAGCAGCAGTGGAAAATTATATTTTCAAAAGTGGAGTAAACTGTTCTCTTGTTAGAAAATAAAGCACAGATACACAGTCCATTCACCAAAGATACAGAATGCAGCTCAGTAAACTAGCACTGTAGTTATTATTCCTCTCTTCAGGCACATCAGTGGTATACAAGGCACATTTTGATTACTTGCCATAGGCTGGTCTCCATAAGCAGGTTCCACAGATGCAGAAGAGATGATTTAACAGGAAAATACACTGTCTCAGATGATCTTCTATCACAAGCACAGCAGCAGTGCTGATAGATAGGACTCTTGAGGATCCCTGTTCTGTCCCTGCAGGCTGGAATACTCTCCCTGAGTAAGGGCTCTTTCACACGGACGATCCTTCCGTTTTCGGATGAAAAATAGACATACATGTATCCCTATGGAATAGCGGATGTCAGCGGATGAACGTCCGCTGACATCCGACCCGCTCCGATCCGAAAAAGTGTAACGGAGGAAAACCCTACTTTTCCATCCGTTTTCGGATCGGATCGGGTGACGACAGACTCTACTGTCCGTCATCATCCGATCCCCCATAGGGGAGAGCGGCGCTCTGACAGGTCCGTCGCTGCACAGATCGGCGAAGCGATCCCCTCTGAGCAAGCGGGTGTTCACGGGGCGGATCACCACCGATCCGCCCCGTGTGAAAGAGCCCTAAGGCCTAGCTTTCCCTCACAAGCAGTATACCTTTCCCTCACTCATTCCACAATCATGTCACTCAAAAATGGTGGCTGGGCCCTATTTTATATGGAAGTTAACAGAAAATGGTGGACAAAATCTCGAGAGAACTTGGTACCAATCAGAACATGAGGCTTCTCCAAGATGGCTGCTGGAGACAAGTTCAGAGAACAGTTACAGCCTCAATTTCACAAGGATTACATAAAACAGCAGGAAAACACAAACACATTCTGAATATAATATGACATTGGGATGGGTTTTACCGGGATGATGCCCGCAGCTGCAGGCATCATCCCGGTACCGTTTTGTAGAGCGGGCGATCGGCTTTCCAAGTATAACAACCGATGCGGCTAAAAGCCGCTCGGCTGTTATACCGGAGGAGTGGGAGGGGACGTTCCCCCATCCCCCCCTCCCGCCGCTCTTATCGCGCCTCCCAATCCACCGGGAGGCTCGATCACCAATCCGCCGCCTCCGGCGGTTACTGACCTCCTGATTGTAAACGCGGAAGCGACGTCATGACGTCACTTCTGGTTTACTCGGCTGCCAATGGCGCCGGTTTTAAAAAAATATACAGTATTCAGAATCACCGAAAACGGCGATCTGAATACTTTGAAGTGCAGAGGAGGGGTTTGGGATCTTTTAGACCCCCGATCCCTCCATAAAGAGTACCTGTCACCACCTATTACTGTCACAAGGGATGTTTACATTCCTTGTGACAGCAATAAAAGTGATCAAAAAAATTTTTTTTTTTAAACGTAAATTAAAAATATAAAAATAAATAAAATAAATAAGAAACATTTTTTTTTAAAGCGCCCCCGTCCCCGCGAGCTCGCGCAGCGAAGAAAACGCATACGGAAGTCGCGCCCGCAAATGTAAATGGTGTTCAAATCGCACATGTGCGGTATCGCCACGATCATCAGAGCGAGAGCAATAATTCTAGCACTAGACCTCCTCTGTAACGCTAACCTGGTAACCGTAAAAGGCCGACGGAAATTCGGTGCTCAGGTAAGTAAAACGGGGGGGCGCGATGATTGCAAGGTGTTTTTTCACCTTAATGCATAGGACGCATTAAGGTGAAAAAACACGAGCCTTTACAACCCCTTTAAGTTCCCTCATCAGAGTCATATGCCTGACATCACTTTCTATGACGTCACTTTCTATGAAAGCAATGGAACTTGGTCAAGGACTTGCCTGGTCCAGTCCTTCCCCGCGTAAAAAAAAAAACCTTTAAAAACAAATGGGCTGGAGTTCTATTATAGTCTTGAACAATAGCTACAGAATGCCAAATCTGTCTTCAGTTGTCTTCAGGAGCTTTTATTGAACTAAATTATTTATGTTTTCTCTTTAGCCATTCTTTGCTTCCCTATATGAATGAATCTGATGAGACAGACCTGAAGAAGGCAACTCTGGATATCCTCTGGGATTGCCAGAAGAAGTGCCTCCTGGTGGAGCATATAGAAAAGCCACAAGCTCTACTGGCCATGCCTGAGTTCCCAATCATCACGACAAGTCTGGTGCAAGAACTCATAGAAAAGCTGAAACAAGTGAAATTTAAATGTGACACCAGAGCTGACAAGATAGCCTACACCGATCCCAGAACGAGGAACATCATTTATGTGGGCAACCACTTCTGGAAACAAAAAGATTACCTCAGCAGCGGATCCCGCCTGGGCACAATAATCCTTTATGTTGCGCAACTGCTCGAACACCCACATCTTTTTGACGGTGCCACCAAAGACATTACATCAGAAAAGACAGTGGAGCATCAAGGGTCCAATTCACCAACATCCTTCCAAGAAACCCTAAACGAAAGTATTCACAATCATGATAGAGATCCTCCTCTTCCCTTAAAAAATCCCACCCCCTCAAACATTGGAGACGCACTCCTCAACAAACCTAAATCTGAGACCTACGGCAAATGCAAACACACAGCAGATACAATTTGTGCCGCATTTGAAATATGGATGAGCCACAAGGGAAGCTATGAGAATGAATCATACACTTGTTGTATGGAGACTGCTCGACACTCTGTGTGCAATAAGTCCGTTATGAGATCGTGTTTAAGCGAACTAGAATCATGTCTAAAGGATTTTGTGTAAGCAAGATAAGGTAACCTGCGGACCATAAGGCCCTGTTCACACCAGTGACTCTGCCGCTTTGCGTTTTTCATGTGTTTTTGGCGCGTTTTTTTGAATGGGTCTCTCTCCACTCCAAATAGGCACCAAAGAAGCTTATGTGCCAAATTTTGGCACTAAGCATGGCACCACGTTCGAAATTGCATGTTTTGTTGAGCAACAATCATGGCAAAATCACACTGTGTTTGGGGCACCGCAAGTACGTTCCACATTCTGGCGCGATTCTGCTCGCAATTCCAATACCACAAAGTGTGAACGTGGCCTCAAGCTTTGGATTAGATAAGCCAAACAAGACTCCTGTTATATCCAATTATGGAGAGCTACATAGAATCCAGTTGACTACAGGTGTGGCTGGACTACCTTATGGACATTAAACATATTATTATGGCGCATTAGAGACCCTCCTCCACCTTCTCCAGAAGGTAAAAGACTTTCAGCTACTTACAGAGAAGGCTCATCCTCAGTCAGATCTATGTGACCAATTAGAAGGTTCCCTCATCTGTCAAAGGTTCATCCTTTTAATTATTATGAACTAAATGTAATATTCTGACTAATTCGGAGGAATAGTACCATAGACTCATCAGACCTGTGAGATACCATAGACTCTCTTTACCAGGGGTCTTCAAACTTTCCAAACAAAGGGCCAGAACTTTCCTGTCCTTCAGAATTTTGGGGGCCAGAATGTGTCCAGTGAGGGTAGAAAATATCCCAATGCCTCAGGTGTGGTGTTCATTTGCATAGTGCCTGTGGTCAGTAAGAGGAGGAATAGTGCCCCATCGTTGGTGTCAGTAAGAGGAATAGTGCCCAATCATTGGTACTACTGAGAGAAATAATGCCCCATCATTGGTATTACAAGGAGGAATAATGCCCCATCGTTGGCGTCAGTGGGAGGAATAGTCTCCAATCATTTGCATTACTGGGAGGAATAGTGCCCAATCATTGGTACTACTGGGAGAAATAGTGCCCCATCGTTGGTGTTAGTAGGAGGAATAGTGCCCAATCATTGGTACTACTGGGAGAAATAGTGCCCCATCATTGGTATTACAGGGAGGAATAACCCCCCATCGTTGGCGTCAGTGGGAGGAATGGTCTCCAATCATTTGTATCACTGGGAGGAATAGTGCCCCATCTTTGGTTTTACTGGGAGGAATAGTGCCCCATCAGTGGTGTTAGTAGGAGGAATAGTGCCCAATCATTGGTATTACTGGGAGGAATAGTGCCCCATTGTTGGTGTCAGTGGAAGGCATAGTGCCATATCATTGGTAATACTGGGCGGAATAGTGCCCCATTATTGGTGTCAGTAGGAGAAATAGTGCCCCATCATTGGTATTAATGGGAAGAATAGTGCCCCATCGTTGGTGTCAGTGGGAGGAATAGTGCTGTATCATTTCTATTAGTGGGAGGAATAGTGACCCTCATTGGCATCAGTGGATAGAATAGCGCCCCATCATTGATATCAGTGGGAGGAATATTGTCCCATCGTTGGTGTCAGTTGGGGGAATTATGCCCCACTGTTGGTGTCAGTGTTAGGAATAGTGCCCCAGGGGCTGGATAAAGGCTAGTAAAGGGCTTCAGTTTGTAGACCACTGCTCTAGACCTAAAAGATACCACAGACCCACCAGGCTTGTGAGATACAATAGACCCAAAAAGACTTGTGAGACACTGTAGACTCACTATACCCCTGAGATACTGTAGACCATGGGTGCTCAACCCGTGACCCTTCACCTGTTGCGAAACTTCGGAGTCATGCTTGTATTGGTCAGCCTTGCAATGCCTCATGGGACTTGTAGTTTCGCAACAGCTGGAGGGCCATGGGTTGAGCACCCATGCCGTAGACCAACCAGAACTGTGAGATGCCATAGACTCACCAGATAGATCCACAAGACCCATTAGATACCACAGACCCACCAGACCTCTGAGATTGGCATTTCTATGACCATGTCAAACAATGTGCTTAAGTCAGCTGGTCAAGGAGCCTACCTCTGTTCAACAATCACTTTGCACCCCTGATATACTTGCTTTTGGCCAATACGGACTCTGTCTGGGTCCCACCGGCTGCTGTTTTGCATTCTGCATCTGCCTGTCCTGCAATGAGAGACCAATCAGTTCCTCTGCCTTACACACAGCTGCAGCGAAAAGGCAGAAGAAAGCCTGCAGAAGACTATTAAAGTAGAACTATGAGAAAAATGCCACGTGTGCGGCATTCTGTCACTCGCATTAACACCTTGGAGGCCGCTTGATTTTTCTCAGCTGCAGTTAAGTAACACTTAGATGTCTTCTCCTTTCGCTAGACTGTGATTGGAAAGTGAAAGAAGCAGTAATTGCAGATATTGGACTCCCTCTTTTTCTTTTAATGTGTCATTTTTTACTTTATTTTTTTTCTACAAATATTTTATTAATTTAAAAAAAAATGTATTTACAAAAACAAAGAAGGAACCAGCTTGCATTTCAAAAAAAATATATATATTTGCAGGACAGCTAGGTAAATGTGATGAAAGAAATAAATCTAAGTATGTAAAATAAAATTATACTAAATATTGCCCCGCCTCCTTTTCTGTTGATGCTTCCTTTGCCTCCTACTGTTAAGGAGTGTGTTGCAGCAACGTACATAAAGTTGTGCACTGCCCCTTTAGGCCTGGTTCACACCTATGCATTTTTAGTGCATTTTCAGTTTTGCAGAAACACACTACAGTCCATTTAACATGGTTTCCTCCTATGGGTCACGTTCACATCTGTGCAATTTATGGAAAGGGCCAGGAGCTTTTTTCTGTTTTTTTGTTCCATAGACTTCAATAGAATAAAAAATGTGTATTGAAAACCATTGGCTCCTACTGCTCTCAATCAAATCCAGTGACACGGGAACCGGGGGCGGGGCCAAGTTCTGCTGTCTGTGTCAATGGACGCAGCAGCAGGACTCGGGAGCGTGCCCACATGAGTGACCCCATACAAAGCGGCTCTCTGTGGGCGCACTCGAAAAGAGGAGGAGCCAGGAGCGTCACGGGGGAGGGGGGACCCCAGAAAAGGAGGATTTGGGCCGTTTTGTGCAAACATACTAGTAAAACCTTTTCTTTTTCCACATGTAGCACCCCCTTGTGTACATAGTGTGAACAGGTCAGGCAAATTTAAAGTGTTGCTAACCCCACAACAATAAAATCAGTCTGTATATGCAGTAAAGCATGCTCGTTATACTCACTGTGGAACCTAAGGGGTTAATCCTGTGCATTGTGTAAAAAGGCGGTTTGATCCTGTCTTCTCTGATCCTCCCCTACTTCCACTGTCCCCTATCCACCTCCTAATAGTACAGAGTCTTGGGGGCACTCTGCACATGCTCAGTTTGGTGAGTAGAGTTTTTTTTTTTTCTTGGGAGGGTGCATGTGATTAGCACAGGGCCAACAGCACTGTCCAGACAGAGGGTCAGGGGTCCTGCAGCCTCATAGGACAGTCAAAGGAGAATGAAAAAACTCCTCCTACTAGCTTTAACCAGACACCAATGGAAATCACAAGACTGCCATATACTGCTGATGAGAAAAGATATTAAGCAGTTTATATTTGCTAAAATAATTGCATTTCCATGTTCTGTGTACTGTGGGGGATCAGATATAGTGAATGCAGGGTCCTGGGTTTAGTGACACTTTAAAAAAGTTCCTTTTTAATCTAAAACTGTGCCATTCAAAAGCCTTAGAATGTTGCTCCAACCGGCTCCTCAGCCTCCTGGTATACTCACGTCGCTGAGAGTGAAGCCAGACCTTCACCCTCATTCTTCAAATCCCCCAGTGTTATTTTGCTTCCTTTTGTAACATAAATATATGGTGTATTTTGTTCCTGTAAATACCTTTCCATTCTTCTACTGGTCCATCTGCATTTCTCACCAAGGTAAAAATAACTAATGCCGCTTACACAAGGTCGGACTTTCCGACAGGAAATGTTGGATGTGAGCTTGTTGTTGGAAAGTCCGACCGTGTGTATGCTGCATGGAACATTTACTGTCGGACTTTCTGCCAACAAATGTTTGAGAGCAGGTTCTCAAATTTTCCGCCAACAAAACTTTGTTGTCGGAAAGTCCGATCGTGTGTACGCAATCCGGCGCACAAAAGTTTGCGCATGCTCGGAATAAAGCAGAAGGAGCCGCACTGGCTAGTGAACTTCCTTTTTCTCGGCTCGTCATACGTCTTGTTACGTCACCGCATTCCCATGTTTGGAATTGTTGGCCAACCATTTGTGTGACCGTGTGTATGCAAGACAAGTTTGAGCCAACATCCTTCGAACAAAAATCCACGGTTTTGTTGGTGGAAAGTACGATCGTGTGTACGGGGCATAAGCCTCCTGGTATAAAACTTAACTGGCAGCACTCAAATGCTCTAGAATGTTGCGTCCACCGGCTCCTACTGCATCCGGATGCTGGTCAGGCTCTACACAGGGGACAAGCTGCACATGCCCACTTTGGTATTACTAGAGAGGTTTTTTTTTTTTTTTTGGTCAGTGCTGTCCAGACAGAGGGTCAGGGGTCCTGCAGCCTCATAGGACAGTCAGAGGAGAATGAAAACTCCTCCTACAAGCTTTAACCAGACACCGATAGAAGTCACAAGACTGCCGTATACTGCTGATGAGAAAAGGTATTTAGCAGGTTATATTTACTAAAATAATAGCATTTCCATGTTCTGTGTGAGACCAGATATAGTGAATAAACAGGCAGCATTCAAATGCTCTATAATGTTGCGTCCACCGGCTCCTACTGGATCCGGGTGCTGGTCAGGCTCTACACAGGGGACAAGCTGCACATGCTCACTTTGGTATTGCTAGAGAGGTTGTTTTTTTTTTTTTTTTGTCAGAACTGTCCAGACAGAGAGAAGAATGAAAACTCCTCCCAGACACTGATAGAAGTTACAAGACTGCTATATACTGCTGATGAGAAAAGGTATTTAGCAGGTTATATTTACTAAAATAATTGCATTTCCATGTTCTGTGTGAGACCAGATTTAGTGAATGCAGGTTCCTGGGTTTAGTAATACTTTAAACTTCACTGCTGCCAGTGGAGCCAGGATTATTTGGGGTCATGTACAGTCCAGCTTGCAGGCTCTGTGGACTGAGCCTCTGTCACCTCCCCCTGGCTTCTGGAAGCTTCCAGAACTTAGGGGCCCATTCACTAAGAGGTAAATTACGGCAAATAGGGCGTGGCCAAGATGGCGCACTGAGGGGACATCTGTGAGAGAGCTCCACCACGATTTTCTGCTTTTTTCTCTTCTCCGGGCACTACCAGCCACTATCTTGCGGCCGCAGCCACCCACATGCGCCGCTGCTCATCCCGGGCTTCGAATGGAAGGGGTAAGAAGCTTAATTCCCCCCCCCCCTTGCCGGAGGAACCTGTACCGGCCTGCATGGTGTCCCAGATGGAGCAACCAGAGCAGCCCCCACTGCCCCAAACAGGTCTTGCAGAGGTCCTGGCAGCCATAACTAATTGCCATGCATCCATAAGGTCCCTGACTACAAAGGTGGATGCTGTGCAGCTTGATGTGGGACTTATCAGGCTGGACATAGATAAGATACGGTCCCGGCTCTCCTCTGCTGAGCAGCGCCTGGGCCATGTGGAGGACACAGTGGAGAGCCATAACACAGACCTCCGCACCCTGCACACTAAAATCAGGGCAGTGGAATACAAGGCTGAGGACGCTGAGAACCACAATAGGAGGAATAATCTCTGCATTGTGGGCCTGGCAGAGGGTGTAGAAGGCCCGCACCCGACTGAATTTGTGGGGAAGTTGCTATGCACCCTCCTGCCAACAGCCCAGTTCTCACCCTTCTATGCGGTGGAAAGGGTTCACCATATCCTACCTAAGCCTGGCCCTCAGGGGACACCACCCTGTACCTTTATACTCAAATTCCTGAATTTTATGGACAGAGATGAGGTGCTTAGAGCAGCCAGGATGCAGGGAGAAGTGGCATACCAGAACAGCAAGATCCTCATTTTCCCAGATTACTCCGTTGAAACGCAGAAATTGAGACGCTCATTTGATCAAGTTAAAGCAGCTATGCAGGTCAAGGGCATCAGATACAGTGTTCTCTTCCCTGCACGCCTGCAAGTTCAAGATGGCGAAACATCAAGGTTCTTTACCTCCCCCCAGAGATTCATCTGCATGGCTGGAATCTCTACCCCCCCACCGCTGAAAGATGCCATCCTTCCTGTCCTGAGCTCTACCCCTGCTGTGTGTTACACTGCTCCCCCCTTGGCTGACCGACACCCCGAGTATTTGCCATGGTGTTATTGGGGGTCACTGGAGGGGTTCCACTTCTCCAGCAGGGAAAGTTTTCTCATTATTGCATCTTGTTGTGCCCGTTATAACTGCCTGTTTGTAACATTTATAAGCTATGTGCCCCTGGTATGCCCAGGTGAACTCGTGCCGCAAGATTTAACATAGCTGAACTTCAGAGATTACTGCACCCCTGCTGTTGGTGCCAGCACTGATTTACCGAGCTTTTGTTGGGAGGTTGTACATTGTTTTTTATAATCTACCATACACAGGAGGACCCTGCCTTATACAAGAATGCGGAATCAATCTGATAATGTCTCCCTTGGATCTGTTACCAAGCCACTGGCAGACTCTAGTGGCCTACCTTGGGAAGTGCAGGGCTTGATACTCAGCCTCAGAACTGATGTCTGCTGTTGCAGAGCATTCTTCCTGCACCCTTTTCTTACTGAACATGCTATGGATGCTCTTTCCATTTTGCTATGGTAAACCCCTACTAGTCACTTCCCCTTTGTAAGGGTGCCTCCTGCATCCTCCCTCTTTTTCCCCCCTGCTGGACTACTCTATTGCACTATTGATGAAGCCTTCACAGGTCACAATGTTATACCTATGCGGTGGAGGGATGCAGGGGGGGGGGGGGGGGGGTTTATGTTGGGTTTTTTAATCTTTTTTGTTGTTACAGGTGCTTTATTTTGCATGTGCTCAGGTAATTCCGGTATAGAACTGTATCTATTGTTGAACCTAATCCCTCCAGGGCTGGGATGCTGCCCCTGCAAGCGTTGTCCCCCCTGTTTAATTTCCTTTCCCATACCCCAGATTTCTCAATTCATGATAATATTGTGAAATGTGAGGGGCCTTGGCTCGGCGGTTAAGTGCTCCCTGGTGTTCCGTTTCCTCCAAAAGCATAGCCCCCACATCTGCATCCTGCAGGAGACACACCTCCAGGGTCACAAGACAGTCTGCCTTAAAAAAGCATGGGTGGGCCTGAATTACCACGCAACCTATTCCACCTACGCTCGTGGGGTCAGCATCCTAGTCCGGAAATCCCTGCCATTCAGGCCTATAGAAGTTAAGACCGTCAGAGAGGGTAGATACATCATCATACATGCTAATATATATGATAGAAATATTGTGTTAGTCGGGATATATCTTCCACCACCGACCTCGGCCCAGGTCCTGCATGAGATTATGCAAACGGTAGTTCAGCTGGATACCAATCTAGTTTTTCTGCTAGGAGACTTTAATATGGTCCCATATGCGGACCTTTGTCCAGAATCGATCTGGCTTTTGCCTCAGGCCTGGCATTGCACTGGGTTCAGGGTGTATCTATGTTTCCCAGGGGAATCTCTGATTATGCCCCCCCGTGCCTCTCTCTAGTGCTAATTGGCCCCCCTGAGTCCCCTCTCTGGAGATTGTCTAGATTTTGGGCGACTGATGAGCAACTGCAGAAACCACTCACTGCTTCTATATGCAATTTCTGGACTGACAGTACAGACTCAGCTCCCCCCACGGTACTCTGGGACTCTTTCAAATCCTGGGCTAGGGGGGAATATATCTCCAAAATATTGTGCATTAAGAGGGAGAAGGCTCGTTCTTTGAAGGAGCTGGAGGAGAGAGCAACCAAACTGAAGGCGGACTCTAACCCGGACGATGGCCACTATCAAGCTTGACAACAGGCGCTGCGGAATCTTTCCGCTGCTAGGGTTGCCCAGGCAGACAAGGCCCTCCTATACTCGGCCCAGCAGGTATTTGAATTTGGGGGCAATGTCCCTTCCACTCCCATAGGCTTTATTGGGGATGGACAGGGCCGGCTGCTCACAACACCCTCCGATATCAATGACCGCTTTAGAGGATTTTTTGGTGAGTTGTATACCTCCAGGGTGGACTATTCCGAACCTGATCTCTCCTCTTTCCTAGACCCCCTGTCCTTCCGCGTTTTAGCCATGGAGGACAGGGAGAGCCTGGAGGCTGATGTCACCCTGGAGGAGGTACAGGTGGCTATGGGTAGTCTTCAGGGTGCGAAGGCCCCCGGAGCGGAAGGCCTATCTTCCGAATTTTACACCTCTTTTATGGAACTCCTGGCCCCTAAATTGACAACACTACTCTATGACTTCGACTCCCTAGAGGCCCTACCTGACTCCATGAATGAGGCTATAATTGTGTTGTTCCCCAAGCCTGCCAAGGATCCCCAGGACTGCTCGTCCTACAGGCCTATCTCCCTACTAAACGCAGACGCCAAGATCTTTGCAAAGATCCTGGCCAATTGGCTGTCCCAGGTGACCGAAGACTTGCTTGATATAGATCAAACAGGATTTATGCCGGGTAAGGGGACCGACTTTAATATTAGGCAACTTTTTCTAAACACTTCTGTCATACACGATAATCCAGGTACCAGGGTACAGGCATACCCCACTTTTAAGTACACAATGGGGTTTATTTACTAAAGCTGGAAAGTGCAAAATCAGGCTCACTTCTGCATAGAAACCAATGAGCTTCTAACGCCAGCTTGTTCAATTAAGCGCCGATAATAAAACCTGGATGCTCATTGGTTTCTATGAAGAAGTGAGCCGGATTTTGCACTTTTTAGCTTTAGTAAATAAACCCCATTGTGTACTTAAAAGTGGGGTATGCCTGTAATTGCCTCATTAGACGCCAAAAAGGCATTTGACTTTGTCGAATATTCCTATTTGTGGGAGGTTTTACCTCGCTTTGGGTTTGGCCCCAAGTTCATCCACGGCATCCAGCTCCTATATCGAGCACCCAGGGGGCGGGTCAATACAAATAATTGGCTATCAGAGCCATTTGCCCTCTTTCGTGGTACATGACAGGGCTGCCCACTCTCCCCCAGTCTGGTCGCCTTGGCTCTGGAGCCTCTGGCCATTTTGATCAGGTGTGCCCCGGATATCCTGGGCCTGCGGCTGGGTACGCTGGAAGAGCGGCTGTGCCTCTACGCAGACGGCGCATTATTATATCTCAAAGACGCGGGTCCCTCGCTCCCTGCCACTTTGCCAATTTATAATAACTTTGGTGGGTACTCGGGCATCAGGATCAACTGGGCCAAGTTGGTACTTTTCCCCATAGATGACGGGGCAATCCACGGTGTGGCCCCCTCTCCCCTGCGGTGGGTTGAGGAGTTCCACTGCCTTGGGGTCCTGGTAACCAGATGCCTCTCAGATTATGTGGGGAAAAATCTAATGCCTGCCCTGTCTGCCTGCTCTCCTGGGAGGACTAGCTCTCCCTAACTTTCAAGTCTACTTCTGGGCCGCAGTACTAGTAACAGTTTAGTGGTGGTTCCAGGGCACTAAATCCAACGCGGTGGTCTGTCTGGAGGTGAGCTGCCTGGGCTGGGTTCCGCAGCTTTGCCTACAGAGGACCAAGGGCATATGGGGAGACTCCGGGGACTCACACAGGCGACCTGGAGAGTGTGGACTGCTGCACGGCGGAGTTTTACGCGGCTGGACCAGTGGTCACCAGCGCACCCTCTGTGGAAAAATCCTAACTTACCACACTTCCGCACCATTCCGGACCCCCAAGTGTGGGCCAGGTATGGCATTATGACTTTGGGCCAAGTCATGCCCCAGGGTACTCTGCTACAGCTCAAAGACCTACAGACCAAATACGACTTGCTCCGGTGGATGTGATTCCGATACTTGCAACTGCGGCATGCGGTCAGGGCCCAGTTTCACGCTTGCCTCTCCTCCAGGCTGACCCGATTGAGGAACTTCTGGCCCCGGGAGACCTCTTAAACCCCTCTCCACCCTATACGGTGCACTACTCGGTACCGACTCCCCCAAATTAGAAAGGCTATGGGACATATGGTATAGGGATATACTCTCACTGGACAGGGAGGGTTGGGAGGACAGTCTCGAATATGGCCCCAAACTGGTTATTTCCTCCAGCGACAAGCTCATCCAGGTGAAATTTTTACACAGAATCTACTACACACCCCAAAAACTCCATCAAATATTTCGAGAAAGAAAACCTGTATGCCCTAAATGTAAAACACATATAGGCACATTCTTTAACATGTTTTGGGATTGTCCCATCATTTCGACCTTTTGGTCAAAGGTATTCGGGGTCATTAATTCAAGACTTAAATTGCCTCTTCCAATACTGCCCGAGGTGGCCCTAATGGGGGTTCATGAGGATGCACAACGCTCTCATCATTCCAAATTACTGATTTCCTACCTTTTATTTTATGCAAAGAAAGAAATTCTCCTAACGTGGATATCAGCTGCCCCCCCATCTCTCTTCTTGGAAGGCATAGATTGAGGCTGCCCTACCTATGTACAGCATCACATACATTAATCGAGGCTGTCAGTGGAAATACGAAAAGGTGTGGGCCCCCTGGACCTCCACCTAGGTGTTTTAAGGGCGATTAGTCCACCGGGATCAATGTGGTATGGGAGGCTGAGCTATGGTTGTCAATACCCAGATCCACTGTTATGTACCCGGTATGTTGTCTAGTTCCTGCATGTAGTGTTGTTCTCACATCTCTCGCAGTGTTGCCAACAGCCTGTAAATTTAAGTCCATTTTCTGGCTGCCCGTTAAAGCCCATTATGGGCAGCGGTGCCCGTAAAAATGATGGCCATGGGCCGACCATGCAACAGCGCATGCTCCGTTCCGAAGCCATCTGAGCTCGGGAAAGCTCGTACACGTACGGACGAGCGGCGCATGCACAGTAACGTAATGGTGCCACCCGGCGCCATTTTTAAATGGAAGCCTATAGTACTAGCACAGCGGTATTCGTTCTCGGCGCGGCAGTGCCACTGTGTCGCGCGAGTCGCTCGCTACTAGCCGCCACAGGAGAGGAGACAAACTTACAAAGATGGCAGAGGACTGGGAGTGAAGCAGCGGTGAAGGGGGCAGAGGAGGACACTAATGTGCTTGTCCTATGGAGAGGTGAAAGGGGCACAGGAGGAGGACACTGTCACAGCCTGTGAACTGGAGGGACACAGAAGGATACTGAAGGGGGACAGAGGAGGGACCTACCATGTCTGCAGGCTGTCCCCCACCTCCTGTACCATGTCCGCAGCCTGTGTCCCCCACCTCCTGTACCATGCCCACAGTGTTTGTCCCCCACCTCCTGTACCATGCCCGCAGAGTTTTTCCCCCACCTCCTGTACCATGCCCGCAGCGTTTGTCCCCCACCTCCTGTACCATGCCCGCAGCGTTTGTCCCCCACCTCCTGTACCATGTCCGCAGCCTGTGTCCCCCACCTCCTGTACCGCATCATTGGATGTGATTGACAGCAGCGCGAGCCAATGGCTATACTGCTTTCAATCCATCCACTCTAGCCAATCAACGGCCAGGCTGAGCGGCGAAGAGGACATCAGGGGCGAGCACCGCAAGTTTAGGGGCTCAGGTAAGTAAAGCGGGGGGGGGGGGGGCAGTGTTGTAGGATGTTTTTTCACCTTAATGCATAGGATGCATTAAGGTGAAAAAACGCAAACCTTTACAACCCCTTTAAGCCTACTTACTGCGACAAAGTACCCCATAGTTAGTGGGTTCTACGCTATAGGGTACTTTGTCGCAGTAAGTGGGCTTAAGCACCATATAGCAATATGGTGTGACCAAATCCCCATATTTTTTGAAAATGTTCAGGTGTTTTAAATAGCCTTGCAGGAGGTAAATGTCTTTTTTGCATGTGTGCGCTGTAATATTTTGTTCTGTCTTATGGCTGCACCATCTTTAATGCACCTTTTAGGCCGGTGTGCCCCCCAAATATCTTGTTTTTCTTTGGTGCACAAGCACACGAGGACGGGGTGCTTTTAAAATAAAAGAAAAAAAAAGGATTTCCCCTATATTTATTATTTTACACTGTCGCTTAAAAAAAAAAAAAAAAAATCTGATAACTTTTATTGCTGTCACAAGGAATGCAAATATCCCATGTGACAGTAAAAGGCAGTGACAGCCAGGTACTCTTCTTGAAGGGATCGGGGGTCTAAAAGACCCCCAAACCCCTCCTTTGCACTCTATAGTATTCTAAACTCTGAAAATCTCCTTTTTGGAATACTGATTTTTTTTTAAACTGGCACCAATAGCAGCAGAGTAAACCGGAAGTGACGTCGCTTCCAGGTTTTTACATTGGAGACTCGATCGAAGCAGATTCCAGCATCGTTCGTGACTCCACACAGCTGTCCCCTCCCACTCCTTATAACGGCTGAGCAGCTCCCGCTAGCTCTAAAAAAAAAAAAGTACCGGGTGATGCCTGCATCACCCTGGTATAACCGCTTCAACCAAATGACGTACAGGTACGTGATTTGGCATGAAGTAGTTAAAAATTGCATTTTGTATTTACTTTGGTTATCTTTGTGTATCTGATGATCTGAATCATTTAAATGTGACAAATTTAAAAATAAAATTATTATTTTTTTTACCACTTCAATACTGGGCACTTATACCCTCACTTCCTGTCCAGACCAATTTTCAGCTTTCCGTGCTCTCGCACTTTGAATGACAATTACTCAGTAATACAACACTGTGCCCAAATAACATTTTTATATATTTTTTTTCACACAAAATATAGCTTTATTTCACAAAAATTAAAAAAAAAACAAAACAAAAAAAAAACAGTGGTTTGTTAAAGTAAAAAAAAAAAAAAAGAAAGAAAAAAAGAAAATTTTTAAAAACCCACTTTGCATTACACAATTTTGCAAATAAGTGATTCTTGTTCATAACTTTGAGCTAAAATTTATATGGCTATATATCTTTGGTAAAAATAGAGGATAATATTTAGGCCCCCTTCACACATGCAGATCGTTCATTTGATCAGTTCAGTCACTTTTTTTTTCAAAGAAAAAACAGATGAAGTTTACATCAGTTTTTTGACATCTGCCAGCTAGAGTCCTTAACCACTTGAGTCCCGTGGGTCATTTTTTCATGCAAAAACAGACCGTTTATATTTTTTTTTAAAGTTTAACTCCACTTTTGTTGAGAAAAAACAAACATTCCCCTCTAGGTGATCTGCATACATTGCAAGGCTTATAACAACCTTTGTTGCAGATTCCTACCTTTTGTTATTTTGAAGAAATCCATGTGCGTTTATCTCTTGGTTGAGTGAGTCTAAAAGGGGTGGTTTCACAATTATCAGTCAGCTGTGGCAGCTGCAGGGCACTAATGAGGAAATCTGCTGGGCCTGCATCCCTTTAGACGTGCTCCTATTGGAAATATCTCAAAAATGACATTTTTTTTTTTGCAGGGGATGCCTGAAATCTGACTTGTATCTTAGGCAGACTTCTGGGAAAATTGGTGAGCCAATCACACAAGCAGGAAATTATGTTTCTGGGGAGAGGTCAGTACACATTCTGTGTACAGAACAACTCCATGTAGCCTTATTGCATTTATAGAAAATTACAGTGACTGCAGATTGAAAAGGAAAGGTAATAACATTCAAATACAATAAGACTTCCCCACAAAAGTAGAGTTACCCTTAAACGGATGAAAAAAAAAAAAAATAGAGCTTTCATCCGTTAAAAAAAAAAAAAAAAAAAAAGGATGTTGACGGAAGCGGATGAAAATAGATGATCTGTTGTCATCCATTTTTCCATGGAAATGCACTGAAGTCAGTTTTTCATCTGTCAATGGGTGGATGAAAAACGGATAAACCGTATGTGTGAAAGTTAGAGTTTACAAGCTATGGTGCCAGTCATTGAAAATTGATCACACCTGATGTACTGATCACACCTGATGTCCCTCAAATGTCAGGGCAGCACAAAATTGTCATAATATATTTCTCACACACAGCATACACATACTTCCAATTACACCCCAAAATACATTCTGCTACTCCTCCGGGGTATGGAGATACCACACATGTGAGACTTTCACAGCCTGGCCACATACAGGAGGTCCAACATGCAGGGAGCGCCATCAGGTGTTCTAGGAGCATAAATTACACATCTAATTTCCTGACTACCCATCACATTTTTGAAGGTACTGGAGCACCAGGACAGTGGAATTACCCCATTTTGGAAAGCAAACACCAACGTATATTCTATGAGGCCTGCGCTGCGTACTCTCGTGGGCCGGCGACAGGTACTCGCGTACTCTCGTGGGCCGGCGACAGGTACTCGCGTACTCTCGTGGGCCGGCGACAGGTACTCGCGTACTCTCGTGGGCCGGCGACAGGTACTCTTTATTACTGGGGGCAATCACTGTGTATTGGTGTGTACTGTAGGCGGTAACTTGCTGTTACCACAATATCCTTCTCACGGGAACCTGGTAACAGCTAGTTACCATGACTTGTTTACATTCTGTGACCGGCTGTGACTGGACACAGCCAGTCACGTAGTAAAAAGCCAATTTGATTGGCTCTTTACCCTGATTGGGGATGGGCTGTGTCAGAGTGACACGCCTCATATCCGATTCCCGCCCTGCACGAGGACAGTGCATGTGACCGCCTGTGATTGGACACAGCCGTTCACGTGGTAGAGACATTTTTATTGGCTCTTTACACTGATTGGGGATGGGCTGTCTCAAGGGACACTCCCCGGCCGGCCCCCGAGACAGGCGAGAGCGGGCAGAAGTCATATGACAACCGCCCGGAGGGAAAAAGCGTTCCTGCTGGCGTCATTTTACTATGGCCCGGTAAGTGGCTAAGGGATTTACTACCTTTTTAATGGGTGGATATCAGTCTGGAGAAGTGGGTGTTCCTAGGCAGCCTGCATTTGCAAGCAGATAGCTCTAGGTAACCCTCACATGTGATCCTGAGCCTCCGTGATTGAAAGAACTGAGATCTCATGAATGAAAAGGAATGGGTCAGGGACAGTCAGGCTGGAGAGCAAAGGGTTAGATGATGCTAGGTGTCCTCCAGCCAAGTAATGATGTGGGCTCAATCTGACAGCTTCTTAATGCACACTTAGAAGATTACAGAGTAAACAATTTCAGTACAGGAGAGAAGCCTCTAACAACTGTTCAATGGCAAAATATAAAAAATAAATAAAAAACACAAGCACACACACAATACAACAAAAAGAACAAAATCAGAAAATATTTGTTGCATTTTTATTAAAGTAGTATAATTAAATCAATGACAAAATCCCAAAATATTAAATAGATTTATAATATAAAAACAGTTGCTTCCAAGAGGCGCCTGCGGCGTTTCAGATTTGTAGTAGAAAAAAACAAAAATCTTCAGGATAATTGTTTCCTTCTGATTCAGAAAAGCAGTTCGGCAGGCCGGCACCTCCTTCGTCCCCAGTGTAAGATCTATACAGCCAGTTTCAGATGGGCCTCCGCATCGCTCGAGGGAACGGCGATGAGGCCAACTACTGCCGCACGCAACGAAAGTCAAGGATGGATTCAAGTGTAGAGAAAGGCAAAACTAAAAAACATGTGTCACACACAGCTGGGAAGACACTGTAAAGGAAATTTGTAAGTTCTGTATATAATAATTGTATTCTATTTTGTATGTATTGCACACGGCCCTCACTGTGCACACGGCACTAAACGTTTTCATTATATTTGCATTCTTTCCAGTCCTGATTAGAATAAGCCTGTCTATGTTACGCCCCTTGTTACCATAAAATGTACAATTGTAATATTAATGTGATACCTACGTAATCATGTGTATAAAAACCTTCAATTGGGTCATAATAAAGCAGAACAGTTATTTGGAAAAATGTGAAGTGTATCTTTTGTGTCTGTTCCCTACTGCAGTAGTTAATAATTTGGAACCACTAATCAATTTGAGGATAGGAGTTGCCTATCTATAAAATTTCCATGTCAACACAAAACACATTTAGGACCAGGGAAATTGAGAAGAGGGACTGGCATGTCATGCACAGCAATAGCATCTGGCTTGGACTGTTAACGCCTGAAAAACACATGTGGGGGGAGAACAGGCAGAACCGGATTGGTTGATACGGGTGACAACTGCTCAGTCCAGGAGAGCAAACCAGAATTCACAGCAGCCAATAAAAATCCATCCTGTACGGCTCACGCCTCAGTAAAGTGAACTTTCATTGGTTGTTATGGGTTACTGTACCACGTGCTAACAATCTTGATCAGTTTACTGATAAGTAACGTCAGTGCCACGTATGTGGTCACTGAAATTCAAGGTATTTTAGGGCCCATTTGCACCTTTGTGATTTGGCATTTTGAATGACACCCTAACGCACCTGCATTTTAGAGCACCAAAATGCACAGTAATGCTGTACCATGCAATATGAACGGTCAAGAACAGTGCTCATTCATGTTTTGGGGCACTGTGATGCGTTACCAGCCCATTCACTTTAATGGGCTGCCTTAAACAAAGTGGAACTAGACCGCTGAATAAATGGCCTTCCCTCTCCACCCCTCTTCCGCACCGCCATATAAATGGAATAAAATAAAACAAAAAAGTTTCTGCAGTGAGTTTAGTTCCGTTTTATTGAGTGACAAAAATGCACATAAAAACCATCACAGAGGTGTGAATGGGCCCTAAAAGAGACTACAACAAAAAACAAAAAAAACAAAAAACAAAAAACAAAACCACAAAACAAAAAAACAAAAACTTTCAGTAAAGCTGGAAATTAAAAACTGTAGACTTTTTATTGCTACGTAAAGAGCTCCCCATCCACTTACTTCCACTTTGGTGACAACATTGTTATTGAAACAGGAAGTTAAGGGAATTTGCCAGTGGTGAGACAGACACCAATGAGTGGGGAATGGTCTTCCTTCAGAATTTTGACTGCTGTGTCGGCATCAGAGAATTTTCCACACCTGTCGCAGTGACAGAACCAAATTTTCCCCAATAGGGACAAACAGCAAAAACAAAAAAGCTGATCAAATAGGATGAGGAATCTAATCATATACAAAGTTTAAGTACAAATGTGAAGCCGCACACCACTAGTCTGAGCAGCTTAAAAAACTTTATTGATCCTGCAGAAATGAGGACACGTCGCCCCACGCCTACATGTTTCACCCCCTGCTGGGGCTTAATCAGAGCTCTGCAGTTAAGCTCCAGCAGGAGGTAAAATGAGTTAAAGGGAGGCGTGGATTGAGTGCCCTCATTTCTGCTGGATCAATATAGTCATTAGTAGTCAGTGTGCAACTTTGCGCTTTTACTAGGCGAGTTTGAGAAGTAACGAATCCTGGGAAGTGGCGCACACCCCATCTAAGATGGATACAGCGGAGGGCCTTGGAGCAGTACCGTGGTTAGAGTTGGGTTTTATTGGTTTTAAGCAAATTACATCTCATAGATGAAGCTTTATACTTGAGACTGCCAGTTTGGAAGAGGAGAGGAGGATTGGGGGGGGGGGGACACCACCATTAAATCAGATAATTGGACAGTCAGCTTCTCAATTTACAATGAAAAGAAATGATAAACCTGCTGCCATCCAACCCAACTTGTGCATGACATCTGTGGACGTGAAAAGACATATAGGACGTGAAAAGACGTATAGGTCGTGAAAAGACGTAAAAGAAACCAACTCAAAAGCTGAAGGCTAAAAAGTTAGAAATAAGGTGAACCATTTGTACAAGAGAACAGATGACATTTGAGGACATTGTTTTTTAGCCCCTGAAGCAGCGAAGTCACAAGCCCTTGTCTCTCCATATAAGCATGAGATGAAGAAAAAGCAAAAGGACTCTTGTACGTACTCTACAGAGATGGTGCTACATACTTTACAGCACTGGGGCAGCAAAGATTTACAACAAAAAGTTTATTATTTCTGCTCAACTATATAAAATAAAATCTATCCCGTAAAACCAATGGACCACAGAGTTAAATTAAAACGTTCTTGACAAAAAAAAAACAAAACAAAAACGACCAATTGGGATGTTTGTTCAAGCGTTCTTTGGATGAGGAACCATGAAGGAGGAGCCCTTCCACTCTCCAGGAAGAAGTAACGTCAACAAAATCGTTGCAAGTTCAGCGATTATTGCAGAGTGGGGTGCTGCACATACAAAACAAAAAAACAAACAAAAAAAAGACAACACTGTCAGCAGTCCATGTTAAAGGGGAGGTCCCCTCACGTCCAACGGTAACAGTTTTCAAGTTTATAGTCTCCTTTTAAGATGAAGCACACACTTGGTGCTGTAATGAGGCCGGAGGTACCGGTAAAGTTCAGTTTCTGGCACCTACATCAGCGTCCTGGTATGTAGAAAGCAGTCCGAGTTCTCTAAAGGCCCCACAACCACAATGAAGCCAGAAGCTGACCGTTTTAAGGCTCTGGTCAGGTGCTGTTCCCTTGTTCCTGCTCAAAAAGAAGCATAGCCAGCTGGGAACGAGAGCCCAGTCCTTCTAAATTGCTCTGCACGCACCGATGGTAAATTTCCTCGCTGAGGCGTGGGTTACAAGAACGTGTGCGGTAGGATTGAAGCAGGGCTGGCTCCACTGCCCGAAAGACATGGAGCCCCGAGTAGCGGATAAACATCTCAAAAATGTCGAGCATTTCCACGATTTCCTCGTTCTCCTGAGCGTCGGCTGCCATTTTGGTGCGTGCTGCCATGTAGTCGGCATTGTAGAAACAAGCCTCATCAAAGACGTCCCTGTCAAATCGGCCGGCGTCACGCACCAGTTCCAGGGTGCCTGAGGGAGACTGCTGTCCGTGTTCGGACACCTCAGGGTTGTAACCTTGGAAGTGGATGGGGAAGAAGACCTGCCAGTTGTTGATGGTGTTCATGCGACAGCGGTTGAGGAACTCGGTGCTGACGTGACTCCCAACGCTGGCCAGAAAGAATAGCGTATCCACAGGGTGCTTTTTGGAGATAATGTCCATTAGCCGGATTTGGGAAGGCGCGTCAGTCTTCACGCTGATCCAGGGGATTTTTATGTCGCGGTATTTGCGCTCGTACTCTGCAATTTGGGTTTTGACTTGGCTGAAAATGTCATTTTGGCTGACCTGCTGGGCTTGGAAGGGGTCATAGATGAACAACAGGGTAAGCAGGGAATTTTCATTGCCCTGGATGTCTGTGAAGGCCTTAAGGAAGGCCCCAGCGTGTTCTCGGTCTTGAGCGGTCAGGGGTAAGATGATGTTAATACGACTGGCTTCGGTCACATACGGCATTGGGATGATTTCCACCTCACTCAGAGGACGTACCAGGTGGACCCTCTTGGTGATGGAACGGCTGTGGCCCTTCTGTGTCACCAGCTCCAGCTGTAGGTCCAGTGTATACTCCATGCCACGCGTTGGATCAAAGCGGCGGTAACCGTTCAGGAGCTGCTGCTTGCGCACATGCAGCACCGGCTGGTACTTGCGGTTCAGCTCGTCTACAGCTGTGCTGATGACATCGGTGACATCAGCAAGGTCTGCTCCGATCAGCTCGCACTTGGGAGAGTCATCGATACAAGAGAAAGTCTGGTCTTCAGTGAAGTAATCCCAGCGTAGGACCTCGAAACGTGTGCGGGGCTGGAATGGTGCATTGATCCCAAGGGGCCAGGTGGCGGACTGTTCTGCTTCCACAGACAGGCTGCTGGTGTTCTGTATCTCCCTCTGCAAAAGAAAAAAAAAAAATGAGATTTACTAAAAAACACACTTTAACAGGTAATGGCACATTAAAACAACTCCTACAATCATTTGTGGCCCTGTACTGCATACAGAGAATATCAGCACCCGCTTTTCTGAGACACATGATGCTTTATTGAATCAGGATAAAAAAAACAAAACAAAAACACAAAACAAAAACACAAACACACAAACAAAAACACAAACACACAAACAAAAAAAACACACAAAAACACAAACACACAAAAACACATGCTTTCCTCCATGTTCACGCGTTTCAACCATACGCAGGCCTTAATCAATACTGCATACAAAGGGCCAAATCCAGACAAAATATATACAAATTTTTTTCCCCTCCTCCCATCTGCATACACAAATTTGTCTGCCAGCAAAACCATGTTGTTGCCTCCAAAAGCCTACCCACAGATAGCATGCAGGGAAAGGGTTCTTGGGATATGTAGTTCTGGGCTTGTGGCCATGTAAATAGGAACTGCCCCCTTCAAGAATTTTAAAATCCTGGGGATAATCAAAAGGGAGAAATAAAAGCCATTTCTTGTTATAGGAATATAAAAAAAATAATGCTGGGACATGCTCCAGAGAGGGAGCATTAAGGTGAAAAAACTTCTGACAGCGGCCCCCCTGTTTTACTCACCTGAGCCCGTGCGTTCCCTCAGCGGAGATGCGCTCACCTTCTCTGCCCAGGGGTTCTCGGCTCTTGATTGGGTAGGTTGATAGCAGCGCAGCCATTGGCTCCCGCTGCTGTCAATCAAATCCAATGACGCGGGCACTGGGGCAGAGTCTGGCATTCTGTGTCTATGGAAGCAAACGCTGGACTCGGGAGCACGGCCGTAAGGTAACCCCCAGGAAGAGTGCTTCTCCCAGCGGGGTTTACTGATGTGAGGAGGAGCCGCAAGCGCCATCGGGGGAGCCCAGAAGACAAGGTTGAGGGACACACTGTACAACACAATATTAAAAAGAGAGAGGAAGGTTTACAATCACTAAGTATTCCTTCTACTGCATGCAGTAACTTCAGACTGACACAAGGTGGCAACATAGATCTACCTATGAACAGAAAATTATATAATTATTTATATACACATACATTATATATATATATATATATATATATATATATATATATATATATATATATATATATATATATATATATATATATATATATATATATATATATATATATACACATACATACATACATACATACATACATACACACACACACACACACACACATACAGTGTGTTGGGAAGCTTCTATTCCATGCTACTTGTATCACAATTTATATTCATGCCACAAATCCATGAACGTGGGAAGACACAATGAGAAAAACACTTGCTAATAGTGATAACGTTTTCTTCTTCCCTTTTCTGTAAAATCACATATCCCAGCCAGTGTTTCTGTGCCAACATAAAATGTATTTTCCTGTGTGAACATTCTACTGGAACGCCTCGGAATAGAGATAAACAGAGGAGTTACAGATGCATGGCAGAAGCTACAGAAGGCAAGCAGCAAAAAAAAAAAAAGTAGTTAATTTACAGGCCACTTGAGGGCAGCACTGAGCATTTCCCAGAGCAGAATGTCGGGAACAGAGCAGCTACTGTCTGTGGGCTCATTACACTGGAAGATGAGAAATGACTTTACATGAGAAACTGGAGCCAGATGGCCAAACAACTGCCAGATTGTCATCTCACATGGATGTCTGGTCAAGCTGATATTTCAGTTATGGGTGGAGGAAGGAAAGACCCCCCCCCCCCCCTTATATAGATTGGTCTTTTAGGAAGCCTAGCACGGGCGTCTCGTTCCTCTTGCTGCAAAGTCTTTGATGGAAAAGGATGTAGAAAATCCTTCTTCATATCGGAACATAAAAACGACCCCCCGCCAACAGCAAGACTAATGGAGTGTACAGCACAGCAGCAGGATACAACATATCAGCATTACAAATAGGAGTAGAATACCCCCAACGCCAATAACACGGGCACCAGCAGGGTTCCTATATCAAAGTGGAATTCCAGGTGACACCCAACTTTGTGCACTCGCTCATCCATGTCTTTATAGACCTTGCTTTGTACACAGTCATGTTAGAACAGGAAGGAGCCGTCCCCAAACTGTTCCCACAAAGTTGGGAGCATGAAATTGTCCAAAATGTCTTGGTATACTGACGCCTTAAGAGTTCCCTTCACAGGAACTAAGAGACCCAACCCCTGAAAAACAACCCCACACCATAATCCCCCCTCCACCAAATGATTTGGAGCAGTGCACAAAGCAAGGTCCATAAAGACATGGATGAGCGAGTTTGGGGTGGAGGAGCTTGACTGGCCTGCACAGTGTCCTGACCTCAACCCGATAGAACACCTTTGGGATGAATTAGAGCGGACACTGCAAGCCAGGCCTTCTCATCCAACATCAGTGTCTGACCTCACAAATGCGCTTCTGGAAGAATGGTCAAACATTCCCATAGACACACTCCTAAACCTTGTGGGGAGCCGCCCCAGAAGAGTTGAAGCCGTTACAACTCTCTTCCATGTGACCTGTTCGCTTGCAATGCTGCCTTCAGGAAGGTTGCAGTGTTTTGTGCTGCTGCAGTTTTTCCCACATCACACTGGAGCTCATCTGCAGCAGAATGAAAAAGGCTTGAGAACCAAGCCTCTCCTTCAATCCAAAAAAAAAAAAAAAAAGTTTATTTCATTTTGTTTATAAAATTTTGTAAATAAGTAAGTTTTCTCCTTCACTGGCGGGTACTGGTGAGGTGGCACTTATGAGGTGGCACTTATGGGCACTGATAGATGGCTCTGATAGGCAGCACTGAGGAGGAGGCACTGGCGGGCATTACTGCTGGGCATCGATTGGCACCTCTAATGGGCATCGATTGGCAACCCTGGTGGTCATCCTCGCGGGGGGCTGCTCTGATAATCAGCGCAGACCCCCACTGTTAGAAGAGCAGCCAATCAGCTCTCCTCTAATTGCGCCTGTCAGAGCGAGTGGAGGAAAAGACGATACATGGCTCTTCCTGTTTATGCTGCGATTGGACACAGCTGATCACATGGTAAAGAGCCTACATTAGGGGCTATTTACCTGGATTGATGATGCAGTGTGTCAGATTGACACACCACACCAATGATAGCAGGCGGGCGATCGCGGCGTATCTTGCTGGACTTCATATGACGTCCAGTCAGGATAACTTAACCACTTTGTGCAGGTCATTCTGTTATATGGCAAGCAGGGAGTGGTTAAAAGTGATTGTAAACCCTTCCATATACCCAGTAAAGTGACCGGTAGGGCTCGGGAAAAAAATCGATTAGAATCTGGAATCGAGTTGAGATGTCAAATTTAAGCGAATCGATGTTTTTTTTTCACTTTTTTTTTCCCACCAGAACCGGCACTGACACTGCGCCGGTCCTGAGGAGCTGCAGGCAGGGGTATTTAGGGGAGGCTGCGGCCTCGGCCTAGTCCGCGAGGCCGGACGCCACGGCCTCACCTAAAAACTCCTGCCCGCAGCTCCTCACGACCAGCGCGGTGTCCAAAAAAAATTTAAAAAAAATTGCAGATTTTAATTTTTTTTAAGAAAAATCGCTGAGCTCTAGTGACCGGCCTCAGCTGATACACAGAGATGAAACAAATAATCCTAAATAAGTTGCACCTCTTTATCTGCAGTCTTCTCATCTCCACATTCATTCAAAGTGTAGACTGTATAAAGCTTGTCTGAGCTGTTCTAGCTCTCCTCACTGAGCTCTGCAGAGAGCAACTTCAGCTCCTCATCGCCTGTTTTATGGTTGGAGAGAAAAAGGGACATATCCTCCTCCACACAGCAACAGAGCTAAGGCTATCAATCACAGGCTGTAGGCTGGGCTGTGTGCTGGATCACCCCCCCTCCCCCTCTCATCTTTTAGTCTTTTGGTGTCAGAAAAACTTGTAAAAGTGACTCTTGCTATCATAGCGGAATGAAGCAGCAGACAGAAATGACACTTAGTACTCCTACTTGAGCAAAGTGCACACTATAGAAGGATCTGCTTTGTTCACATTTCATGTCTGAGGGTTACAAAAACTTTAACCTTCACTTTTAGAGAAGGCACGGGGTTTACTGGTTAGGCACCTTAAAGCGGGATTCCTTCCTAAAAAAAAAAAAAAAAAAAAATTAAATTCAGCAGCTACTAACACTGTAGCTGCTGACTTTAAGTACTTACCTGTCCAGGGTGCCCGCGATGTGGGCCGCCCGAGGCCGACCCGTCCCTCAGCTCCCGGCATCGCCATCCTAGGAAAGGGAAACAGGTAGTGGAGCCTTGCGGCTTCACTGCCAGTTTCTTACTGCGCATGCGCGAGCGACGCGGCGCTCCGTCCTGCGAATGGCCCCGTGGTGTTCTGGGAACACACACAGTTCCCAGAAGACAACGGGGCAGCTCACCGAGGAGAAGTACTCACCGCGGAATAGGAAGAGGCAGATTAGGAAGACTGCCTAGCAACAAGGGTTTAGGTAAGTTTAATTTTTTTTTTTTTCAAATTTTTTTTCAAATTTTTTTAGGATTTTTGGTGATTTTTTTTTTTTCAGGGTGGCCCTTCACTTTAACACACACGTTGCTAAGACTCTGAGGTTAATACAACAGACAGGTTGTGCAGATAAACAGTGTAATGGTATGTAGTCATACTGGTTCTCTTCTATAGCAAGTAAACATTGCTGGGCACGTGACCGGGTCATAGAGTTGTTCTGCCGTATACTATGACCTCATCCTTAGAAAATGGTCATAAAAGAACAGCACCCTTCCCACACATGTCTGACGGATTCACTTCACTACCACCTTGGGTGCTTTATCAGAGCAGAACAGAACTGGATAATACCAAGGAGGCAGAGTGCCCAAAATATGACAGATTTTCACTTTTATGAATAATTTCTGTCAACACCAAATCCTTTTTCAGTATGTTGGGCATCGAGCATCATTCTATACAGCAGCGGTCCTCAACCTCAGTCCTCAAGTACCAACAGGTCATGTTTGTAGGTTTTCCTTTAGTGTTACCCAGCGTTAAACGGGAAAAAAAAGTTTCATGAATAAAAACATTAAAAAAAAAAAAAAAGTCAATTTTTTTGTATAAATGTGAAAGATGTTACGCCGAGTAAATAGATACCCAACATGTCATGCTTTAAAATTACGCACGTTCGTGGAATAGTGCCAATTTTTGGTACCATTAAATTTTTTTTTTTTTTTACAGGTTACTAGAGCTGCACAATTAATCGTCAAGAATTGTTATTGCGATCTTGACTAAAGTGTTTCACAATTCTTTCTATGCAAAGAATTCTCTCTGCTCTTCTGAAGCCACAGCCATCAAAAGAAAGGAAAAAAAAAAAAAAAAAAAAAAAAAAGGACGGGCAGTCTGCCAAAAATCAAAACATTCTTTATCAATCGAACTTAAGTATAAACATTGTTTATACTTAAAGCGGAGTTCCACACAAAAATGGAACTTCCGCTTTTTGGAACCCTCCCCCCCTCCGGTGTCACATTTGGCACCTTTCAGGGGGGAGGGGGGTGCAGATACCTGTCAAAGACAGGTATTTGCACCCACTTCTGGCATAGACTCCCACGGGAGTCTATGCCTCTTCCTGTCCCTCCGCGCTGTCTCCTGGGAAACACACAACTCCCAAGAGATAGCGGGGACCGGTTACGAGCCGCAACGCTATACTCCCTGATTCCCCCACCTAGGATGGCGGCGGCAGCTGCCGAGAACCGAGTGAGTGACTAGCGTCGGCTGCCGACATCGCTGGCCCCCGGGACAGGTAAGTGGCCATTTATTAAAAGTCAGCAGCTGCAGTATTTGTAGCTGCTGGCTTTTGATATTTTTTTTTTTTTGGCGGTTTAGGTGGACCCCCGCTTTAAAGATAACAGTGTTTGTAGCTGCTGACTTTAAATAAAAAAAATTTAGCCGGCCGGAATCCCGCTTTAAAATCAAATCTGGCGTTAGGATTTAATTCAAGAATGTCATATTGTCCTACCAGAATTCACACTGTTCACCCTGCTAAATTGCAGAGCAGCAGGGGCAACACAGCGCTCCGGCCTCTCTGCATTGCTTGCTGCTAGGAGGCAGCGCGTCGCACTGCTTCTTTTTGTTTTGTATGAGCTTTATTCGAAGTGTACAAAACATACACTTCATTCACTGCAATGTCCGACAATGCACTACCTGACATTGTAGTGCGATTCGGGCCTGTACTCTGCAATAAAATGCAGCATGTCAAGCATTGCAGTGTGAAAGGACACAAGGGACGCAATTGTTTGCGTTTTCCTGCTGTAAGAGACATTTAACAATGCATTAAAAACATCTGTCACCACACACAGTGTGAGTTGGCCCTAAAGCTCACCACCCAATACTCACCTTCACAACCCTCCCACGCGGCTCCCTCATCCACAGCAGCTGCAAAATACCCGGCTTCCAAACTTACGTGGGGTGACAGCCTACTGTATGCCACAGGATTCCTGGCTACCTACAGCAAACTGATTCTGAGGGTTACACAGCTAAAAGATGAAGTCAATGGGCTGCTCTTTTTTACAAATGGAAGCTGCTGGCTTCAAGCTGGAGGTCAAAGCTCTGCCTCTCTGAACAACAAGGAAGCTTGTATTGCAGAAGGGGGTGTGGCAGAGATGAGACTTTGAAGTCAAACTTTGCATACACATGATGAGGTCCTTTACTTGTTCCAGGCCGGTGTAGCATCACATATGGCGACCCATCACATTTGGCTACCCACTGGACTGTGCATGCGCGACGCCGCCATATGCGTTCCAACACTGTGGCAATCTGCGCTTGCGCAGAATTTTGTGCCCACACCCAAGTCCAGGTTCAAGCCCCACCATCCAAGTAAACATAGAGATAGAGTATAATTATGCCGAGCGTAGCGAGGCCGTGCCCCAACTGTGGCAAGCCCGCGAGGGGCCCTGTGGCAAAGTAGTCTTACAACATTGTTGCGCATGCGCACTCCAGCAGGTAGAAAATGTGATGGGTAGCCAAATGTGACGTGACACCGGCAACTAAAACAAATGCAGCTAGGGAGCTGCCATAGCCTTCCACCGAGTCTAAATAAAATAAAAATAAAAAAAAAAAACTGCCGATAGTAGGATGAAGCACCAAGCCTTCAACACCAACACAGTGAAAAACGGGGATGCTGCCCACAGCAAGCTAGAGCTGGTTGTCATTGTTTTCTGTGTAGGTAAAAAAAATGTAAGCTAAAATTACTTTCTTTTGGCCGGAACCCTCCTTTTTTCTGTGCTCCAGTTACATTTGTCATTGCTCACCTGCAGCTGCTCGATCTCCAGGTAAGTCCTCTCCAGCTCAAGCTGTGCAAAGTGCTTGTGGAGGCGATACATCTGTACTGGGTCCAGAACAGGGTGGGCTGTGAATGCGTTCTTGAAGCGGGGGTCGTTCTCTCTTTCAGGGTCTGCGTTCTTTCCAAGTTCAAAGTAACGGTATCGCACCCCCTGCAGAAAATTAAAAAAAAAAAAAAAAAAAGAAAGAAAAAAAAAGTGATTTAGAGGAGAAAGATATATACATTGCTCAGCAAATGAGTACATCCAACAGATTTGTCAGAAAAACTTTACTTTCAGAATCAACATTTTCTATGGGACACATTACTACAAAACACTCCCACAAATGCCGGCCATTGATTGCAACCAAGATTTGGTAATTTGCACACAAAGTACTTTACCCAACAGGTTTATTCAAGACCATGTTGCAAAAATGAATACACCCCCAATGAAAGCCTTAGGAGCAAGGCACTTAAACCCCCCTCCTGCCCAGACCAATTTTTAGCTCTCAGCGCTGTCACTCTTTGAATGACAATTGCGCGGTCATACAACACTGTACTCAAATTAAATTTTTATCATTTTTTTTTCACACAGATGGAGCTTTCTTTTGGTGGTATTTAATCACCACTTGGGTTTTTATTTTAATATATATATATATTTTTTTTTTTTAAATTTAATTTGAGTACAGTGTAGCATGACCGCGCAATTGTGTATATATATATATATATATATATATATATATATATATATATATATATATATATATATATATATATATATATATATATATATATATATATATATATATATATATATATATATATATATATATATATATATAAAATGTATTGCTGAAGTGTTAGGATGTGCATTTGGCTTTTTTTTTTATGTCTAAAAGCTCCTCTCCTGAATGCGATTCTTCTGTGTCCAGGAGAGGAGCTTTGGCTGCCTCTAAACTCTGCTGCTCCTAAAGTCTGGTAGAAGCCTATGTGTGGATGGACACATAGGGGGGATTTACTTAAACTGGAGAGTACAAAATCTGGTGCAGCTCTGCATAGAAACCAATCAGCTTCCAAGTTTTATTGTCAAAGCTTAAATTGAACAGGATGAAGTTAGAAGCCGCTTGGCTTCCATGCACAGCTGCTCCAGATTTTCCACTTTCCAGTTTTAATAGATCAGCCAAAAAAGGTTTAATGAAGTTGACTTCAGGGGCTTTGGCAAAAAACAAAACAAAACAACAAAAAAAACAAACAAAACAAAAAACGCACACACTTAGTGCCGGTTCACACAGGGGCGGCACGACTTGCAGGTCGCCTCACACGAGACTTCAGCGGCGACTTGCAAAACGACTTCTGTATAGAAGTCAATGCAAGTCGCCTGAAATCGCCCCAAAAATACTACAGGGACCTTTTTTCTAAGTCGGAGCAACTTGCGTCGCTCCTATTATGCCCCGTACACGCGGTCGGATTTTCCGATGGAAAATGTCCGATCGGAGCGTGTTGTCGGAAATTCCGACCGTGTGTGGGCTCCATCGGACATTTTCCGACACACAAAGTTGGAGAGCAGGAGATAACATTTTCCGACAACAAAATCCGTTGTCGGAAATTCCGATCCTGTGTACACAAATCCGACGGACAAAGTGCCACGCATGCTCAGAATAAACAAAGAGATGGAAGCTATTGGCTACTGCCCCGTTTATAGTCCCGACGTACGTGTTTTACGTCACCGCGTTCAGAATGATCGGATTTTCCAACAACTTTGTGTGACCGTGTGTATGCAAGACAAGTTTGAGCCAACATCCGTCGGAAAAAATCCTAGGATTTTGTTGTCGGAATGTCTGAACAAAGTCCGACCGTGTGTACGCCCTATTAGAACGGTTCCGTAGTACAGAACGGGACGAGACTTGTCAGGCGGCTAGGTCGCCTGACAAGTCGCCCCTGTGTGAACTGGCACTTACAGCTCCTACAGCTCCGTGAGTTTAGGAGCAGCAGTGTGCATGAGGCTGTTCCCATTTGCCATTTTGGGATCTCGGGCAGAATTTCTGCAACTCTTGCCCGCAATTTCAATTCGCACTGCAATCACAAAGTGCACGTTAGGTTGCCGTTATTCTTCCATGGCACCTAAACATGGTGAGGTTTAGCAATGGTAAATCTCGCAGCAAACCTCAACGTGCAAAGCTTGTCGCCCAAAAGCAGCATCTGCTCCTTTTTAGCCAACAAGCTTTGCGTGTTGACGTTTGTCTCAATCACGGCAAAACTGCAACGTGTTTTAGGTGCCATTGAAAGCAAATGGGCCCCCCGAACATGCATTTTGTGATTGCAGTGCGATTTGAGATTGCAGGCAGAATCGCAGCGATTCTACTCAAGATCCGAAAACAACAAACATGAACAGAGCTTAAAAAATGAGATTGAAATATTGTACCACCTAGAGAAAGATATTGTATAGAACGCTCAAGTTCTAACGCTTTCCGGCATGGCTGGAGAGAAAATCGCTTCCACTTACTAAAGGATTGGACCCCCACCTGCCCCTACAACCTATTGCAACATTCCAATATGGTGGCACCCGCCATGGATCTCTGCAGTGAAGTAATAGTAAGTACCGTCCAACAGGGTGGTACTGCTGTAAAGTGTACCTTTAACTTCTTCCAGGTGTCCCCCCCCCCCCCCCTTTCATCTACTCTAATCAAAACTTCAAAAACAGCTAGCTTTTCAGATTGCATTTTTTAAAATAAATGATCTCCCCATCAAGCTGACCAATCCTTCCTGTGCAGACTGAGGTCACCCTGAATATCAGCAGTTGCCCTAGTACAGTGATGGCGAACCTTGGCACCCCAGATGTTTTGGAACTACATTTCCCATGATGCTCATGCACTCTGCAGTGTAGATGAGCATTATGGGAAATGTAGTTCCAAAACATCTGGGGTGCCAAGGTTCGCCACCACTGTCCTAGTATCACCTTGTACATCTCCTGTACACTGACATGTATAGGCCCTAGCAGTGGCACTATATCGCTCTTCTTACCCGTGCGAGAGTAACAAGCTAAATCTTTAGGTTTGCGGAGACAGAATATCAGCCCTGTGTGGTGCGGACTGTATTCTTGCCACCATAAGTGATGCAAAAGACCGGCTTGTATTAGGTAAAAGGCTGGCATGCAGCGCCAGGAGGAATGCAGATCCTTCGTGTAACAGCATCTCTTCCGCCAGAAGATGGAGCCGCACATTCCTATACACATGGAGACAAAGCGCCCCATTCAGAGAGCCGGACATACACACAGCCATAGAAAATCTATATATGGCAAACGCTTCTCTGCTGGGAGGGCTGAGCACAGAACTCCAACTAAACTGCAATCGTCGGAACGCCCAACCCCCCCCCCCTGGCTGAACAAATTACACATCTGCAATAAGCAGATACATTACACTGATGGCATCTCATAAAATGTAAGACCACTGCAAGGAAGCAACAGTTTCCTCCCCCCCCCCCTTTTACAACTGTTTGATTATATCTAAACTCAAGTGCAAAATTCAAATCTATTGCAGCTTACCAATCACTGGATGTGGTGGCTGCATTAGTATTGTTTTTTTCAGGCTTTTTACTTCTTTATTTAAATCTGGTGATCCTGCCAGTAACACTTCCCGTCGCTTTAGGTCTATGGCCCCCCCCCCCCCCCCACTGTGTCCATGGAGGGAGCCATGGCTGTCACAATAGACTGGACTTCAAGCATGTGTGCCTTTGTTTACATCATGGATTGGTGGGATTCACGAAAAAGAAGCACATAAGAGGTGAAAAGCATTTCTCAGCACAAGCAACGGGTATTTTCTGCACTTGTTGAAAAGGTTCTCAGATGTTGTGGCTGCATTAGTTTTTACTTCTCAGGCTAAAGCCCAGTAAAGCTCGGTACACACGGGCTGAATGTTGGACAGCATCGGCCGGTTTATTTACCGGTATTTTATTTATTTCAGGTACTTATATAGCGCCATCAATTTACGCAGCGCTTTACATATATATTATACATTCACATCAGTCCCTACCCTCAAGGAGCTCACAATCTAAGGTCCCTAACTCACATTCATACATACTAGGGACAATTTAGACAGGATCCAATTAACCTCCCAGCATGTCTTTGGAGTGTGGGAGGAAACCGGAGTACCCGGAGGAAAACCACGCAGGCACAGGGAGAACATGCAAACTCCAGGCAGGTTGTGTCGTGGTTGGGAATCAAACCAGCAAAAAAAAAAAAAAAAAAAAAGAATGGAAGAACACATATATGAGAGTACCCAGGGCCGCACAACCCAAAAAAAAGGATGCAAAAAAATCGTTAAAACTTCAGTTTTTAAAGGCCATTTCAGAAAAACATCCTCGGGCAGCCAGCGCTCCTGTGAATGGCTATGACCTGAGCATTTGTCAGATGGTTCAGATCACAGGGCACAGTGTTCAGAGCTGATCCAAGCAGCTCGGTACCTTGTGATCGCTGTGATGACCAGTTACAGCAATCGCAAAATGTAAACACTCCATGTGCTTACATCTGAGAGCCCCCCCCCCCCTTCCCAATGGAGGGAGGAAGTAGTATTTATGAAGGAGAATTAATGAATCAGATCATAGGCAGCAGAATCATAATGGGGGTTTTAACTGACTAGGTTTGCTGTTTTTTTCCTTCACCCCTCTCCTGTATTTATTTGAAATACTTCTATAGCGCCAATTTATGCAGCAAAAAAAAAAAAAAAAAAAAAATCCATACATCTATATAAAAAATTTACCACCACATTAGTCGCCTGTATGGGTCTCTGTTTATTATCCATTCACTATGTTTTAACCCCCTCAACACCAGCACAATTCTTCATTTTCAGAGAATTAAAGGAAAAAAATAAATAAAAAGACACCCACACGCGGAGTGTCTACTTTTCAAAAAGAGATTTTTTTTTTTTCTCTACTGTCATTGCAATTTTATTTGCAGTTTTATATACACAGTAAAAAAAAAAAAAAAAAAAAGTGCATCTCAACTTGATTTTAGGTACATGTTATGTTGCTTGACTAAGTGATCATCAAATAATGAAGGGTTATATACAGGCTGGTACCGAAGTGGGTAAATGAACGAAGAAGGGACAAGAAAGGAGAGGGCAGGGAGTTCCAGCAATGGCTCTCTGCAAATCAACAGCAACTGCACATCCCATTAAATTATTCTGTGCAAGAGCAGCCAGTTGACAGGCATCCACTACCTGAACCAGTCTCCAATGGGAACTCAGCCAGAGCAATCATCTCACGATTTTACACTTCTAAGCGGGAGCAATAGTGGAGCTGCTGCCTATAGCAAACAGACCGCCATTTAAATTGTAAACAAAAAAATAAAAAAAATACACACATACATACATACATACATACATACATACATACATACATACGCATATATTCTGATGGGCTGCAGTTACGGTGCAGGAACAACATGATCTGATGATCTGGCATGGCCAGGACTGAATACAAATGGCTTGATATAGACTAAATAAAGCACAGATGGAATGGTTTGGTCAAAAAAAAAAATTTCTTTTGACCAAGCCGTTCCATCTGTGCTCTATTTAGTCTATATCAAGCCATTTGTATTCAGTCCTGGCCATGCCAGATCATCAGATTATGTTGTTCCTGCACCGTAACTGCAGGCCGTCAGTAGAGTATACAAAGCTGGCCTTATATAGGAGCGGTTGGGAGGCCGCAGGACCTGGGAACAGCACGACTCCTCTTCTGCATACACACAGGAGCACACGTACCTATACTTACACATACTGTCTGTTAGACTGAGGAACATGCTGAGATCCCATCCAACAGCACCACGGTCAAGATTAACCCATAAACTGCACCTTTCATTATCAAGTTTCCCCAGGGATCCATTAAAAAAATGTTCAAAGTCAATGAAATTTCAAAAAGGTACCCCTTACAGCCCTGCCCGCCCCCCCCCCCCCCCCTCCCCATACTGCTAGGGTTAAATGCTCATTTTTGACTAGGGGGAACATTAACAAGCAGTTTTACTTTCCTTTTCTCTTGTTCCGCTGACAGGTTGGTGGGTGGGCCCTCTGTATCCTTACTTAGGACAGTTGCAAATTGCACGCTATTGGGCCCTTATAATTCCTTTAAAAGCTGCCTGCAGCCTAGCAACAGAAGGGTGATCAGCAGTAGAGACTTTCTGCATCCCAGGGAATCATAAACGCACATTCACACAAAAGTAGAACTCATCCTATAATAGGCCGCACTGTGTATTTGTGCCGCTTCTCTTACCTCGTGTTCCTCCACGCAGTTGACATGGGTATAGTCAATGATGCACCGTCCTAGCCACTCGTCAGGCCTGGCACTCAGGATATCGTTGCGGCAGCTCTCAAGGTGGGGCTGTAACTTCTTTAGGAGACTTCGAGACAGCAAGTAACCAAACCCGCCATAGCAGTATCGCCCTTCAGTGTCTCCTCCAATGAACTCCTCTGGTCGACCCAGGTACAGATCGGCGTCTATGCTGAGGTGAGCGGCCAGACGGGAGATTCTGTGGGCCTCGGTGTACGTGTCATCCTGTACCAGATAGAACCAATCATACTCCTGAATATGGTGATCCAGAAGATGCTTCATTGTTTGGTACATGTTCCAGATGGGTCGGTCATCCCCATGAGTCACCACAGTCATCCCATGGGGCAGTTTCCGGCCTCGCATACCTGTGAAGTACACCAGTTTCTCCAACCTGTGGCCAAGTGTCCGATTTACAGCGACTGCCAGGGTGTTCAGTGTGGTCTTGGAGGTTAGGACCCCAACAAAAAGCCGGTCTCTTATTCCAAGTTCTGTGCTTATATAACGAGATCTGCAATAAGAAAACAAAAGCCAAAATGTAAGAATTCAAGGAAACCAAAAGATCGCAGGTCAACTTCAAGCAACTAGACAAGTGCAAGGACTATAAAAAGGAATAAAATGATAATGAAAAGGTGAGCTTGCTTTACTTAAAAAAAAAACAGACTAATCAAAAGGTGACTTTATAGGCATCAATAAAACAATCACAGGTCAGTATAAAGGTTTCAACCGTTTGCACTGGGTAAATACAAAAAAGGACAAAAAGGGGACACCAAGACTACAAAGAAGACAAAACAGTCAACAAAATGTGTCCAAGAGATGGTTTCATCAACCAATACTACTAGGGGGGCCCAAACCAGATATAAAATAGACTGCATGAAAGCCAGTGGTGATTACTAAAGTAGTGGTGTCTACTTCAGTGATTTCCAGCTTCCAGGGACATTGTGATCTCGATTCAACACCCCCCCCCCCCCCCCATCTTAATCCAGCATCTCCACAATTCATGTAAAAAGTGCAGGAACAGTTCCCCTGCTCACAGCTGTAAAAAAAATGTAAAAAAATAAAAGGAGAAAAGAGAAAAAAACAGCGGGCAATATCAACAACATTGCTCAGCTGTAAGAATGATAAAAGAAACATTGCATCTTGTTATCTGTCCTGTTTATTCATTTACAGATCAAAAAGGGATGAACTGTGCTCTGCAAATGAAGTCAGTTTAAAGCAACCTTGTCAAGAAAGGTTTTTATGAAATTGTTAATTTAATCTAATCAGCCTCATTAAAGCCTTATTCTCCTCTAATTATTATTTTTATAATGATTACCTTTTTTTTTCCCTATTAAAACGTTTGTTTGCTTATTAATATTTTTACACCTTTAACATATTAACAGGTTTAACTTTTTTTTTTTAATTTAAAATGCGCAAAATTGATTTTATTTGTAAAATAACTTGAATGCTTATGCTTTGCTGACAGCTGAAGAGTAAACAAAAAAGCGGTAAGTATCAGCGAGTACAAACAAACAAACAAAAAAAAAAAACCCACACACCCTAATATAGCAACCACTTAAAGAGGAGTTCCACCCAGGGGGCCCATGAAAAAAAAATAAAAATTAAAAGTCAGCAGCTACAAATACTGCAGCTGCTGACTTTTAATTGGACACTTACCTGTCCCAGGGGCCAGCGATGCAGGGGATCGAACCGTTGCTCGTCTCCCCCTCCGTTCAGCGGCGCCTGAATTGCAACTGTGGGCGCCTGGCTATGGCTTCACAGTCTGGCACCCACTGCGCATGCGCGATCGGCGCCGCACGCCGTGATTGGCCGCTCAGTCACCTGGGACCTGTAATGGGTCCCAGATGATTGACAGGAGGGAGGGAGCAGAGCCCTTCCTGTGCCGAGGGGGAAGTGATGTCACCAGCCCAGGCACTGGAAGGGGCAGACTACGAGGGACCCCCTAGGAACAGGCATTTAGAAGTAAAAAAAAATATCCAAATGTTTTTTTGGTTCTTTTTTTAGAATTTTTTTATGTATTTTTGTTTTTTGGGTGGAACCCCACTTTAAGGACCAAGCCTCTGAGATTTAGCGTTTACAAGTTATCAGGTTTTTTGCTAGAAAATGACTTCGAACCCCAAAAACCTGAGTTAGACTTACCGGTAACTCCTTTTCTGAGTCTTCCAGGACAGCCCATGAGACCTAGGGCTCCTCCTACCAGGACAGGAAACACGTTAACCCCCACCAGTTAAAAAGGCGGTCCTCCAGGCCCCATGTCAGTATTCGAGAACCGTAGGACGTCCCTGTAATACATACGCATAATACACATAACTTCAAGACAAAACCGGGTGGGAATCCGGCTGTCCTGGAAGACTCTCAGAAAAAGAGTTACCGGTCTAACTGGGCTTTTCTCCAAGTGTTTTCCAGGACAGCCCATGAGACGATGAGCCAGAACTTACCAATCTAGGAAGAGACAACTTCCTGAAGGACCTTACAACTAAACGCCTGCTCCTGAACAAGTAGAAGATCCAGGCGATAATGTTTAATGAAGGTTGAAAAACTAGACCATGCGGCAGCCCTGCAAATTTGTTCCGGTGAGGCTCCAGCCCTCTTAGCCCAAGACGCAGACAAGGCTCTTGTTGAGTGCGCAGTGGCAAAAAAGGCAGGAGGTACTTCCCTAATTTTGTAAGTTTCAGAAATAGCTTGCTTTATCCATCTAGCTAAGGTGGCTTTAGATGCACTCTTTCCCTAGTGTGCTCCTGAAAAAGAGGACAAACAAGGCGTCTTTTTCTAAAGGTATTGGTAACCTCAAGGTAGACGAGAAGAATTCTTCTCACATCTAAAAAAAATTAATTTTCTCTTTCTTGGTCGCCCTTTGGCGAACTACAAAAAGGTTGCCAGTACAATGTCCTGGGATCTGTGGAATGTAAAATTCCAAAATTGAAGGAACATAATGAGTTAATCTTTGATTTTCAGATAACCACGAGTTAAATTTCTTCCAAACCTTGGGATATATGGCTCTAGTGACTGGTTTTCTGCAATTTACCAGGGTCTTGACTACTTTGTCAGAGAACCCCTGGGTGCTTAGTATCTTTTCTTCAGATACCAGGCCGTCAAGCTTAAGGAAACCACCTGTGGGCGCAACACTGGACCCTGCGATAAGTTTTCTCTTTCTTCAGAAGACTCCGTGGAGGCTCTGAGACCAGAGTCTGTAACAGGGAAAACCATAGTCTCTTGGGCCAGAAAGGGGCCATTAGGATAAGATCTGTTTCTTCTAGAAGAAACTTTGAGGACTACCGGAATTAGCCCGATCGGCAGGAAGGCGTTACAGAGGCCGAATGGCCACGGATTCACCGGAGCATCGATCCCCAATGATCAATCCGCTGGGTTCAGAGAAAAGAACTTCTGTCTTGCGATTGCAGATCGGAACAAACAGGTTCGCTTCGGAACATCCCCATCTGTCGGTGAGACGCGCAAAGATTTCAGAATGAAGGGACGAATTGTCTCGACATACCCGGTAGCGGCTAAGATAATTCGCATCCGTTATGATCCTCTGGGATATAGGAATGGACCATGGTAGATCTCTAGTTAGGTGCAGGTGCGTTGTCCACCACAAGCTTCTTTTTACCCTGGAGGCTAACAAGACCCTTGATTCCAGGGAACGTGCATCTCCATCCCGGTTCCTTAGTAGAAACAGCTGCAATGGGCGTTGATGAAATCTTGCCCATGGCATTGCAGGACAGCAAGATGATAGCCAAAAAAAAAAAAAAAAAAACTTGCCACCGCCCTCATAGCTGGCTATCGCAGTAAGCGGCATTGGAAGGCTAAAACAGGTAACTACTTACCAACCAGCTCGCAGACAACCGAATTAACCTGTCTAACAGTATGTGTTAAAAACAGGTGTTTAGTCCGCACGCATTTGCAAACGCATGCGTAAGCCACAGAGCCTCATCACGGCACCCTGGTATCTGTGGTCCTACTGCTCTTGAAACCTCTCAGCGAGACGGACTGATTTGTCTGTAAGGCTGACATTGTTTGCATCATCCTTGAGACCTTCTCCTCTAGTCTACTGAGCAAAATTTGTACCCCAGATATGTCACTTTCTGGGCCAGAATGAAGGAAGACTTCCGTTTGTTTATTAACCAGCCTAGAGATTGAAGGAAGTCCTGTACTGTCTTGAAATCCGCTAACAACTTTTGGTATGACTCCGCCACCACTAGGAGGTTGTCCAGGTAAGGGATAATAGTTATCGCCTTTAACCTTAGCAGAGCCAGCCCCCCCCCCCCCCCCCACACCTTTGTAAAAACGCCTGGGGCTGAGGACAGACCAAAGGGGAGGGCTTGAAATTAAGAGTGCCGAATCTCTGTTCCCATATTGACCACTAGTCTCAGGAATCTTTGTAAGGCTGGATGGATAAGGATGTGCAGAAAGGCTCAGATCCCCCAAATCCAAAGTGGCCATAAAGCAGTTTAGGTAAAGCAGGTTTTTGATTGAGAACACAGTCTCCATACAAAAGTGCTTGTATTTGATCGTACGGTTTAGAGACCGGAGGTTCAGGATAAGTCGATATTTTCCTGACGGCTTTCTGATGACAAATATATGGGGATAAAATCCCTTGCCCTGATCCAACCGGTGAACCAGGATCAGGACCTTTTGATATAACAATTCTCCAATTTGGAGACCCAGGGCCCTCGCTTTTACCCGATCTTGGGAAGGTGACCAATAAATTACTCTGGTGGCGGGGAAGAAACTTCCCACTGGGAGACAAGAGTCACTGTGGCTTGGCGGGTTGTTGAGGAGGGTTAAACAAGACGCCCCCTCTACCTCTGCCCTTGTGCCCTGTCCAAAGTTTGTTGGGCCTATTATCCCTTACTCTAGGACCTTGAGGAAGCGTCACCTGACCAGGTTTTAAGCCATTGGCTTCTTCTGGCCGAATTCACACTGTCATTCTTACCGACTCTGTGGAAGAATCAGCCAAAAACCCCACTGAACGAAAGATTTCAGAATCTGCTCTCTAGAGGTACCTGCCAACAAGTGTGTTTGGATTTGTGTTAACCATACTTCTAAATTTCTGGCTACACAAGTGGAGGCCAGAGCTGGTTTAAGATTCCCAATGGCTGAGTCCCAGGCTCTGTGAAGAAGGTTATCTTCTCTTATCCATCTGATCCCTAAGTGTGCCCATATCGTCAAACGCTAGGTCCGAGTTTTTTGAAACTTTTGAAAGAGGTATGTCTAACTTAGGATTTTTGTTCCATGACTGTGCTGTGTCCTCTTCAAATGGAAACCTTTTAAGGTTACCGGAAAAGAAAGGTTTTCTTTTTGGATTCTCCCACTCCAGCTTGATAGTATCAAGAAGGGAACTATGCACAGGGAAAAAAAAACCTCTAGCCTTTTTCTTATGCAACCTTTCTACATAAGGTCATGTTTAGACAACTGTACCTTCTCTTCTATATCAAGTGTCGTATAGATAGCCTTTAATAAGTCATCTACATCTTCCAATGATAACTTATATCTTAAGCCCCTTGCATATTCTTTATCCCTGGGCCCTTTATCCCTGCATCCCTGTTTGCGCCGTTTAAAGACCGAAACTAGCATCTCTGGCACACGCAGATGACGTCACACACCCCAGAATCGACTCCGCCGGGTACTTCCTGTGGGCCAGCTTGGAACGCATAAGTTCCGCCCCTTCACAGGCGGTTTCCTCTCTTCCCCTGCACCTCCAGCCACGCTGTTTAAACAGGGAGAGAACAGCCGACTGCCACCATGCGGCTCGCGGACCGGAGCTCCGACGTACACCGCGGTGCTGACATTCCCAATGCACTGAGAAGAAGGGACAGCAGCCACAAGCCTAGTCCCCTGGCGGATGTGCCGCTCTGGGACCTAAGAAGAAGGTAGGAATACCACCCAAACACAGCACAGGAGCTGTGCTAGAGGACCAGTTCCAGGAAATATGTTACCCCCCCCCCCGTCCGGAGGAAACACTAATACTGACATGAGGCCTGGAGGACCGCCCTTTTATCGTGTGGGGGTTAACGTGTTTTCCGTCCTGGTAGTAGGAGTCCTAGGTCTCATGGGCTGTCCTGGAAGGTGCTTAGAGAAACATTATAGATCGTTTTTTTCCTAACACCCTAGAGAATAAAACGGCGGTCGTTGCAATACTTTGTCACACCGTATTTGTGCAAGCGCAATAGCGGCTACCATAACAACGATATTACTCTTCAAGGTGCTGACGTATATCGTCGTGAGCCAGTCCGGAAGTGGTTAATGGTAATTTTTTTTTTAATATTCTTTACACTAACATTTTTTATTACATATCTTTAAATTTGATTGAAGCAAAGATTATTAGGTCTTATTTTTTTGTCACGTTTAATAACTTAATGTTCAGGGGTTATAAACCTTTGAAAAAAAAGAAAAAGAAAAAAGAAGTTCCGAATTGTGATCTTTATTCTAAGCAAAAAAAACTGGAGTTAGACTTACCGGTAACTCCTTTTCCAGTGGTCTTCCAGGACAGCCCTTGAGAGATGGAGTCCCTCCCATCGACCCAGGAAACACATTGCCAAAACAGTTCAAAAGGCGGTCCCTCAGGTCCCTGGTCAGTCATTCACCAAGAACCGAAGGATGGAACTGCAAAAAACATAACCATAACAGGTAATAATGTTAGTACATTCACATAATCAAAAAAGGGTGGGATCGTGCTGTCCTGGAAGACCACTGGAAAAGGAGTTACCGGTAAGTCTAACTCCAGTTTTCCCCAGTTGTCTTCCAGGACAGCCCTTGAGAGGATCCCCAAGTACTCACCAGATTAGGGGGGGACCACGGCTTGGAGAACTTTTCTCCCAAAAGCCTGATCCTGACTGGACATTAAGTCCAGTCGATAATGCCTTGTAAAGGTGGAAAAGCTTGACCACGTGGCTGCTTTACATATTTGCTCCGGGGTGGCACCAGCTCTTTCTGCCCAGGATGCTGATAATGCCCTTGTGGAGTGGGCTTTAATACCCCCAGGAGGATCTTTGTTTACTGTCTTATAACCCTCTGCTATAGCTAGCCTAATCCACCTAGCTATGGTGACTTTAGAAGCTTTTTGCCCCTTACGTTGTCCGGAAAAAAGAACAAAAAGTGAATCTGAGATTCTAAATGGATTGGTTACCCTAAGATACTCTAGGATACACCTTCTCACATCTAATAAATGAAAACGCCTTTCTTTCTCGTTTGAAGCCTTTTGACAGAAAGAAGGGAGGACAATATCTTGTGATCTATGGAAATTAGATGCAACCTTTGGTAAGAACCCAGGGTCTGTCTTTAGGATGACTCTGTCTTCCAGAATCTGGAGGAAAGGCTCTCTGACAGAGAGAGCTGGATTTCACTAACTCTGCGTGCTGAAGTGATTGCCACAAGCAGTACTGTCTTGAAAGTGACTAGTCTTAGAGAGGCCTCTGAGATAGGTTCAAAAGGTGACCCCAAAAATGCCCTTAGAACAACTGACAGATCCCAGGATGGGGCTATGTTAAGCCTAACAGGTTTGCGTCTGGAGATTGCTTTACAGAACCTAGCAATAAAAGGATCTTCCTGCAACCTTTTCTCTAAGTACACACTTAAGGCCGCTATCTGGACCTTAATAGTACTAGGAGTTAGCCCTTTATCTATCCCTTCCTGGAGGAACTGCAGGATATTTGCTGTATCTGTATTTACCTCCCCTCGGCTGTTCAACCAGCTGTTAAATTTCCTCCAGACCTTCCTGTAAATGGCCTGAGTGACAGGTTTTCTACTTTGTAGCAGGGTCTGAATTACTCTGTCAGACAGGCCCTTGCTCCTCAAAATTTCCTCCTCAGTAACCACGCTGAGAGGTTCAGCATGGATACTTGTGGATGAAAAAGAGGTCCCTGCGACAGAAGGTCTGGTCTGTAGGGAAGCCTCAGAGGAGGTTGGTCTGTCAACTGTAGCAACGTTGTGAACCATGGTCTCTTGGGCCAAAACGGTGCCACTAAGATTAGACACGTTTCCTCTACTAGAAATTTCGCTAAAACTCTTGGGATGAGGTGAAGCGGAGGAAACGCATACGCTAAACTGAAGTTCCATGGGGTCTGTAAGGCGTCTACTGCCCAGGGCCGATCTCCTGGGTGTAGCGAGCAAAAATTTGGAACTTTTGCATTCACCTTGCTTGCAAACAGGTCCACTACTGGTTTTCCCCAGTAAGCTGCTATATATTTGAACACCTCTGGGTGTAGAGACCATTCTTGATTCGACACTTGTTGTCGACTCAAGAAATCTGCCGTGTTGTTGAGCTCCCCTTTCAGGTGAACTGCGGAGATGGAAGCCAGATTGGATTCTGCCCATAGAAACATGCGATTGGCCACCAGCATTAGTCGACGACTTCTGGTGCCCCCTTGCTTGTTTATGTACGCTACAGCCGTCATATTGTCTGAACGGACCTGTAGATGATGACCCTGTATTGCATTCTGAAAGAATAACAGAGCCCTGAGGACCGCTGTTAGCTCTTTCCAATTGGACGAGAGGAGTTTCTCCTCTGCTGTCCACCTGCCTTGTGCCCAATCTGAGTTGAGGTGGGCTCCCCACCCCCAGCTGCTCGCATCCGTAGTTAGTATGGACGTGATGGGAGAGATCCAGAGAACCCCTTTGTTCAAATTCTCTGAGTCTTTCCACCACCAGAGGGAGCGTTTTACTCTGGTGGGGATTGAAACTTCTTCTTCCAGATCCCTGTCCTTTAATTTTTCCAACAGAAAACTTTGAAGGTCTCTTTGGTGGAACCTGGCCCATTGTACAGCTGGAATGGCCGCTGTCATCAGTCCTAAGACCGACATCACCTCCCTCACTGTACACTTGGCGCTGCTTTGAAGAAAAGACATTCTGTGGCGTAAATTCAATATCTTCTCTTCTGGCAGAACTATCCTCTGCTCTACTGACAGGATCTTGTACCCCAAATACAAAATCTCCTGTGTTGGGGTAGTCTTGGACTTTTCCAGACTGACTATCCACCCCAGCTGCCTCAGGTTGAACTGAGTCAACTCTAGGTCCCGACGAAGTTGTTTCTCCGAACGGGCCGTGAGAAGTAAGTCGTCTAGATATGGGATAATCGTGACTGACTGTAGTCTTAACGGAACTAATGCCTCCCCGAGAACTTTGGTAAAGATTCTCGGGGAGGACGACAGTCCGAAAGGAAGTGCTCTGCACTGGAAATGATAAACCTTGGTGTCCATCTGAATCGCCATCCGAAGAAATTTCTGGCATTCCTTCCTTATTGGGATATGCAGATAGGCGTCCCTTAAATCCAGGGTAGCCATGAACACCTCTTTTTGGAGTAGATTCCTTATTGAGTAAATAGACTCCATCCGGAATTTTTTGTATCGGATGGAGCGGTTCAGAGGTCGGAGGTTCATTATTAGTCTGAATCTCCCGGACGGCTTTTTTACTACAAAAATGTGCGAGTAAAAACCGTCCCCCTGTTCCTGAATAGGGACTGGTGTCAATACCTCTTGATCCACCATTTCCCCTATTAACAGAGGCAAGGCCCTGGCCTTTTCTGAGTCTCTTGGAAGCTTTGTCACAAGAAAATTTGAGGGTGGATCGCTGTGAAACTCCAGCGCATACCCCCTTTTTATAATGTTCAAGACAAACTCGTTTGAGGTTGTCTTTTCCCACTGTGGGAGAAAGTTCATTAATCTTCCTCCCACCGGGACCCTGATGTCACTGGGGTTTGGGGTTTGAATTGGGGCGGTTAAAAAGTATGCCCCCTTTTCCTTTCCCTTTTTGTCCTGTCCAATGCTTTTTGGGCTTGAACTCCTTCTCTGACTTAGAGGGTTCTTTTGAGGGACGAAAAAACTTTCTTTGAAAATTTTTCTTTTTAATGGGAAAGGTTTTCTTTTTATCCGCCGTTCTTTCCAAGGCGGTATCAAGTTCAGGCCCGAAGACTAAGTCTCCTGTAAAGGGGACACTGCATAAACGTGTTTTAGACGCCGTGTCTCCCCCCCAAGTTTTCATCCAGACTGACCTCCTAGCTGCGACCGAAAGCGCTGCTGTTTTAGCCGTAAATTTAATGGCATCAGTGGAGGCGTCAGAGATGAAACTTGTCGCCTTAAAAAGCATAGGGAAGGTTTTTAAGATCTCCCCCCTAGGCGTGCCTGCCTTTAGATGTTCTTCTAGTTGGGCTAACCAGAACTCTAGGTTCCTGGCTACACAAGAAGTGGCCAGAGCTGGTTTTAAACCTGCCATAGAAGCATCCCAGGCCCTCTTTAAGACTATGTCTGTTTTCCTGTCCATGGGGTCCTTTAAATGACCCATATCCTCAAAGGCAAGGTCAGATTGCTTGGAGACTTTGGACAGGGGGGCGTCTAGTTTAGGATTTTTATTCCAGACCGCCTCTGGGCTCTCGTCAAAGGGGAATCTCCTTTTTAGGGAATTTGGGAAGAAGACCTTTTTATCTGGCTCGGCCCATTCCTTGCGGACAAGGTCAGAAAGCACATTATGTATAGGGAATACCTTAGCTTTCTTTTTCCCCAGAGCCTCATACATTTTATCATGTCTGGTCAATTGAGTTTCTTCCTCATCAATTTCCAGTGTATCATAAATGGCGCTCAACAGCTCGTCTACATCCTCCAGAGACAGCTTGTATTTTGCGACTTTGTTAGCTACAGCCTGATCCTCATCTGAATCTGCGTCAGAGGATTCAGGGCTAACTAACACGGGGCTATGCTCCCTGATTGTACGGGGCTCCCCAGAGCTGGGTGTTGTAAGGCATGGTGAGGAGGGAATCGCAGCTGCTTTACTGGTGGAAGCAGACGTGCCTACATCTGCGATTAACTCGCGGAGAGATTTAAAGGTTGATGCCATCTCATCTTTAAAGGAGCCAAGGAATCTTGCCAAAGGAGAGTCTGCCTCTGTTTTAAGTAAGCCTGCAATACATTGCTTGCATAGGGCTTTGTTAGAGCCTGAGGACAACTTATTTCCACAGTTAGGGCATTTTTTGCGGCCTGACTTGTCTTCCCTTGGAGCTTCCTTCCCCTAAAAATAAAGAATAGACTTTTTTAGCATCAGGAACCCCTAAAACTCTAAAAACACCTGTGCTGCAACCACCACTGCATCCACCCGGGACTGTGAGGAAACCACCACCATGGGGTACTACAAATCCCAGCCTTACAACAAAAAACCCCAGAAAAAACCACAGTAAGGGCTTGCCCAGCAGCCTACCTGGGTTTGGCTGGTGCCTGCCTCCACCGGAGTGTCCTGGGAAGTAGCCTCCATGGTCCCCCTCACGCTCCGTGTCCCGCCGCTAGTCCGGTATAGCTGGACGCTGGTCGGAACTGCAGGCCTCAGCGTGGGCCTTCCCCTCCTCCTTGTGCCTGTAGAGACCCGGAACCGGAAGTCTCGGCACACAGGATGACGCGGTTCCGCCGGAAATGACGCTCGGCGTCTCCGACCCCCACCGCTGTGTATAGCAAGGAGCTGTGATGGAAGAATCCATCTGCACCGCTCCTGGGGGAACCTGCGCCAACCTGTCCCTGGCACACCTCGGCACTGGAAGGAGGGGGGTAACGGGTCGGCTCCTAATCAGCTGGACGGTACCCGAGCCCCAAATAGAAAAGGTAGGACTAGATTGGAGCCGCTGGATAGGACCCGGTCCCCCTGTGCGGCTCCGCTCCCCTCAGGCAGCCCCTGAGAGATAGAGTCCTTCTCTGGTTCCTGGCAACATGTTCCTCCGACGGAGGAAACACAAATGACTGACCAGGGACCTGAGGGACCGCCTTTTGAACTGTTTTGGCAATGTGTTTCCTGGGTCGATGGGAGGGACTCCATCTCTCAAGGGCTGTCCTGGAAGACAACTGGGGAAAATTGTGATTCTCATTTTATCCAGAATCATGCAGCTCTAGTATATACAGTTACATTGGGCCAATACTGGACCAATGACCTTATGTAAAAACATACCATACCTGGAGATCTTATTTACAGCATAAGTTCACCTTTGAGAACAGGTTACATCCATTTTTACGGCAGAACACGTTCCCACTGCTGCAGCGTCACCCCGATCTACTGCATGCAAGGACAGCGAAAAGGGGAGAGGGGCAGAGGGGAGCGGAGGAAACTTCTCCCCAATCTTGCTGTCACAAATTTTTAAAAAGCACAACAGTGCAGAGTTCTGCCCACCTGAGTTTTGTCAATGGGAGAACTACAAGTACCAACAGCCTTTGTGGCTATCGGCTTGTAGTTCCCAATGCACTACCAGGGTGCTGTTGAGCACTCTAGGTAGATTGATGCTTCCTGTCAGTGTGCAACTGACTGCCCGTATGAGGTTTGAGAAGAGAGCTCACACACAGTCTGTAAGAGTCCTGCATTGCACCCGTGATCTACTGATTGCCTAGTAAGGATGAGCTCCGGCGTGTTTGCACACTCCACGTGCAGAGCCCACCAGGTAGTCAGCACGGCGCTGCGCTAATCACAGGCAGTGAGATGTGCGACTGCAGGGATCGGGAAAGGTCTCACTACCTGTAATTAGCGCAGCGCCGTGCCGACTTCCTGGCGGGCTCTGCACATGGAGTGTGCGAACATGCCGGAGCTCATCCTTATTGCCTAGTGTAAAAAGAATAAATACACATTTTCTTTACCTGCAAAAAGATGTGCATTTATTTTATTTTTTTAAAGTGACCTTATCCTTTAAGTCTTTCAGCCATGTGTATGGCACTGGCAGGATACTAGAGCAGCATTTTCTTCCGGAAAAGGCGAAGCATTTTAGTTCTGTTTATCTGTTCCAGAAAGCCTGTTGACAGTGTTGAAGACAAGGAGTACAGTTCTACTTTAGCTATGTAGAATTTATAAAACACACCAAAATCATCATAATAATTTGGAGAAGTCAATTCCTGCCGGTTAGACATCACAGAACATTTGTTGAAGTACACACAAGGATGTGAAAGAGAAATGTTGCACATTGAAATGATCCTTTCCACTCAGTTCACTAATCCGGGGAGAGTTGCGCCAATGCCAATCTTCAGAATGCACCAAGAAAGTTGGCAAGAATTCCCGGTCATTGTTAATTCAGCAGAATAATGGGCTTGTGGAATATGGAATTTCCCTTTCCAAATGCCAGTGAGCCATCACATCCGATGGCATTTTCCGCAAGCCAAGAGGCACAAGCTGCAATCCGGGAGGCTTTGATAACAAATGCCATTACCATCCATCGCCCGCTCCGCTGCTGCCGGAAGACCGGGGAATTCGATGCTTAAGCTACATTTTAAAAAAGTTAAATGCAATACTGTATACCAAAAGCCCAGGCCTGCAGCCTCTAGATGATGGCTAACCCCCAACGCTACACAAAAGTAGAAGCTGAGAAAGCCGCTTATTCCAGGAGACACGGCAAAACCAGATTAAGCAGCTTCCTCAGGTCCAGCTGCTAAATCAGAGAAGCCAATTATGTAAAGTGCAAGAAGAGTAAAAGAAAAATGCAAGTAGATCTTGTTTGGTGGCATTCCTTGGTCCCATTCACAATGATTTCGCTTTTCTAAATGCAGAAGTTATTCAGGGGAAGGAAACTTGTGTCGCCACGTCACTTTTTTTTTCCCCCTCATTAGGTGTTCCTTCTTTTAGCCAAAAAGATACATTTATATGCATTTTAGAGTTTCCAATAGGAACCTGGACACACAGGATTTTCTATTTTAGCAGCTAAACTGACCGCACCAAAACCACAGGTAAACCTAAACTAGGTATGAATAGTACGACTAAAAAAATCATTACATGCATTTATATGTATTTAGATGTGACCTCCAAATGCATAAAATAAATGTAGGTTTGACAGTGCTAGTGTAAGGACACATGTACCCTGGGCATTTACTCTCTGTGCCTCCAAGCATGGCACTGCCAAACTATGCAAGTCAAGCTGACTTAAGCCTGGGTACATACACACCATTCCCGTTTTTTTTTCCAACCCAGCGGGCTGAATAAAAAACATAACAAAAAAAAAACAAAAAAAAAACAAAAACACACAACAAAACAAAAAAACACACCACACACACATAACAGCTTGGGTGGAGCCGCTGTACTAACTATCCAATGTTAATACAACGATTTCACCCACTGAACTATTGCGTCGTGCCCCCCCCCCCCCCGTTAGAACACTCCGGTCAGCGTTCTCATTCATTGGTGGAAAGCGCTGATTGGATGCCGATCAGCAGACCTTTTTCGGTCATGCCCCTTTTGTCAGAAGCTGGCTGGGCCGAATGTTGGTAGGTTTCTATTAGAACCAGCCGATGCCACCCAACATTTGGCCCATGTGTTCTAGGCTTTAAGTCGGCTATGGATTAAATCTCATCCAGGATTCGACCGATACCAGTACAAACATCCTGTCTGATTTTTTGGCATGCGTTTATCTATTTGCGTTAGAATAGCACTGCAGGAGGGATCAGCCCACGCAGCTGGTGTAGCAGTCCACGTAATATGAAATCCACACATTTATTCCTCTTCTTTCTGCAAGGCCTCCAGGAAGGATCAGAGGATACTCAGTGTGTTGAGCAATCAGAAAATCGCTGTGTGGGCATCAACAGCTCATCACCCATAGGGGCAAGTATCGGTGACCTGGGGGGGTTGGTAGTTGTGTATAGTATGTTACCTCATCTTTTAATTTTTTTTTTCTGAAAAAGGTGAACTTACCCTTTAAAATTGCCGCTGCATGCATTCAACGCTGTCTGGCCATAATGGTAAAATTCAGGTGGACAATCGGGAAGGGGAGGGCAACGGTAAAAACTGTGGCTGAAACTGTTTTTGGGTTTATATGCGCAGTAAGTCATCCACTTCTGTATGAACTGGCCGAATTTCAGGCATTATCAAGCAATTAGTGCGTTACTTTTGAGTTCAGAAGACACTGGTGTAAGATATTATACTCCAACCGCGGCTGCTGGTATGGCAGGCTTGATTTCAGCACAGGTATCCATGAAGCTGGAAGGCCTGAGAAGTCTACCAACATAAAAAGGAGCAAGCCCTAACAATAACAGTTTGTGTTTTGTTACTTTCCCTTTATCACTTCCCAAGGCCGGCTCTGACATCTGCGTTCTGTCTTGGCTGTAAATAGTGTCTTTCAGTTGGGAGTAGGAGCCAAGCTGCAGAGCGCACTCCGGAGAGCGGGAGAGGAATGGACAGGCATCCGCCATAAGGCCCCCTCCCCCCTGCAGAACAATCACCTGCTTGTAGAGGACCTGGAGTAAACTTTAACCCTGCGCCGCTAAATATAGATGCAAAGTACAGATCCACCAACAGTCATAGCTGTCCATTATCAACATGTCCACAATCCCCCTTCTAAGGGCTTGCTTTGCCTGAACGCACGGCTGTGGGTGTGCGTTGGCAGAACCGTGCCGTAGCACCGATCCCGGTGTACACACCAATCCTGAGTGCACTCTTTTAAAAGACATGAAAACAATTTCTTTAACTGGACCAGTACAACCGCAACACTACAATAAACATTCCGTGACCGTACAACTTGTCTCTGACACATCGCAATATACACAAACGATAGAATTTTTCAAATAATGTCCAATCATTAAAAAGCCACCCTTGAGCTCCAATCAAGTGACTTTGTCAAGGCCAAGAGAAGGTCATCAGTCTGCTGCAAGCACCAGACCGGATGAGACATTTCCTCAGTCTCCTCTCCCCCAGTGATCAGACCAAACACTGCACCAAGATGTACCATTCTCCACGCTACCGGCACCAAGACGTACCATTCTCCACGCTACCGGCACCAAGACGTACCATTCTCCACGCTACCGGCACCAAGACGTACCATTCTCCACGCTACCGGCACCAAGACGTACCATTCTCCACGCTACCGGCACCAAGACGTACCATTCTCCACGCTACCGGCACCAAGACGTACCATTCTCCACGCTACCGGCACCAAGACGTACCATTCTCCACGCTACCGGCACCAAGACGTACCATTCTCCACGCTACCGGCACCAAGACGTACCATTCTCCACGCTACCGGCACCAAGACGTACCATTCTCCACGCTACCGGCACCAAGACGTACCATTCTCCACGCTACCGGCACCAAGACGTACCAGTCTCCACGCTACCGGCACCAAGACGTACCATTCTCCATGCTACCGGCACCAAGATGTACCATTCTCCATGCTACCGGCACCAAGATGTACCATTCTCCATTCTACCGGCACCACGATGTACCAATCTACATGCTACCGGCACCAAGATTTACACAAGATGATTTTAACAAGAGAAGAAAGAAAAATAATATCTGATGCTGGGTCCTCTAGCTGCCATTGCCGGCTTCTCGTTCTGCCCAGCTCCAGGCATGGTTGGTCACTTGTCATGTACTCAATGACACAGTGAAAGTTATTTATAGATGGAACAAAGTGCTTAAGGGCTCCATATAAAAAGGTCACTTCTGACAATACGATCGTCATTGTTCCTATGATATAGGCCCAACTAGATCATAATACGTCATTAGTGCTGTGCCTGCAAAAGATAGCAGCAAGGGCCCTGCAGGGTTTTCTTTTTCAGGAAATCAGTCTTTCTACATCTTAAATATACTGTATGTGTGCATGTAATCATTTTAAACAGAAATCATTGTAAAAATGTATATATAAAGACTTAAAATTAAAAAAAAAATAAAAAAAAGCGGGGAAGGATTAGATCCTCTTTTTATTGGTGCCCCTGCAAGAGTGTTTCACTTTTACCTGAAAAGCAAAAAACACACACACAAAAACACACACACACACACACACAAAAACACAAAAACACAAAAACACAAAAACACACACACACACACAAAAGGCAAAAATGTTCCAATGGGAGCATTTGCACTGAAACCCAGGCCAAATACAAGATTTTATGCAGCCCTCGGATATAAGGGAGGGAACCCAGAACCCAGATGGAGACCTGGATGTAAGAGGGGAGGGGCTCTGATTGACATACATCTGTATGCAGCTGCCTCTCCCCCCCCCCCCCAATCCTTACCTGAACTCTGATCCAGCAATATTCACAATAGCCTCGGCTGTCCTAGGACTCTCCCTCATTGGCCGAGACAGCAGAAGGAGCCCACTGCTGTCAATCATAGCCAGTGAGCCAATGAGGAGAGAGCAGTGGCTTGGGAGTGAGCATGCAGCAGTACCCCCCAAGGGCAAGCACTTTTCTCTGGGGACACTGCTCGAGGGGGAGGAGCCAGGAGCGCTGGCAAGGGACCCGAAAAGAAGAGGATCAGAGCTGCTTTGTGCAAAACCACTGCACAGAGCAGGTAAGTATAACAGGTTAAGAAAAAATAAAAATAAAAAAAGAAAGCCAAGATCACTTTAGCTCAGCTATGCATGCAGGAGAGGGTGTGCTTGGCTGAGAAAACCCCTCCTCCTCCTCTCCTTAGATGTATGATATATACATACATACACACGCACATACTATATACATACACAGCATCTCAGAAAAGTGAGTACACCCCCCACATTTTTGTAAATATTTTATTCTATCTTTTCTTTTCATGTGACAACACTGAAGAAATTACACTTTGCTACAATATAAAAGTAGTGAGTGTACAGAACGGGAGGCGTCTTGTCAGGCGGCTAGGTCGCCTGACAAGTCGCCCCTGTGTGAACCGACACCGAAGAAATGACACTTTGCTACAATGTAAAGTAGTGAGTGTACAGCTTGTATAACAGTGTAAAATTTCCTGTCCCCTCAAAAAAACTCAACACACAGCCATTAATGTCTAAACCGCTGGCAACAAAAGTCAGTACACCCCTAAGTCAAAATGTCCAAATTGGACCCAAAGTGTCAATATTTTGTGTGGCCACCATTATTTTCCAGCACTGCCTTAACCCTCTTGGGAATGGAGTTCTCCAGAGCTTCACACCTGGTTGCCGCCACACTCGCTTGACACCATCTGAACCAAATAAGTTTATCTTGGTCTCATCAGACTACAGGACATGGTTCCAGTAATCCATGTCCTTAGTCTATTTGTCTTCAGCAAACTGTTTGCGGGCTTTCTTGTGCATCATCTTTTGAAGAGGCTTCCTTCTGGGACGACAGCCATGCAGACCAATTTGATGCAGTGTGGGGCATATGGTCTGAGCACTGACAGGCTGACCCCCCACCCCATCAACTTCTGCAGCAATGCTGGCACGTGCACTCAACTTCTTTGGTCGACCATGGCGAGGCCTGTTCTGAGTGGAACCTGTCCTGTTAAACCGCTGTATGGTCTTAACCACCGTGCTGCAGCTCAATTTCAGGGTCTTGGCAATCTTCTTATAGCCTAGGCCAGCGATGGCAAACCTTGGCACCCCAGATGTTTTGGAACTACATTTCCCATGCTGCTCAACTACACTGCAGAGAGCATGAGCATCATGGGAAATTTAGTTCCAAAACATCTGGGGTGCCAAGGTTCGCCATTACTGGCCTAGGCCATCTTTATGTAGAGCAACAATTCTTTTTTTCGGATCCTCAGACAGTTCTTTGCCATGAGGTGCCATGTTAAACTTCCAGTGACCAGTATGAGAGAGTGAGATGGATAACACCCAATTTAACACACCTGCTCCCCATTCACACTTGAGACCCTGTAACACTAGCAAGTCACATGACACCGGGAGGGAAATTGGGCCCAATTTGGAGGGTGTACTCACTTTTGTGAGAGATATAGATATTTTCATTCTGAACAAGATTTTTTTAATATATTTTTTTGGGGGGATAGTTATTATAGCAAAAAAGTATTGCTTTTTAAAAAAAAAAAAAAAAAAAGCAGACAGTTTACAGAGCCTCTTTTTGTTGGGCTGCCATTACTGAATTATCACTTTTTCCAGTTCAACTTAAAAAAATAAAAGCTTCTGAGGAAGTCTGTGTAATAGTTTGCGATGATTTACTATGCGTCCTCCTGTCTGTTCTACAAGCTGCACAGGTGATGGTAGGTTAGAGGCCGCGTACCTGGAGCGCCCAGGGCGGACTTTAACAATAAGCTATTAAAGCAAAGATCAAAAGGAGGCAATTTCACCCGGGGCTCGTCTGCTT